>CM040977.1:18301487-18317247 GCA_022985145.1 Pangasius djambal
ACATAATCTGTGGTTTCATGTGTAATTATGCTTCTGTGGGCAATGTGGGAAAAGTGGAAATGCATTGTGCAGTGGATATAAAAGATCTACATAGCCCTGTTAAAACTGCAGATTTTTGTGATGTAAAAAAAATGAAACCAAGATCAAGCATGCCAGATCTTTTTCCTCCTTTATGGTGATATAGCAACCAACAAAACAGAAAAAGGTCAGACATAATATATCTTGGTTTCATTTTTTAATCACAAAAACCTGCACAGGCATTTTAACAGGAGTGTATAGACTTTTTAGATCCACCGTACCTGGCTGAATCCTGTTTATTAACTAGCATGCACAGAATCTAGCTTATCTGGTTTCCTAGCTGTAAAATCACATTTATGGTCATGTATTTTGATCCTTCCTGCCCTATCAGAAAACATTATCTTGTTAAGTTGAAATGGGGTGAAAATGAACATGGCCTCAAATAAATGATTAGCCTGTGAGACAAACGTTTTCTCATTTCAAAACGTACGTCATGAAGCATGGGTGTTACGCAGTGTTGGCCAGCATGTGGCGAAGCTGTTTGAATCAATTAGCTTGTAAGTAGTTAAAACTATTTTTGACCCAGCAGTGTTGACAAATGCTACATCATTTAATTTTCTTAATATACACAATATATACTGTATATTTTTAATATATCGTGTGTGTCAAGCAATCAGCTCCGCCTCCTGCTGAAGTCGATCCCAGAGAGAATTGATTCATTGATTCCAGGCATTAAAATGTGTTGACTGAAATGTGGAGTCGATGCAAGCAAAATGAATTTAGCATTGGAGTGTTTCGGTTAGCGAGATAGTCAGTAGATATTTATTTTGCCATTATTTTGAATTTGTCTGTCCGAAATTGAACAAATCAGGGCTGTAAATGCAGATAAGGAATACAGTTATGAAAGAAAAGTGTGCTGAACGAGTTAAAAGAAACTGGTCTAGGTGTCTCATTTGGTTGACATTAAGTTACTGACCTGTTATTCAATTAAGCCTAGTTAAGAGTTCCGTAGCTGCATTACAGTATTATTAATTTAAAGAATTGATTGTTTAATCGATCATCAAAATAATCGTTAATGGCAGCCCTAATTTTCACTGAACCCGAGAACTCTCACCTTGGGTTCCAGGATGGGTTCCACTCTGTCAGCTGCCTCCTCATCCTCAGAGTCCGAGTTCCCTACTTTAACATCCAGCTGCTCAAAGGCAGATTCCAGGACCCTCAGACCATAGTTCACTGCCTCCTGGACTTTAGGTATCAGCTCTGCCTCTTTCTGTTCTCGTGTTTTTTCCTTTTAAAGGGACAGAAACAGACAGTGATAAAGTGATGCATCCAAAACTGCCTGTATTAAATTATCAATATCAGAGCTCTTCGTATTGGCCAGTACACAATAATGATCAAATACTGACATCCTCTTAAGCAACTGAGCCAAAATTTCTGCAAGATTCTGTTGCAAAAGTTAGACCTGCAATAGTGGCACGTTGTGACAGATCTGTGTTGTGTCAGTTAACACCAACCACGCTCACAGTTCAGCACGCATCAGTGGACAGACAGAAAAAAAATGTCAAATCTGATCTGACAACGGTCCATTTCAGGCCAGTATCAACTTACCCATTTTTGACTGAGCAAAGATTGAACAACTTACACGCATGTTTACTCTAAAATACACACAATAAAGCTTAACACTCAACCAGAGACAGTAGCAACAAACTAAAACTGTCATGACATTATAAGAAAAAAACGGAGAGTTCCCAGTATCAGGGTTTCTTTAAAAAGGCTAGAAGTGTACAGACCTGTTCAGGGCGTTTCTCCTGAGCCTCTGTTTTTGGGACTGGCTCCTCAACTTCTTCATCATAAACCCTCTGCGTCATTAAAAAATGACATTTGACATCAACACTGGTTGCTCAAGCACATTACTATCTAATTCAAAACAAAACAATCAATTTCTCAGACGCACATTTTCTATAAATTGTATGTTGGAAAGCATAAGAAAGTCATTAAAGACGGTGTGGAGGCAGCTATCAGTTGCTTTGGTATCCCGAATAAGGCCATCCAACTGTTTTTCGATCTCGTGCGTCTTAGACAGCATCCACTGAGAGAAGTCTTGCAGGTAGAGAAAAAGCTGTCGAGGTGAAAAGACATCAGAGTGACAATCACGCATCATGACAAATAACTTCACACTCCAAACATTTCTGTTATTATGTAACATAAATACCCCAGAATCTGCAGCTAAAGACCAATTTGCGCTGTTTTTCCGCATCTCATCCAACGTCCAGGGTCTCTCCCATACCTGCTCGGCCTCACCGTTGCAGTTACTGGGGCCGTTCTCCATGGGTTCTGCCATAGTGATCACCTGTTGCATTACCAAAACACCATGGTCAATATAAACTGAAACAATACTGGTCTCTGAGCAGACTCATGTTTTCATGTTCCTGTCTGAAACATCAGCCATAGTGGAAATACCTACCAACTAGAGTTGTTATGCTGTCATGGTGTAAGTCTCAACAGTCACCTCACGCTGACTTTTTCAAAATACAGATTAAAATGCTTTACCTTACTGATAAATACTGACAATTTAAAAGATTTTATGAAAAAGTCATTTAAAAAAATATCTTTCTAAAGGCCTTTTGGAATCTGAACTAGTTTTAGATGTGAAGCTTGGGATATATAATTATTCCCAGAGTACCCCTATCCAAATCCCCAGCTTATATATAGTATAAAACAAAAGTATGTGGACTCCTGACCAACACACCCATATGTGGTTCTTCCCCAAACTGATGCCATAAAGTTGGAAGCACACAGTTATATATGATGTCTCTGTATGCCGTAGCATTACACTTTCCCTTCACTGGAACTAAGAGGCCCAAATCTGTTCCAGTATAACAATGTCCCTTTGCACAAAGCGAGCTCCATGAAGACATGGTTTGCCAAGAAGAAACTCCAGTGGCCGGAACAGAGCCCTGACCTCAACCCCAGTGAACACCACTGAGATGAACTACAATGCTGACTACACGCCAGGCCTCCTCACCCGACATCAGTGCCCGACCTCACTAATGCTCTTGTGACTGAATGAGCACAAATCCCCACAGCCACACTCCGAAATCTTGTGGAAAGCCTTCCCAGAAGAGTGGAGGCTGCTATAAGAATAAAGGGGGATTAAATCTTGAATGGGATGTTCAACAAGCACATACAGTATGGGTGTGATGGTCAGGTGTCCACAAACCTGTATGCACCATCTGAACTGACATGGTAATATCCCAGTTATAAATTATGCCATGGGGGAAAAAAGGATTAGGATTTTTCCTTCAGTATGTAGACACTCCGGGAAGCACTCACTAATTTCTATCACCTCCCACTGAAACCAAAACGAAACCAAGTTTAAAAACACAGAAGAAGAAAATATATAGGACAATAACAAGGACTTTAAATGAGCGAGTTCCCGGCACAGGTATATCCTACATAGAGGTCATGGTCCCGTAACCCACTAATGATCAAGCGCACTATAATAGGCGCTTATAAAGAAGAGCAAAATTATCAGTTTGTATAAAAATAAGGTTTATGTAGTACACATGGTGTTTTTAAGAGTGGCGAGTGAGTTTATGTGCATGGTGAAGACACTCCTATGTCTGTGATTTACAGACACACACACACACACACACACGATAAACAGTGAATTGCTCAGAATTACTACAAACTTCCTGCAGCAATATTACTTACAGAAAAATGTCCAGAAACCTTATCGGATTTGAACTTTTTGTTTCCTTTTTATTTCTTTTACAAAAAAGAGATTTCATACAAAGATTTTGCAGTTAATATTTCCTTACATTTTCACCACAGGCTTGTGTGTGTGTTTATTGTGATATTGTTAGACTAGGTTATAGATAGATAGATTCTTTATTGTCATTGCACAGGTTACAATGAAATCTCTTCAGTTAAGATAGTAAAGCAACTAAGATACTGTACTAAGGTGATCCGGTAAGATTTGTACATTTTAAATATAACAATAGAAGTTAATTAAAATAAAACTAAGGTATTGCACATTACAGTATTGCACATTTGTTTATTGAATTGCTATTTTGTCTTATGTACACATTTTTGCAGTTGGGGATAAATAAATATGAAGTAAGAGTCTATAGAAGTAAGTGTGTGTGTGTGTGTGTGTGTGTGTGTGTGTGTGTGTGTGTGTGTGTAGTGCAAATCACACCATGAGAACTGCAAATCATAACCCTCCTTCAGCCAAACAGTGATTAACACTAAAATGAAAGCTGGGCTCATCAAAGCTTTAGATTGGACTGATTACAGACCCACCAGTTATTGTGATCAGTGATCTACAGTGAAACTGGACAAGGGCAGAGTGACAGACACACTCATGCTCCTGTGGTGCACTTATTTACCAACACAGACAGTGAGCGATTACACAGAAAAATCATGCATTTCAACATTATGTCCCTAACTCACCACGTGCTTCATTTCTGATCCTAAGATTTTAACCGGTCATAGACAACACACAAGAGCTTAGTCCATCAGTCAGGAGCTTCAAACGCACGTTAGCAAACTCGGCTAACACTAATTAACGTTAGCCACTTTGTGTAGCGTTAGTTATACAGCTATTCAGCTAGTTATTGAACTGTTAAAAATACACCTTTTTTTTTTTTTTTTACTTTAACCTGTGTGACTCCAACCAAATCAGAAGCTCTCACCTTCTCGACTTTTAATGTTTGGTATTCTAGCTAACTCTCACCAGCTAGCTCCTTCCTTTCCCTCAACAACATCCCCATGTTTCCCCTGTGTGCAATGCTAACCTAGCTTTCACCAGCTAACACACGCACTGTGTGTCATTCAGCTGCTTCTTAACACAACAGGCATGCTCAGTACCTTTGAGGAATTTATTCCGCGCAGATTGTGGTTTTCATAGAAAACAAAAACCTAGTTCAGCCCAGGCGAAAAGGTGGCTGTTGATGATCCGCTGCCTCATTAGTATTCCTCCTGCTCGGCCATGTCCTGTCTGCTACAATCAGCTGACTCCATAGTCACCTGACCTTAGCGATGCAGTATATTTTCCACCTGTATTCCGACACACCCCCGCTTCCCGCTTTTGCAGCCCGTCCACGAGACGTAGCTGACATCCTGTGTTGTGATTGGTCCGAATTCAGATCACTGACGGGGATATAATACGTTACTATGTACAACTAACCAATCCCCAGCGACGGAGGCGGGGTTTATAAGAATACAGGTAGAAAAGAATAATAAAAAAGTTTTCATGGAATAGAAAGGGGAGGAGGTGAGGAGTAGGAGAAAACAAACTGTGAAATTAGTAAAATGTTCAGTTATGGGTTTACTTTTGGCTTGGTACTAATATGTTCCTATGGGATGATTGAGGAGTTGAAGAATGAGTAGCATTCACTAGTGCAGTAGTTATGAGATTTGGGTCAAGTCCATTCATCTTTGGTAGTTCTAGCATAAATATTACCTTTGGTTAATATCACACTTACAGGCTGTGGTATGGGGGGCACAGTGACTTAGTGGTTAGCATGCTTGCCTCGCACCTCCAGGGTTGAGGGTTTGAATCCTGCCTCCTCCCTGCGTGTTTTCCCCGTGCCTTGGGGGTTTCCTCTGGGTACCTCAGTTTCCTCCCCCAGTCCAAAGACCTGTGCCGTAGGTTGATTGGCATCTCTAAATTGTACAGGGTGTGTGTGTGTGTGTGCGTGCGATTGTGCCCTGCGATGGGTTGGCACCCCATCCAGGGTGTCTCCCACCTCATGCCCAGAGACAGGCTCCAGGCTCCCCATGACCCTGTGTAGGATAAGCAGATGGATAGAAGTTGTGATATAAATATATCCCTATTGCTATAACCTTCATTTCCAGTCAATCAAGTAAATAGTTATGGTGGAAAATCATTTTAAAAAGCATAAGATAATTTTTGTTTTTTACAATGCCTTTTCAATGCAAGGCATTTGACCTTCATCAGGCTAATTAACAGATTAGCCTTAAATACTCAACTCTTAATAGCAACCTGTTAGTTTTTTAAGATTAATGCAGCTGACATGGATACTGGGTAGATCAAAACTTATTTTTTTTTTTTTTTTTTTAAAGTAATCAGAAAATCAAGAATATCTTGGAATTGATATTGACTTTGTGTGTTTGTGTGTGTGTGTGTGTGTGTGTGTGTGTGTGTGATGGGGAGGTGGTGGTGCAGCATGTAGTGTTGCAAACACACAGCTTCAGGGTTCCTAGTTTGATCCTGAGCTCAGGTTAGTGTCTGTGTGGAGTTTGACATGTTCTCCCAGTATCCATGTGGGTTTTCTCTCCAGTTTCCTCCTAAAACATGCCAGTAGGTGGACTGGCTGCTGCTCTAAACTGCCCCAGGTTTGACTCAGTGTGTGAACGTGGGAATGAAGGTGTATTCTCTGGGTCCACCATGGCCCTGACCAGAATAAAGTGCTTATTGAAGATGAATGAATGAACGGTTGTTTATGTGATTAATGTATTACCCACAGACGGATGCACAGCAATCACCAGCAGGCTTAGCTATTAAACTCTGCCTTTGATATTAATTACCTAATCAATTAACTATTAAGTAAGTATTCAAGTTTTTGTCATGCCCAAAGAATGTGTAGTAATTAATAATTAACCATATGCTGCATACTCCTGCCTGGAGGCAACACCTTATATTGGGGACCACTCCTTATCTCCACTTTTTTGCATTTTTTTTCCCATGTGAATTTGTTTTTATCACATCATATAACAAGGTGCAATATGGGAAAGGATGTATAATTTGGGAGAAGGGAGTATTTTAGGAAGATTCTACTGCATGGTGCACCAAGAACAGGTTAACTACTGGTAAACTAAAATTATATATTTTTTAAAAAAATTACAGGAATGTCTCTAGAAACTTTTGCTTTGAGTTGTTTTAAGATTGATGAAAAATGTACATTTCTTAACATTGCCATATGACAGCAATGTGCAGTTGTGGTCCTCATTAGCAGATAATTCAAAATACACTTTGGTCCTTTGAGTGCTTACATGTCCAAAGCTGTTCGTATGTTTATTCCATTAAAAGAATAACCAGTATTCACAGGGCATGGACACTTGATGGCACTGTGTAGCCTACGATTTAAGCCTGTGTAGCCTAGATTTTGAAACAATTCCCATTTTAGTGTCCCAAGAGGCATCTCCAAATCTAAACCTAACCGAAACACAGGATATATTATAACTAAAAATGAAATATAGATATTGTTAAAATTTTCACCAGTGGCATGAACTTACAATTTGTAGTACAGTGTTCTAAAATCATGTCTATGGTTTCTATGTCTCTAAGTGAGGCCTATGTTTATTAGCATAGTTAGATGGGAAATCATAGTTGTATTACAGATGTTATATAAAATATTAGTTGTATTATATGTTCTTTTACAAAGAATCTGTGAAAAATCAGCTATATGATGTAAATGGTACAGGAAGTGCCCAGAAATGCAGACTCACTGCCATCCTGTTTAGGATTCTGTCTGGAGACAGATAGTAGATTTTTTTTCAGTGCATTTTTTGAGGATCACATGATCTCAAAGCAACTTGTTAGCAGTACTGGCTTTGCATTGTGGGTTTTTTTTAATGTCCAACCCCAATAGCTTTCATACAAAGTGCAGACAGCACCTGAGTTTACTTGAAGTGAACACCAAACCACTTTTCAAGAGATTTATTCTATTTATTCCAAGTTATTCTGACAAAAGTGCAACAAGTGGAAAAGCAAATCTATATTTAATCCAATCACCTAATCATAGTATAGCAAGACTGGAAAATCATAACTGTATTACACATATAATGCAAAACTTTAACTCTATTACAGTATACAGTATGTTCTTTAACAAAGAATGTGTGGCAGAAAGAAGCATATGACATAAATGGTGCAGGAAATGCTCTTTTCCTTCACCACCCCTGCAAACCCTCCAGGTATGCAGACTCAGACAGCAACACTGTTTGGGATTCTGTCTGGAGACAGGTAGTAGTAGGGGAGTTTCTTCCCCTCGTTGCGATTTTTGATGGCTTTGGACAGCTCATCCAGCTTTTCCCGGAAAGCCTCCATGGCTTTCTTCACCGGTTTGTCAATGAAGTGTTCATCGGAATACATGCCTAAGAACAACTAGAAAAAGAAGCACCCACCAGTGTCAGTAAAACTGCATTATAGTAGTGAATGTGAAGAGGATGCATGTGTTTTTTGTTTGTTTGTTTGTTTTGGGAGATCTCACCTCATTGTCCTGGAACTGACTAAGAGCCCACACCGCTCCGAGATGCCAGCAGGAGCGACCACGGTCAGGCAAACTATTCACGATGAATTCTATATCCACCTGGCCCTTCTTTGTAGGCGGGGGTTTTCGCATAGTGGGGGGAGAGTTTGGGATCCATGAACACCAGTCATACTGAAATTGTTGTAACATTTGGTTAAGAATTTTGCATTGCAATATTATTGTTCATGTTGTTTATTCAATTATTTATAATTATTTATGTATCATTAATATATTCGTTTTTGATAATCCTTGATATAAATAAAATGTTACCTGTCCAAAGTTGATGGCAGCATGTTGTGCAGAAGCTGTGAAGATTATAACAGTCAGGTACTCCACCAGCTGCTCTCGGTTCTGCAATGATTTCGGAAACTCTAAAAAATAAAAAAAAGAAATAAATGTATTTAAATGTATTTAACCAAAACACATCTGTGTGTCCAGTCAGACATGTGTGTCCTCAGACATGATTGGGAACACACAGACACAGAAAACAGTTCATTTCTTCATTTTTAATTTTTTTTTTTATGAGTGGTTGTGACTTGGAGGAAGTTCTTGCATGATGAAACTCAGGAAACTTCTTTTAGAAGCTTTCAAAAGATCTCGGACATCTGACATCATCACAGACATAGTTAAGCTGACATTTTTTATTTTATTCATTGTATATGTATACTTCTGTTACACATCACATCAGGGTCAGAGATAGGGTTATAAGAAATGTGTATTTTTAAAGAAAAATATTCAAGAACATGGCAACACAATAAAGTGAAAAGCCTGTTCTCACCACAATAGTCAAAATCCTGCATTCCAAAGCTGCAGACATCTTTGATGAATGCCTGTATCTCCTCATCCTCCAGTACCATTTTGTCACTATCGTAGTATATGTGCACCACATCCGCGACAAAACTGCCAAGAGCCACAAAAAATGAGTTTGTCATCCTAAATTTTATAAAAGATTGTATAGAAGAGTAGATTCTCAGCCAAAAATATTCATTCTTGCTGTTTTCTTTTAACTAACAGAAAATTTTAGTGGATTTATATTTATATTCTGTGAACTTCCCTACTTACCTTTTGATTATCTCCCACACTCTGTTGCCATCATCTCTGTAGTAGTAGTAGGGAAGCTCCTCCTTGCTGTCCATGCCTCGAGCCTTTATAGAATCCGGAAAGCACAAGGACTTATAGGTGAAAGTCTTCATGGCTTTCTGCACTAGCTCTGCATGGCCACCTCCACCTGTACCATTAGCCTGGAGTATGCCCACATACACACATTTAAAGTCAGTGTGGTTCCGAAACACACCACAGGTTCAGAGGAAGAATTGTTTGGTATGGTGTAAAAATGTACAGGGTGAACATACCTTGTCAAAGATTCCACATTCGCAGATAAGTTGCTCGCGTGCTTTTGTATTGATGGCAATTGTGAAACGAATATGTGGCACTAGCAACTGGAAATTTGAAACATGTCTTACAAAAATGTCTTAAAGAACTTTGCACAATGTACATACTCTCATAAGGCTATTTCATGCTTGGCTGATATGTGTATTAGTTTTGCATCAATAATGCATGGCATACAAAGTAAAAAAGCACACCTTGTACACTGGATGAACAGCAGGCAACTGTCGGTACATAGCGATGCCAAAAACCTCTGATATCAAATGAGTCCTCAGGAGGTGTGTCACCGTCTGGTGCACATGAAAGTCTGAGGATTTCACCCAGATCTTAGCCAGCAGCCAGTCATACTCATCATCACTAGGCACAAAGATTGGGCTGTCTTCCCCTGGGGTTTGGCTCAGCTTTTAAAACATATAGAAACAAGTTATGGCCATGTCATCACAGTCTGCAAATTAAAATGACAATACTAGAAGGAATACATCTTAAACAGAACTATGGTACATTTATTACAATTCAGGTTATGTTCAGTAAATAAAAAAAATTATCAGCCACAGAAAAGGCCATGGTAGTCTGGATTTTGTGGTTGTGGATGTGGTCTGGACATTTGATATTACATATTCAATATTCCAGAGTTGAATAGGGGAAGAATTATCCAAAAAAATGCAGTAAGTGCTTCTGTATCATCATTTTTTAAATAATTTGCATATTATTGTTTATATATCCTGGTTGTGGTGGATCAGGAGCCTATTCTGGGAACACTGGATACAAGACAAAAATACAACCATGACACCTAGGGGCAATTTGGAGTGTCTAATCCACCTACTGAAAAGTTTTTCAGATGTGGGAGGAAACCAAAGTAATCCTGAGGAAACTCATACTTAGACATGTAAATTAAAAAGGTGACAGCGGGCACTTTTTTCCATGTTTAAATGTTTTCTGTTGGTGTTGTGACATTGGTTTAGGTGCCTTGAAGAATGTTTTCTGTGAGTGAACATTAAATCTTTTTAATCTTATTTACTTTGCTTCAACTGAATTTAAAAAATCTAAATTAACTGTGGTTTATTATCTCGTTCCTGCATCTAAGTTAATTTTTTGACGGCACCAGAAGAACATTTATAATGTAATTGAAATGAGGTTGTAAAAAACATTAAGATCTGCAGGTACTATAGAAAGTATAGCTATATACCTGTATGGCAATTGGCAAAATTTTGTCCTGACTGTTCTTGTACAGTAAGCAAATGGGTGCAGCTAAATACTGCAGGGTACAAGGATCTGTAGCATTAGGCGTGATGTCATCCATAATCTCATAATCTGCAATGAACAGGTTTCCTGCCTGCAAACCACAAAAAACACAATTGCAGATTAAAAATAGATTGCATCAGAGTTCAGTGTCAGTGTCAATGGTTAGTCACCTTAAGTTCATCTTCCAGAGTGAGGTCTCTTTCCAAGCAGTCTTTCACCATTTCATGCGTGACTGGAAAATTATCTGGTATTTTTGTACACTTCTGGATCATGACAGGATTACAGCCATTTAAGAACTGATATCCAAACATAAAGTCTTCTTTCCAGTGCTGCATCACATACTCTGTCCAAAAGAAGACATGATCAAAGTCATAAAATGTCAAATGTAAACTCACAATCACTCAGTTATATCTTAATGAACTATGTAGAAATAAGCTATGTACTATGTATTGTTTCTCCCAAGTCTTAATATTGGATGAGGATGTAACAGTCTAAATATTCAGACAAAAGAACCTGATATTGTGTTCTTGATCCTCACAAATATCCGCTCAAAATCTGCAAAATCCCCCCAAGAGGACTGGAACATATGCATAAACTGGTTAACACAGAGGTTCTCTATCCTAAAAGAAGAAGAATAGCTGGTTTTAATATTGTTGCTTATCGATGGAGGGAAAACAACATGCTGGTCATTAATATCACATTTGCTTAACTTTCTGTTTTCTTAAACACGTGAAATTAGATTGCAGTCACTTTCCCCTGAACTGATTATATTTTACTTCAAACGATCAAGCATAGAGTAAGGTTATGACTACAGAGAGAAAACCACTCAGTGGACCACATAACCTCTTTGTGGGTGTCTAACTGCATGCTAGAGTCTTCAGCAGTAAATGATCAATGCGTGCGAATGCTCCACATATGCTGAAAAACTGCTCTCATGCACAGTTACACTGATGTTTAAAATTATGGGTTTTAAGAAACTTATTAATCGTTGATTAATGTCAGATTCCCAGAAGGTTTATAAGAAACATATACATTTTATTAGGATCCATTGTGTTATTAAGAAACTTATATAAGTTAAGAAGCTTCAGTTTCTAAAAGAGCTGACAGAGTCATTTTTAGAGTATATTGTGTAAAGATACAAATGAGAAGTCTGGGAAACAATGCATGTCCTAGGCACGCATGTGTCTGACAATAGACTGTATGTGTTCAGGAGTCTGGCTGCAAAAACTACATGCAAATATTACTTAGAATAGTACTATGGCTGTCTGTTAAACAATCCAGGAATGTTATACCAGTGGGTGTAGGTTAATTTGTAACTAGGAATATAACACTTATAACTAGGAATTATAACACAGAACTCACGCTTTACTGTAGTTGAGGGCGAAATCCATGCCTTTCTCACTGTCAAACTGGATGTCTCGTGGTAGATCTTTATGGGCATTTGCATCAATGCTCATGGGAAAGCCAGGATGCCATTCCTTCCATCTACAATTAGAAGTATTAATAATTATATCTGCTTTAAAGCACTGAAAAAAATAAATGGAAAAACCTCACATTTTCTAGTGCAAAATTCCAGTAGCAATGGTTCACATACTGTAAAACATGGAAATTCAACAAGTAATTGTTTATTCTGCTACATTTTTCATTTTACAGGGCTAAAAAAAAAGAAGCCATACATGAAGGCAGACAAAAAGGAAACAACCTCTTATGCTCAGACCATTTGTATTCAGTGTAGCACATACAATAGCTTAAGATCTTAATTTCTAATAAACCTAAAAGTCTTCTGTCTGTTTTCCAGCTCCTTGCGTCTGTGTTGTTTTGCCACTCGGGTTTTGTCATGCTGAGGCAGGCGAGCTGCAAATCACACATGGAGAAAGCACGCAACACATTTTGGTTGGTCTGACTCTCTTTAGAGCAATTAAATCATAGAGATTTAGCAAGCTACACATGTGTAAGATACAACAAAAAGATCCTACCTCTGCCATCTCGAAGTATCACCTCTTTATCGTCCACTACCCAGCGAAAACAGGGGAACTCAATGTAATCTCCAATGGGTGTCTTCACTGTTATGTATTTGCAATACCAGTCATCTTGCATCCAGTACTTTTTCTTCTCAATCTTCAGGAGCTCTATGTCACCAAGGTTCTCTGCCACTTTGACATTGTATGAGTCCACCTGGGATTAGACAAACTGGGATTCAACTGACATGCTATAAGATAAGAAAATGTTATGAGTTTATTTTTGTAACAAACCAAATTGGCCCATCATAAGCCCTCCTAGTAGACAGAGTGCAACGCCTAAAATAAACAAGATCATTCTTGTGATATGAATATGGTCAGATTGTAATTAGAGAAAATGACAGTGAAGGTTCTGACTCTTCTTCTCACACTTTAATGCTTAAAGTCCTCCATTTTCGCATTCATCATTTTCATCTTGTTCATTGCATTTTCACCTTATTTACCTTGTCTGTCTACAGTTTAGAGTCCATTTCAGGATGTCTTTGTTATGTCTTTTCCCTATTCTTTTCTCTTCCTGGCCCATGCTTAGTTTATTTTTATTTACTTTTCATCCAGATTGGTACCAATTGGCACCTTTTCCAAAGTTAACATAAAGAGTTTTTCCTGCAGTCACTGAAAAACTTTTTGAAATTGATGACAGACATCTTACCGCGCCTCGTTCGAAGTCATTATATAGTGGTTTATCCAGAAGTGTTCTCTCACTGCTGCACTCCGTCCCCACCAGGGTCAGGTAGATGTAGTCGTCGGTGCCAGCAAACCACTGAGTGCCCGTGGCAACAGTCACAGTGTATGAAGGCATCCTGGTCACACAAGCGGACAAGCTTCTGTGTCTCCACAATGAACCCTCTGTAGTCTTTCGCTGAAAGCATTTCCTCTTTTCTACTTCACACACACAGAAGTGCATGTGTGTGCGCACACTCAAAAATACGTTGCTGATCTACTGAGATAAGGCATGCAAATGCTTAAAGGCTATTTCTCAGTGGACCATGTTCCACCCATAATTTAGTCACGTGAAATACAACGAGTATCTGCAATTAATCTAGAAAAATGTTCTGTATAAAATTAGAAGCATTCCTATTTCTCCATTGACTAAGAAATTGTTTAATAATGCCACTAAAAAAAAAAAACACTACAGCACTGTGGAATCAGAATGATGAGTAATCAGAAACCTTTTTAACTTTCAGAAAAGGAAACCACATAAGGTACCTTTTCATTTTAGAATTACAGACAGAACAGATCATATTGGATGATACAACATCAAACTATACACTGTACGTCTGCTATTTCTTAAACAAGCTACATGATGTGGGATTTGTCAAACAAAAAACCACAAACAGTATTTTGTATACACCATATTTACTAGTCAAATGAGCCACTACTTCATGCAGTAGCACTAAACAAAGCCAGAGAGGAAAATGCAAATAGGTGAGGAAAAGCCAGCCTTTGCATATTCTCAAGTTAGGGGGGTATTTTGGCTTGTTAGAATATGATGTCCCTGATATGAAGGTTTAATAAAAAAAATACCATTGCATTATAAAGATGCATGTTTAATGGTTTGGTCAAACAAAACCAAATTTCACAACAAAGAAGTCTTGTATATGGCTGTATTCTTGTTCCATACTCAACCAAGAAGACACACAATCCCTGCAATATAAGATGGCATGGCTAATATAATAAATGCAGTATTCCAGTATGCAGAAAAGCAGGATATGGAACAGCATCTGTGAAAGTCTCCTCACTGAGGCCTGATTATATATGAAACTGCATTGGGGATGCTGTCTGTGTAGAGTTTCACATGTTCTACTAGTATCCACTTGGGTTTCCTCTGGGTTCTCCTGTTTCCTCCAATCTCCCAAAAATAAGGTAGTAGGAAGACTAGTGACTCTAAATTGCCCTTTGAATTAGTGCCTGGAGGCTCCCGATTCTCCACGACCCTGACAAGGATTAAAGTAGTTACTGAAAATGAATGAATGATTAAATGTATTAGTGATTAAAGTGTTTACTTCCAGTAGCCTATTATAATATCTGGTATTCTGTGGAACTGACATAACCATCAGAAAGAACTTTTCCATCACCCACACAAGTTCTTAGGCAGGGTGTATGTAAAATAGCTAGTGTTACTGTGGTTTCCCTAATCAGCTGTCAAAGAATGCAAATATTGCCTCATAACTATGAAAGAAGTTATTCACTATAAGTGAAAAATTTCCATGGTATCTTTTTATTTTACTATTATCTAGTTTTTATTTTATTATTAACTGAACTGTATTTATTAAAATTTCTATTATTAGATTTGTACACATGTAGCAAGTAAGTAGAACTTCACTGAGAAGTGTGTGTGTGTGTGTGTGAGTGAACTGGCTGTTGACCTCCTCTTGAAGAGTTTCAGTGCCAGATATGCCTGGAAAACAACATATTATGGGATGATAATAAAGACTATGGTGATGAAGAGTAACTTATTCCAAAGTCCTTTCTTAGTGTTCTGAGGTAAGGTTTGTATGGTTAGGTAAGATTGGCTACCTGGGCTCATGATTAAGTGCTTTTGTGATTAATAAAATATTTGCTTGAGCATATTCAAGGTCATGCAAGGTCATGATCATGCATTTACAGGTGAATTTCCACCCCATACACTGCCCTCCAAAAGTTTGGAAACGCCTGAACAAAATAGGGTTTTTGGGCAATATCAGCATAAATCCTCTTTAGTTAGTGACCATTTTGCATTGGTAATAAGGGACAACACAAACTATGAAAACATATTTTATTAAATAAAAAGTTTATGAACATAAACATGAACATAACATAGAAAAATACTCAAATTTTGGA
>CM040977.1:18317347-18373237 GCA_022985145.1 Pangasius djambal
TATATATATATATATATATATATATATATATATATATATATATATATATATATATATATATATATATATGAGCACACCAGAGAAAGCGAATTAGTGTTTTGTTCTGTTTTTTTGTCAGGAAACTTCTGTTTGGACCTCTCCTGATTTCACTGTCTCTGGCAGGCTTTAACCAGTGCTGTGTCTTACTGTTAGAGGCTCTTATTTACAGGACATTTGTTGCCTTTGACATTTATCATTGCTCCAGGGCCGTGAACTTCATGCAAACGGAATTGAAGCATTCAACAGGCAAGGCTTTAGGCCTCATCCTGTTGGGGTATTATCACAAGTCTTTTCATGCTGAGATAAATCATTTCCACTGCGCCCAGCAGTGAAGAACTAAAGAGAGGGAGCAGGGTGGGGGGAATGAGAGTAGGAGGAGTATCTTCAAGATTAGGTCAGGCAGCCAAGGACAAGGCCTTGTTTTTTCTCCCCTTGACTAATTGTTTTGGGGGTTTAATACAAACTTCACTCACTGTTAAAGAAAAGCATTTATTTTTCATGAATGCCAGACGTAAACTGATCTATGGACTTGTTTCTTATAGCTCCTATGCCAAATGTATCTGTGATCACATTATTCAAACAAATGGCAACAGGTAAAGCAAGTTTTGGCAGCCTTATACGCATGCATAGACAAGTCAGAAAAAAAATCACCTTTAAGTGCATGTTTAGAATTTATATTAAAAATGTTAATCACAAACCTAAAACTATGCTTTCTGACCACTGTGGGGTTTTTTCTTCTACTTTTCCACAGATGCTACCATGGGTAAAAAAGTATTATTCATAAGATTATGCCAAAAATCCATATGTCTAAAAGTGACAGTTTTATATTATGTTATATTTTGAACTGTCACGCCATCCAGGCTCCAGGCTCCCTCGCGTCCCTGTGTAGGATAAGC
Source organism: Pangasius djambal (assembly GCA_022985145.1). NCBI lineage: Eukaryota > Metazoa > Chordata > Actinopteri > Siluriformes > Pangasiidae > Pangasius > Pangasius djambal. The sequence goes on from CM040977.1 coordinate 18,318,283, forward strand.
GGTACAGAGAATGGACGGATGGATGTTACATTTTGGTCATTTATTTATTACATTTAAAACAATTCCCTTGCACTCATGCAGGCATACTAACATGCTTAAGCAGTGCTCTATAAACAGAAGGAGTGGGGCACTTCTCTCTACATGAACAGTGGCAGGCCTTGAGATCATGCTTTGAGGGCAGAATGATGTACGAGCTCACAGACCCACCAAATCCTCCTGGCTCCACTGCCCATATTTCCTGCTGCAGTCTGCCTCCAATTATAAATCAACTGTCTCTCAATTCTGTAAGTGATTCATTATTATTTGTCAGCGATAATTTACAGAAGTGGTTTCCGATGCTTTTTATTTCATGGCAGTAATTTATAAGTGAAGAAAAAACAATATAACTGTATTTTCTCTCTCAGTGGCAAAACCGTCTACAATCTGAAGGATAAATTGAATAGGTAGTGAAGCACCATTGATTAAAATGGTTGATGCTTTCAAGAGCAGGAACACACACACAAGGCCATGAGTAAAATCAGAAACAGCCACTGTCTTTAGCCAAAAGACAAAAGCAGCTAATGATCTCATATTTAGAAGAGGTCTAAAAATAAATTCTCCTGACAAAAGTATTGTGGAGCAGCTATGTAGGAATGTAATGTAACATTCACCTTGAGAGAGTTCAGGCTAAAAGTGGCAATTGCACTTCATATACTGCACTTGCCTCCATGTTATTAAATGTGTGTGCATGTGTATCCAAGGCCTTGAAGCAGATGGTCTGTGTGGATTCGTGGCCTATGTTCCCATTCATCATGCAGATGCTGTGGATCTCCACAGCTATTTTCGGAGTGCCATGATGACAACGTCAACTGGAATTTTCTTCATGGTGAAAGGTCAAGGGAAAATTAAAGTCTGCGTGATTGTGTAGAAAAGCCCCATGTCCTCAGACATTAGCCTAAACGCCAATGCTGATTTGCCTGACAACTACTGTAGCTCAACCACTTAACTACTTAAGCCTTCTGTTCTGTCTTTTCTCCCCAAAGTGTGTGCAGTCAGTTCTTTCATTGTTTTCTTTCAGTCTGTCATTCGAGTGCACTGTGGGAGAATTAATTAATTACAGAGCTAAATGGATATCAGCAGTAAATATGTTTTAATCATATCCCCAGTATTTTTGTGACAAGCCGCAAGACCCAAGTACATTGTGTGTAGCAAGCCTGGGGGTTTGGCTCAGTCAAGCAGCAGAAACAGGAATTAGCAGGTACATGGATCCGTTCAGATTGCACACTCTCTCTGCTGAACGCAACACTGTGATTGGCAAGTCTCTGACCATTGCAAACACAACACGACAAGGCTCTCTTTCACACTTCCATTCTCTCACACAAGAGAGAAGCTCACAGGCGTTCTACAACGTGACGAAAATGAGCTCAACAAACAAGCAGTGAGACATTTCTAATATCAAACTGATTTGTGCTTTATGGTTGCACAAGTTTATGACAGTTCCTGATCACTTCAGGTGGCACTGCACTAATTCAGGTTGAGGTGTGCATTGTGACTGCCACACTTAGCCGTTAACAAGTGCCTGGGCTGCATTTAATGGCATCACTCCTGCACACCTGTTTTTCCTCTGTGTGACAAATATTGATAACACATCACACATAATGGCATTGTTTATGGAGATTGAAGGTATGTCTGTTGCCAAGTAGTGTTACACTAACTCACTGCAATGTGCTCAGTGTGACACCTGAGCTATACTGCAGCTTTTTAGAGCCTAGCTTGAATGTCAGCATGTTAAAAGGCTTTAGACTTGCAACATATCTCCCTTATGCACTACAGATCAGTAACCCAAGTAAACCAAATAATCTAGTGGCAACAGCAAAATAAGTATTAGATACAATAGTGATGCAAATCCAACCCTAAAAACTGTCAAAATAACCTTAAATTAAATGAAGATGGGAGTTTTATTACACGTGGGCCTCAAACAGCTGTTATTTAAAAAAAAAGATACTGAAAGTACATGAGCAAATTGAAGAGTATGGTCTGTCTTTTTTATCTATGTTGAAATGAGAGAAGCAGGCAGCCTTTCCCCTCTGTAAACCTGAATCAAATCCAAAGCTCAATAATTATAACATAGCAGAACCTTCTGGGGGCGAAAAAATCAATAGCCTAAGGACAAAGAACCTATAGCCATCACTTAATTCTCTTATCACACTGATTTAGTGCAGGAGGAGGATGTTAAATAACTGTAAATCTTTATCTATGACTTTGAGGGTGCTTTATGGCAGTTCTAACAGCAGTTCTGAGACAGAATGTCTATACGTTCTGCAAGACACACAATTTATAGCTTTATTACCCTTTGTCTTAAAGAGCAGAGAGACATAGCGGGAGGAAGGAGATAGCGGCCGCTGAAGTGGGAAGGGGGGGAGAGAATCGGATGCCATCATAGCAAGAGACATATCTCTGTGACAGGTTTATAGGCAAGTAGCCTGCTTCTATTTTAGGCCCCCCTTGTCCTCCCCCGCTTCACCCTACATCACATGAAATGAATGAGATTCAATTTTCTGATTTATCTGCAGAGCGATCAGATTTACCTTAGCATTCCCACACCCCCTACTCTTCCCCATGTAGAGCGAGAGGTCACGGAGAGGACTTTGACAGGAGGCTCTGGGTTTCTGTTGTTTTGTTTTGTTTTGTTTTGTTTTTTTTCTTCTTTTCACACTGGAAAGTCATGGGTTCCTATGGCCTGGAGATGCTTCCTCATATTTTGTAACCCTACTGACAACTGGCTTATTGTTTAGCTTGAAAAAGATACCGTGTTCCCAGTAATAGGAATTAGGGAGATGCTGTGAAACCGAATCAGTAGATTGCAGTAGAGTCTCATGAATGCTAAGGGGACCATAACAATTTGAGCCATTAAAAGAGTGAGCCTTGTTTGTCTTCATCGAGAAAAACCAATATGGAGTTCATTATGTTTATTTTCTATTTAAAAAAAAAAAAAAAAAAAAAAACGTGGTATTTCTGCCATTGTTGTGTTCCAATTGTTCCAATTTTTAGTTGACCAGTAGACAAGTAATGCGTGCACCTTCATCTAAGACCCAAATGTGAAAAATGTAACAAGAGTCAGAGAGAACATAGGAATTCCAGGAGCAAAACTCAAACTGGTAAAATTTAGAAGAAAAAAAAGAGAAGAAACAGTAAAGAGAATGAGTATGTGTTCTTATCATTTGTTTATGCAATACTGTACCATTTTTTAGAATTGAATACTGAATATATTTCTTACAGATCATCTTTGTTTAATACTTTTGGCACAAATTTAACTCCATTGCCCAACAACAGATGCAGAGAAGAGCACAAATGTGAGGCTGTGAGATTAAACTGACAACTGAAGAGGATAACATGCTGTTCACAAGGCAAAAAAAGGCTTGACTGATTCATACCATTCAGTTAAATGTAAACATGAACACTCATACAGTCATCCGACAGCGGTTTTAATTAGAGGAACTAACAGAGTAAGACAAATGCATTTCTCCCAGGCAGTTTGAGTTATGGTTCCCAGCTGTCCAGATAAAGTTAGGCCTATGGGCAGAATGTTCCACAGCAAGGAGAACACAGGAAGAGCAGGAGATTACTGTGTCATAATACCAAACTCCTCCCAAATGAAGATGACAATGTGACGGGTGGAGGAGCAGACCACAGACCGAGGCAGTGCTCCAGGTACAGCCAGTACACACACTTGCTCCAACACAGTTTGATCATGACTTTTCAGTGTCAGTGAAGGAGCACAGAGGAAGTTTGCTGGAAGTGAGCATGATGTTTGTTTTTGCAATACGCCTGGTGATCTAATCACTTTATTTGTTCTAATGCTGAAGGAGAGACTAAGATGTTGCTAATTCGGTTTCATATGAAGAACAATAACTACTAAAATGAATAAAGAAATGGGCATTGTTCTTTTTGTACAGCGTCACGATTTAGACATGGTGGATTCTTGTTAGAGGGGACATATTCTTTCAAATTTCAAAGCATCTCATTGATTTTTTCTTTGAGGGAACTACTTGGACACGAGAAGAGGAGTGTAAACAAAAGTATCACAGAGTGTGGGTTGAACCTTGTACTACTTTTCAGCTTAGGCCCCTGTGCATAAGGGCTGTCAAGCTTGTTATTTTGAGAACATTTTCATGTGTGCACTTTGGTGACTCTTAGTGCTACAGCAAACTTTTGCACTATAATGCTTATTAAATAATAACAGCCTTTCCAATACGCTAAAATGATCATTACAAGAGGGCAGGACAACAGTAGTCCTGAAAGCAAAAAAAAAAAAAAACACTCTGATAGACCAGTCATATGCTAATGCCCATGTTGCATTAGTAGTTTGTTTGAATGGATGTAAAGGAAAGGACAACTTAGTCACACTTCTCTCCCTATGGCGCTGGAATATATTAGCTGCCATTTTAAGGGCGTTTGAAATAATTACTTACTGGGGCCATGTGACACTTTCAATAAATTAACCGCCCTCCTTAAGTTTTAAAGGCAAATGCATATTGTAGCCATCACTATATGTCTGCTCTCCCTTGGAGAAGAGATAATTTGCTGTAAGAAAGTGTTAGTGCAGTTCAGTATCTAGACCCAACAGCACCAACAAGCAAGGTGCCGGTGAAGGGAAATACAGAAATAAATTAGTTTATTAACAGCAGCACACATACCTTCACACTTAATAAATTTCACATCATCAAGCAGTAATCTAATTATGAATAATGAATATGTCCACCATGAATCATTTATGCACATTATTAACTAAATCAGAAACTAGGATTTGGGTATGTAACAATGACTTAAATGAACGTTTTCTCAATTCTGCACAGATCCATTTTAAAACACAAACTGATTGTGAGCCAAGCAAACTTAATAATGATCTGATAACTGACAAAATAAGTAATGAGAATGACTGTTTTTGAGGCACACGGATGGCCAATAATTCATCTTAATTAATCAAATTCATTGCTTAAATAGCTGTGAGTACAGAAGAGATAATGGCATTGTTCAATAAAACATGTGTTAAATTTATCTGTTCAGTCTGCAGCAAGTTACACATTACACAAGTGCACTGAGACTGATATTTACTGAGTTAATGAATTAACTACAGTGTACGTTAAGATAACGAATAAAGTGATTTAATCCAGTAAGTCCATGACATTCCTTTATTAACTTGTTTAAGTCAAAGATAAAGTTGTTAATGTTTTAAGGCAAAAGCTCTGTGCCATTTAAATCAGACTCTAAATTGCAAAAGCCCACATCTCTTTCATCATATTGATATCAATGTAACATACACAAATACTTCATACAGAAAGTCTAAAATTATTTAACACTGAATTACTCTGACCCAACTGATTTGGCTTAACATGATCAACTATTCTGAGAGACTTTTGTGGTCCCCTTAATATTGCATTAAATTACTATTATATAATTGTTGTTTATCTGTCCTTAAACTGAGCACCATTTGTCACTGATACACCCCTTACGGCAAAAAGAGTTGCTACATTCAAATATCCATTCAGTTTCCATGGAATAATTTTGGCCTATTAATGCTTCAGCTTTCCTCTTCCACACAACAGTCCCATTTAAACTACAGCCTGACATTATGCACAGCAGCAAAACAGCCTAGTGCTCCAACTCCAACTCCTGTTTACATGGCACCCAAATAGGCCCTGCGTTAAACTAGGCCATCCATCTTCTCGGTGTAAATGCCAATCCACGCTTTTGAGTACAGTATATATGCTGCACTGTGTTTTGATTGGCCACTCTATACCCAGGGGCACTTTTAATTGCACAGTATTTTCTGTAGGTGGAAGGTGAGCTGATAACTCTTCAATAATCAAGTAAAAGTCTCGACCCAAAGGGCTGTTGTGGGGGGGTGTCACATGGTGGTGGGAGGCTAGGAGCAGTGGTTCAATGCACACACATGCACACACACACACACACACACACACATGCACTGCTCATCTTCCTCAGGGAGGCCTGACAATTACTCCCTCATGAGGATTCATGGAGCCACCCTTTTTCTCATTAACTATATTAAGAGGCCATTGCTCTGGCTGCTAAAGAGAGAAATGGGATATTTCCCCAGTTACACCCCCCCACCCCACCCCTGCAGCACACCATTGCCAGCCGAGTCGGCCTCAGTGCTGCGCGATATGGCAGGCAGGGGGAAATGTAAAGCAGTCAGATGAGTTACAACACCGATCCTAACTTCAAAGGCCAGCACACACTGAGACTGGGAGAGCTGAAAGTGCTGGACAGGGAGGTGCTATATCTGAAGCCCCAGCTGCTGGCAATAAGTCTTACATGAGAAGTGCAAGTGGGCAGAAGGTGACTGACATCCTGAATGCAAATAGATCCACAGTTTCTTTTATGTGGTCCAAAAAATTCACCACAAATTGTTTTGTCTAATGGTTTAAATCCAACTACTGGCAGCTAGTAATGAGCAAAAGTCTTTTTAATACACATTTTGTTATAGATGTTTATTATATGACCTCTTCATTACTGCATTACTATAGACAACAAAAAATTATGTTTGTATGTCAGTAAAGAGAGTAACATTACATAATAGACGTAATAGACCACCTTTCAGACAAAAACATAATGAAGTTTGTAGGTTTTACCTCCAAAAACAGAAGCAAGTCCAACAGTCAAAGTTTCCAGACGAACTTGGCAGATTCTCCAAGATGCTCAGTAAAACATACCAGTTCATTTCCTTATGAAACTGCACAAAGTGTACCTGAGACTAATGATGAATTTTTAAAACCAAATTTTTGCCACACCAAATATTGCCTTTTTGTATTACTCTTTGTTTATTACTGTTTACTGCTCTGTATATTAGGAAATATTTTTACATGTATATATAATACAGGCTGACAGAGAGCAAGTTCTGTATGCCTAGGGCTATAGTTGCATGGCCCATTTTTAAGTGTTAATTAATTTGTTAAGGGAAAACATAATAACATGTAAACATAATAACTATCTTCATAACATGAAGATAGGATCAGGTGCAAATACTGTTAAAAGGAGCAAGCAGAGGGCATTTTGGGATACAGACTTTGGCTGATGAAACATCATAATTAACGGAGCAATTCATAGACTCGCATTAGGATACTAAGGATCAGGGTATTAATGAGTAATGAGTAAACTGCTTTTGTGTGTCTGTATGTGTGCTTGTACCAGAACTCCATGTCACATGTGACAAACATTGCCAGCATGATCTTTCAGAAACTAGATCACTTCAAAGACATTAACATGAATATAACAATGGCAATTATACAATAGTAAGTTCTGGTCCACTAATTTGATTGGGTGTGCAGCGCTCCAAGAGTGCTTATATTTCATATAAACTCACTGGGACATTTCACTGTTTGTATCACTCCACCCATCTGTGGTTGTCACATAAATTACACATAAAATTAAACTTCAAGCAATAGTTCAAACCTGTTACTACAGCAGAGTTAGCAGCATCAGCAGACATGGTCCCCTATCAATCACAGTGACACTAGCCAATCATGGGCGTCTGTGAGTGCCTGCATGCTGAGGTGGGCGGATAGTGCTTCCCTCCATGTGTGTTACGCCGCCCCATGATGTTGCATGAGCAACAGTTCGAAACGTTGCAGTCAGCTGGCTTCACGTGCTTCCCTCGAGGCCCTCCCTCACTGGTTGGTAGCTGCCTGATGGTTGGAGAAAAAAACTGAAAGCTCCTCAGAAGGGACGCCAATTTTGCCAGATGCACCTTTAACAGGAATGTACAAATAAATACGAAAGGCTATATAGTGAGTGTAGCTTCTTTGGACTCTATTTCCTCTAGCGGAGAAAAAATAAACAAAACATTAGTCAAAATGTTTGGCAATTGCTGTATTTTAAAATGAGTGAGACATAGAGAAATTAACTGGGCAATTATGGCCACACAAACTTAAGCAAGGAGATGATTGGTAGTTATACACTTTACATCAATCTTGAAATGAACTGGTATTGTGACATGGAGATACCATTAGTCCACGTCAGCCTAAACAATTATTGTCAAAGCAAATAGACTTTTACGCCCTAAATAACTGAAGTATGGCATTCTCACAATTTATTACATCATGGGCTCAAGTTACACACTTCATGATAATGATACTGTTTGTGGCTTCAAAATATAAATGGCCTCAATGTATTAATTTGTGACCACTCCCTATTAAAAAATAACCACCATGTCACCTCAGTGGCTCTGTAGCACAAACATACTGTACATTAGATGCAATTTTAGATGCAAGTCTTTTATCGAAAAAGACCAACTCTGTGCTATACATGCAGAAGCATTTTGAATAAAAAAATATTTGTTTTTGGAGTATCCGTTAGCACTGACAACCTCATGATTGACACATTGTTCTCACTCCGGGCCTGTCACTTTTAAGCATCGCAGTGAGAGGCCAATAGACAGTGCTCAATCACAGAGTTGTTGAAAAGGAGAAACTCATTCTGTTATAGTGCCCATAAACATTCAAATAAATACATAAACCTGAATTATTAATAATTACCCACAATGTCCTATGTTTAAAGACATAGCTCAGCTAGATGTAGTCACATTTCAGGCTATAATTTGACAAACTTTACATCTTCCTTTAACACACACACAAGCACTTGTCTACATCTCTGGGTCTTCTATGACTACCATTCTAGTTCCATCATAACCAAAAAACAGATCTGCTGATGACAGCCTCACTCCACCCTCGACCAGGGACTCGTGTGTGTGTGTGCGTGTGTGTGTGTGCGTGTGTGCTCTCAACAGCACGGAGGAGAACAGAGTAGAGCAGGGAGCTGCTGTGGAGGCAGACATGAAGCCTGTCAAGCAGCAGCTGTCAGCCAGTTCTTTCTGATGCCATCATCTCATCAGCAGGCCTGTCAGTCTCACAGACAGACAGCTATCTAAGGTTCCGCTGACAATGGCTAACATGGGGATGGGAGCAGATCCACACAGCCCCCATTTACACCAACACACAACCTTACTTCTCTACAAAAGCCCTAAAGCTGATAAACTTTTGGAAAGATGATATTGATCCAGCTGCCTCCACCTTCACTCCAGTACCCTGTTTTGCTAGGCAGTAGCAGTCGTCAAAGGAGAACACTGAGTATAATAATGAAAACGAGTCATTTCAAGGTGTAATATAGTCTTTGTTGTCATATCAATCAGGATGAGTTGCCGATTAGAATACAGCCTTTAGCAAAACATTTGTTTGCTCTATCAGCCGACACGAGAGACATGAGAGACTGATGCTCTTTTATTTCCTTTTGTGCGGGAGGTTGAGTGTTCTGACTGCCAAGACCGTGTTTCTGTTTTTCTTGCCCTGTCTAAGTACTGTCTATCAAGCAAACATATGGCTCTCCATATGCGAGGATGTCAGAGGTGTCTCGTTTAGTGCTCCTCCTGACAGGTTTCTCTCTGCAGCTGACTTTATGAACTACAGTCAATAAGGAGCCTCATATCTGCCCCCCTCCCCTGCCAGCGTTATCTGATTTGTTATATCCAAACACTGATGATGTTTGCTTTCTGCCTGCATAAGTATATTTGTAATTTTCTTTTCTGAACATCTCTTTCAGCAATATAACTAATCCAGGGAGCACATCCGAGATGGTTTTACTGAGTGTGCATCATAAAACACACTGAATACTAAATTAAGTTAAACAAATCTGTGTTATAATAACCTGAAGGTAAAACAACGCAGATAAAGATGCAGTATTTGCCATAATAGATGGCCTAAAGCCCAGAGGGACTCTCCACTAGTAATATAGCCTTATAAACAGACTACAAGTGTGGCTAGCTTCGGTCCTTCTCTCTGGGATGCTAAGTGCTTAAGTAATATATTGCTTTCATAAGAGCATGCAAGATATATTTGCTTTTTGGAAATATGCCTCAATCCTTTGGGCAGTGTGATTAGGAATAAAATACTGAGCGCATTACTTCTGAATAAATTCCAGTAGTGACATAGCAAATAAATAAATAAATAAATAGTTAGCAGTGGAGTTTTCTCCAGGAGATGTAGACTTGGGCCTGACAAAAGGAGTGAGTGGTAGAGGCATCTATTCCTATCACAGTGTCCCCATGGCACACTAGCTAATGTATTACCTTTGGATTACTGTAATATCTATCTGATGTATGAGTGCTGAGCAAAGCGCTGGGAATGAAGGCCTGAGCAGATGCAGGAAGTCTGGTCCCCAGAGCCACATAAGTCCACATGCTGGAGCCATGCAGTGTTCTCTACCTCCCCTCAGTGCTGGAGCCAGGCAAAGTTAATACAGCGCAAGTGTGCTGGGCCAGCAGCAGCTCCGCAGAGCTCCTGAGACCCACTACAGCCTGCAGGAGCTGATAAGTCAGGCAGCCATTCGTGAGCCCAAATAAAGGCAGTAAAGTTGACTGGTGAGAATGCTGCACAGCCTGGGGTTGGCAGACTGCTCCTCTGAGGAGAAGCGCTGCGACACTCCTTGCAAACACACTCTCTCTCACACACACATACGACCCAGAGGATGCATCAACTTTATTCTCTCGCCGTCTCATACAAATATTTATTTTTTCTTGATTTTTTCCCCTATTTCTTTCAACTGAAAAGTACAAAAAAAATCACACCTCTCCCTCTCCCCATCTCATGCCAAAATAATCAATGGCTTCCCGAGCGGCCCGGCGGAGCCGACGAGCAAGTGAGGATACAGACATGGCTCCAGGGCACGGCTACAGATAATAAGTGAGGAACAGTCCTTGGGTATGTTTTACAGCTATCAAGACTCATCATATTTGACATGCATTGTGGTGTTTACAGAGTCCCAGTAAAACCTCCAGCTATACACTTAACAGGGTGAGGCGCACAAGTTCTGAAAACGTTCTGCAAGAGAAAATCCAACCATGCTCTTATGCGTGTCCCTTTTCTTATTCACGGCGCTATTCTCAGTGTTAACACCTGTCAGCTGACTGACTTCTTGTTCCCCATGGCTTATGAAAAAATCATGGCTATGTGGTTCAGAGTCAACACTCCCATCAATATAAATTCACCATGGTCTTCATGGAACATTAGGCGGATTTCTGTTTTCCCTACAAAGTCCTGAGCCTCAACCGCTGATACACACTGCAAAAAGGGAGGGGGTGAAGAAAAACACCAAAATGGTTCCTTTAAAGAATTTTTTTTCACTCCTGTGAATAACACAGCTGTAAATAGGCCATGAAACATTTATTTCAGAGCATAGCTTTTTGAAATACAGTGTTGTGTAACAAAATAAACGTGTTAATCCATTCATAAATCATGCCACATCGCAATTCACTGAAACCATTTTCAATGGTTTGAACATGTGCTTTCATTAATATTTCAGTCCAAAAATAGTGGGAAATTGTTAGGATTTAATTTTTTACAACATACACTATAGTACTTAAAGCAGCTGCACCATGCCATCTCCCCCATTTAGAAATATAGAAATCATAGCAATCAAATAAGTGGCTGCAGTAATGTGTTTATTCCAAAGTGAGAATCTTTTCACAGAACCCCAACTGTAACATGTCAAAGACCTGTAGTCAGGACAAGCACTTGGCAGCACCTCAGCTATGAGAAATGATGGCATTCCTGCTCTTTGAGATAATTCAACAAGACCGCCCGGACCTCCAGATAGGAAAGAATGAGAGAGAAGATATGTTGTTTTACTGAAATCTGTTCCTAGAGTGTCCATACCTTAAAAAAAAAAAAAAAAAAAAAAAAACCTGTCAGAAAAGTTTGTGTTACATATGGTTGACTGGCTATTGGAGCCCATCTCAAACACACTGAAAGTTAATTATCTACACCACTCATTCAGCTAATACAAGCCGCTCTTGACCTTATGTTTGTGCGTCTGGAGCAGATGAAAATAGGGTGTTTCTTTATTATTGGATTAACTTCAGATCTGGCAAGTGTCTGAGACTATACACCACCTCTTCTACATTCTGGCCCTCAACTTTAACTAGACCACTTCAAACTCACTCTATACAAACACAAAAAGAATCTGAGGAGAGCTCTCTTTCTCTGTCCTGCCCTCTCTCTCTGTCTCTGTAAGCTTCAGGACACACAGGCTTAATAATCGACTCAATTAAGTAGGTCCAATTGCCATAGCAAATTGATCCAAGTTATAACATTATCATTAGCACTTCAAGTATGGCAATTATAGGACATTCACAAGCAGAAGAAAAAGAATAGGAAAGGAAAATGAAGTGACTTTGCACAAAAGGACATCCATTTCAGACACACTGGGTGGTGTAAATAGCCCTGGTGTCAGCAATATGGAGATAAAAGAAGTGAAACATCCCATCACGTGTGTCAGCTTCTCTCTCCCTGTGGCTATGCTGCACAATCCATCAGGAGACAAATGAGCGCATGAAAAAAAAATTTTTTTTCATTTTCGTCCAGCCACTTTAGATGGATATCTGTGCATGAAACTCTGACTGTCAAATTCACACTAAATCACTTCAGGTACTGAAGACAGAAAACTAGTGACAATTTTTTAATGCTGACTATGTAAGTGGAAATGTTAACATGCTAAAGTAAAAAAAAAAAAGTGCAACAAAATCACACATTGTTTAGTGTTCAGTGGAGAGAAGGAAGATTTGTGTGTGCGTGTATGTGTGTGTGTGTGTGTGAGTGTGTGGGTGTGTGGATGTACTGTAGAGCTGTGACTGACAGGAACAGGCAGCCGTCAGTAGTGAGTGATATACACACACTGCCACAGCACTGCCAAGCAGACAGCCTGAGACAGACACGACATAGCGGTGGAAAACCTTCCTTTCCTCCTTAATTGTTTCTGAAAAAATGACATTTGTCTTTTTTGCTCCTTGCTTCAGGTGTCAGTGCCTCTCAGATTAGAGGACTTGCAATGGCATGATTGCCCCCAAGCACCTTATTTGATATTTTGAGGAGTGTCATTTCTTCGTGTGACTCCACAGAAATTGAAATCTGTATTTATTTTCACACAAGGTTAATAGAAAAAGATGCCTAAGTGCACCTGCCACTCTAATGTAAATTTATGCAGACAAGTGCAGTGCAGCTGTAAAATAGAGAAGAGGTATAAAGGCAGGATAATAAACTGTCATAAAACATAAAAATCATAAAACAGACTATCAAACTCCTATAAAGACAGTATTCTATTTCCAGAATTAAAAAGTTTTGGAAAATATTTCCAAAACAGACATACAAAGGTAAAATAAGTGGTTACTAATAAATTTCCATTTTTAGTGCTGAATAACAATAATAAGGTTTATTCAATTGTACTTCTAATAAAAAACCTAACAGCGTATTTTGGTGATCTTTTAAAAATGTCTAACATACCACACAAAATGGTACTTAATTATTTATACTCATAACATTACAATTATATATATATATATATATATATATATATATATATATATATATATATATATATATATTATACATACGTAACATGAAGCTCAACACAAACGGTTCTCAAACAGTAATGGTGATCTGGAACAGCAGACCAACTGTACTGTGATATTAGGTAGACAACACTGCCACTTGGTGCAAAACAACAAGAAAAGCATTTTCTCCTCCATTCCCCACTGCCTCATCCTTCATATGAATGCGCACATATTGTGCATTCTTCTTGTGCTATTTAACAACCTGCGTTTCTGGACTTTTTATTCTTCTGGACATCTGGCAATAGTTTAATGTTAATAAACTGTCATAAAATTTTACATTAATTAAAGATTTAAATGAGTAAAATGTAAATATATAATTTCAGGAAGAAATCCTTGAGACATGAATAAAAAAAACAAGAACAAAGAGCATGACAGCATATATATATATATATATATAATCATTCTTTTGTTTTTGTTTTTGATTTTGTTTGTATATGTTCTATTCATGAAATCACACACTAATATAATTTAGCTGCATTCTTACATTTGTTACTGTTTATGTTGGTAGTATGATTATATGCATAAAAAAAAAAAAAAGAAAAATGAAAACCAAGAAAAACAAACAAAACATTTTCCCTCAGTGCTACAAAATCAAAGTTAAACTAAATCAGCTTAAAGAATATGTGCAATGTGTTCCTCTCTCAGGTATGTGATTGAATTAGAATTTGCTTATGTTGCTCTGCTGAGGGGGAAAAATCTGTACCAAATTTTCAATCCATGTGAGAAAATCCAAATCTTTTAAAAACATGTAAGTACTGTAAAAGTGAAATCTGTTTAATAGTGATGCATAAGTACACACAACAGATTCCACAGTGCTTTTAAACAGAAAACTGCTTTTTCATGTGAAAATTTTAGTAAGGTCAATGTTTTTGATTAACTTTATTTACTTTATATTCATATCTACTAAGTTTATTTAGTAAGGATGCACATTATCCTACATTACACATGCTCTAAAGCCAAACCATCAGCCTAATCATACTCAAACTATTTAAGGACTCTAAAAATGTAAAGTTGTCTGAAGGTGATAACACATAAATATGAAGATTATATTACACTATCATAGATGAACCCCTTTCAAAATCAATAATTTATATGTATATAATAAAAAGAGATAATTATTTCCTTTACAACCTGCTCATCTGGGTTTCTCATATACGAGCGTGGCACCTTGACAGGCAATAGTCAATGCCAAAACGAACAGGATTAGGCATTAGAAAGGAAGACACGCTCCACATATGGCAAGATCATGTCTTCAGGCCTTAAAGAGGTCTGTAAAGGAGCACATGGACCAGACCATATCTATACAATGTGCCACTGAACACTAGCTACTTGGAACAAGTAGCAGAAACAATTAGCGTCACATAAGCAGCCCGGAGCAGCAAGGAAGAAGAGGGAGAGAGGATGTGAAAACACAGCATCTTATTTTCACCCAGCGGACGTGAGCGACACACACACACATACAGTGGCAGCTCCATCCCCCCGTCATCATAGGAGGCACGGGCAAGTTTTAGAGACAGCAGCAGTCACGGCTCATTTCACTGATACCTACGTGTGGGCAGGGGGATTTGTTTGCATCCGCGCATACCTAATTAGAGAAGCGGTGAAGGAAGTGTGCCGCTCCTCCGAGAGTGCCCCACCATCCCACCTCCAACACTGAGAATATTTTTCTGACATCCCGCTCCTGCTTTCACACACAGACTCACACTCAGACGAACTCTGAGTCGCGCACACACAGTCTTAGCTTGTTTTGGACTGTGAGTAATGAGATGGAGTAAACAACTTTTCATGGAGGTGCACACACTTTGGAGACTGACAGCAAGAACTTCACTGCTATATGTGGGAGGCTGATCCACAGGCAGAGTTGTATCTGTGGGCAATATTACATTGTGCTAATAAATTAAAGGCAGTTTAGGAAGAGACTTCAGTTTAGCAAAGGCAGTACAATTGTGATCAAATCTGTAAACTGATTAATTATTTAGAGGCAGTGATTAGGTGGTAATGGAAGTGAATAAAAGACTGAGGAATCCTCATTATTTTACCATGCATGCAACAGATAGGCCTTGTCCATTAGGGGGCAATATAGCTCACAACTTATAAAGATTCCGAGCACACTTCAGTAGTCTGAGCTCCAAACTCAGGTCTGCAGACTACATTTGTCCTGCCAGAAGAAATCTACTCTGACAGCGATGCGTTTTCTGTGGCACAGAACAACCACAATTACACAGTCTGTAGTTTATGTGTTGGTAGTTTGATGGCACTGAATCCTGACACAGATGAAGATCAATACACATCTGTTCTACAGCAGAAAACAGTACACAGTCTTTGTAATTATTCTGCTGATATTATACATTATTTATTAGCACCCTGATGAAAAAAACAGATCTACAGATTTATTAGCTCTATTGGCAAACTACAACGCATTCCATTCAACATTCATACTTTGATTACATTTCTTATGTAAATTATCGGACTTAATGGGATTGGATGAAATGCCATTAAGTATGTAAGGAATGAAACACGTAGTTGTTGTAGGAAACATGCTGTTATAGGAAAATAATTAAAGACATTGATTCTTTTCTTATAACAACATGTCCTGAAGTGTTTTATTCCTCTTGTACCACAGCAATTACAATGCCAATTACAATGCCAACAATGTATTAATTTATCAATGAACAATATGTCATACGTCTGTTATTTAGTTATAATTACATTTAACATTATGGCACATCCAGGAAACAAAATAACACTATAAATCCTAAAAAGTTTGTACTATATACATACTACTATATACATATATACATACATATATATATAAATGTGTGTGTGTGTGTGTGTGTGTGTGTGTGTGTGCGCAATTACTGTACTTTTACAAAGTATATAGTGTGTCAGTTTTAGAGTGATTTACTGGCAGCAGAGTGCAATTACCATAAATATAAATTCGGTATAAATTTAAATATACAGTATAAAATAAAATATAATGCAAATATATTTGCTCATTTGGCTGAAATTTTTATCAAAGTTACTTACATTTGAGACAGGGCACTTGAAGGTCTTGCTCAAAGACCCAACCATGGCAGCATTGAGATTTGAGCTCATGACCTTCTGATGTTTAGCTCAAAGCCTTAACCACTGAGCCTCCATTTTCTTCAACTAACCTGCACTGATTCAACTACCATTGAATTACCTCACACTAAAATATATATTTCAGTGCTTTATTAAACCAAGGCGTTTAATAGCATATAAACACACACAAAAAAGGTTTGTTTTCACCTAAAGTCACTAAAATAAAGGGCAAAAATAAAAACACTAATTTGCTGCTGTCAGCACAAATAGAATCTTTACCATCTTTAGTCCAACATAAAACGTTTGATATCCCACTATGCATTGTGTATGCTGATATTTCTGCACTGTTCTAAATGCCCAATCATTTGCAGTCATGTAAAATAATAAAACAGTAAATGTACAGCATTTTTTTTTACAGTGGATCAAAACATCTCCTACAGAAAACTTTGCCATATTAACAATTATAAAACAATTAGTTCCAGTTCACTAATTTGGTTGGACAAGCGGTGTTCCAAGAGAGTTGATATTTAGTATAACCACACTGGGATGTTTCACTGTTTGTATTACTCCACTTGTCTGTGTTCGCCATGTAAAAATCCAATTCAGTACAGTTACCGACATCAGTGGACATGTCAAATGATATTTTTTTTCATGAATATAACTTCTCACTTAAAATATGACAGCACATCAGATGAAGATGAAAAGGAAGAAGGGAAGCCAATTGCACCAGAAGCACCTTTAATGGGAATGTACAAATCATTGTCATCTAGCTAGCCAGGTAGCCAAAAGGCTGTCAGTGAGTTTGGCTTCTTCGGGATCTATTTCTGGTCACAAAGCAAAAGTAAACTAATTATTTGGCCATATTGTGTCCAACATGTCAGTTACTGAATATTAATTTCTTATTTATAAAACTGTTATATGAAAGCAATCAACTCGCAATCGAGTGCAATATTGCTTAATTATACACTTTTCTTTGTCCATAATTATTAGACTTAGATTATGTGGAGCATCCACCATACAAATCTCTGTGAATGAGTTGTTCCTATAGAAACAATGATCTATTCGATTGGATTGATATAATCCTGTGATTTGAGCCACTTTTGTCAGAGCAGTGCTGAAAATTAATCAACCTTCTGACTAATCAGATTCAAGAATTCAACAGTTGGGGTGCAACAGAAAAGTGTTCACCCTACATCCAGAGATCAAGAGTTTGAATTCTGATAATGCCACAGCCATCTTTGGCCAGGAGCCTAAGAGACCAAAATTGGCCATCTTCTCAGGGAGGGAGGGGTGGTATACTCTCTCTCCCTTATCAATCACAGCGACACTAGCCAATCACGAGCATCTATGAGCTCATGCATGCAGAAGGGGGTTAACAGCGCTTTCCTCTGAGTGTCTTACTCTACGCCCCCTGACGTTGCATGAGCAGTAGTTTGAAAAGATGCAGTCGGCTGTCTTCACATGCTTCGGAGGAATCCGGTGATAGCCTTCGCCTTCCCTGATTGGTAGCTGTTGTGTGAGAAGAGCTGCCTGATGGATGGGAATTGGCTGTGACAAAATTAGGGAGAAAATCGGGGGGAGAATCCAAAAAAAAAAAAAGAGTTGTGGTGTAAGCAAGTGTAATGTTTGCACTGATTTCAGCTCCACCCATAGTACTGCTGGCAGCACTGCTGATTTTTACCCACTCAGTCATAACAGAGTCTCAGTCTTGGAATGTCCTAAATGTAGAACATATATAAATAACACATGCACTGGAATGCCCTAAATGACTAAATGTAATGTAAAGGTAAACGTCTACTCTGAGGAAACATTTTGTTGGAGTACACAAGTGTATGTCCAAGCAAAGTGACATTTTTGCAGGAATAGAGGATTTAAGGTCTTAATCAATATCAAGCCTGGTGTACTGATATAGCACCCTAACATTACACACATGACAGCTTTGCAACAATTGCAATAATATGTGAAGCTGTTATATATTATAACAGTTCGGCTGCTTGTACACAATTGTTTATTGGTCTGTTCGATGGAAATTCAGTTACGAAATTTTAGGAATCTAAAATTTCACAATTAGTTCAACATCACCAAAGTTATGCAGTTTCATCAAAAGTAAACACTGCAGAAATCGGACGTTCCTGTTTACCCTGAGTAGAACAAACATACAATGGACCTTCCCTGATGTGTGTGTGTGATATAAACACATGCACTGACTAGTCACTGGACTTAGGCACCTGCTGAAAACAGTGACAGAGGCATCAGAATGATTTCCAGGATTATTTTCTCTGTTTTTCTCTTCCTGGCACTGTCAGGTAAGACTGTCACATGATAATTTGAGCACAAATCTAATAAGACTTTTAACTGAAAAGTCAGAGAGGTTGATTCTACAAGTAGAATAATTCCAGAATGAAACCTGTTTAAGTTTTAACTGCTGTCTCATATTAGTGATCAACCCTTCTGAAAGATCAGTGGTACATAATATAATACCTTAAATATTGTAGACTGGACAACTGTAAGTTGTAAAGTTTTTTTAGTTGGAATTTTTAGTTGTCTCTAACTATTATGCATTTTAAATTACATTTTAAAAAATACCTTTGAAATTAGATTTACTTTCACTGCAATTGTTGTTATATACCTTATACAATATGGACCCGTCTATTACAGATTTATTATACATTTATATAGTATGTTGTATAAGTACAGCAATTAATAAGGATTGCTAGGCCCATACCATGTCATTAAAAACAATCCATCTGTATATATCAATATGTTGTGCGTAGATACAGTATATGCAATTAAGTATAATTAAATAAAACATTTACATAGAGAGTATAGTATTGTGTATGTTTCAACTTACCACTTTGTTACTCAGAATTAAGGTATTTTATTATGTTATTTTCTTTATATTACCAAGATCCTGCCAGTCATTTTCAATGAAATTTAGTAACACAGTTTTGGTTTTGCACTAAAATAACTGATCAGTACTTTGGAGTTTGTACCACATATTTCCCTGGCTCATACTCAGAATTTAGGGGACTGTGAAGTAAGAAAGTGTTACCTGTATGATTGTGTAATCATGAGATAACAGATTATTTGGGGAAAACAGTAGAATATTAGAATTAGAGATTATTCCATCCAAATCTCTGACAAATCATATCTGACTATCAATTTTCATATTTAGGCTCCTGCAAAAAGGTAGGTAGCATTCATTTCTCCAGCCATTATTAATTTAACATTATTGTGTTTTAAGGAACTGGAACAATAAGTCTTATCAGCAAGAGTCACCAAAGAGACAATCCTCTGCTCAATTATGTGGTGAATAACTCTTTAAGGGAGCATCCAGTGCTGACTAAACTGCACTTGGTACGTGCACTCACAAGCATACACTCCAATCACATTTTTCCAATTCACAAAGCTAACGCAATAACAACAAAAAATCACTAAGATAAAAATCCATTACATACATGCATAATCCTACAAGCCTGTTCGATATTACAGACACTAGAGGTCAGTAAAATCTAGAATATGAACATATGAAGATGGCTAACAAAAACATAACTAAAAATCACATGTGCATTCCATCTTTACCTATAATGCTTGCCCAATGCTTTTTTGTTTGAAATAATATGTATTTCTCATTCACAGAGAACAATGGAAGATCCTAGGAACATAATGATGGTGGCTCCAGAACAAGCTCAGTTCATGGCTAATCTAATAAAACTGATTAAGGGCAACAAAACCATCGAAGTGGGTGAGAATGCAAGTTCTAATAAGATGTCTGTACATTCCAGTGAATAACAGATGCATATCTCTGAAAAAAAATGATTCTGGTTTCATCTCAGGCATGTATACTGGATACAACACCTTGAGTATGGCTTTGGCCATTCCTGAGGATGGCCGAGTGGTGGCCTGTGAAATCGATGATGATTATGTGCAAATAGCGAAGTCATTCTTTAAAGAGGTTTGTGAACACAAGCTACATAAATTTACCAAAACTTTTTAAATGGTCGGTTCAAAATATAGGTTCAAAATCCATGAAAGGTCTGCGGCTTTGAAGATCTCTCAGGATCTGTGACAAATGGCAAAGAAAGGCTTGTCTGGTTTAAAGGAGAACATCACTTTTTTGCATATATTCATGGACTTTTGCTTATACTTCTAAAAGAACTGCAAGGTAGCTAGCTACATTTTAAAGATTGATTTCCTCCAATCCCCCGGTGGATGGACAGTATGTAGCCTAATTACCTGGAAACTGAAGAGATGCAGAAATGTCTATCAGAGATGAGAGAATGCTGACTGAAGTAGTTGTCGATGTCAGCTTCGGTGTCGGTGTCGACACAGCTTGCAAAGTCAAGCATCACAGTACTTTGCTTTACTGTGCTTTTGTATCCCAAGGGCAGAAGGGCAGCTATTGCACCACACAACCATGACACAATTCAAGAGCAGGAATGACCAGTGCAATTCTCCTTTTTCAGGCTGGAGTAGAAAAGAAAATTGACATCCGCCATCAAATTGCACTTAAAACCTTGGGTAATGTTGATCTATTTTAGCCTCACACATTCATTCTCTTTCAGTCTAAGCTGTATACGACTACAACTTATCAATGATTTGGCCTCTTTACAGATGAACTCCTTGAGGCTGGTGAAGCTGAAACCTACGACTTTGTATTCATTGATGCAGACAAGAAAAACTATGAAAATTACTATGAAAAATCCCTCCAGCTTATTCGTAAAGGTGGCATAATAGCTATTGATAATGTAAGTATGAAGTAGATTAATAACTGTAAGTGTCTGGAAATATTTAATTTAACAACATAATCAACGAGGATAACAATGTCCTCACCGAGATGGCACACATGCTGATCTGGCATCCCTGCACTCCTCAGGTCCTTTGGGGAGGGAGAGTAATAAACCCCAACAAGGATGACATCACCTCCCAGACCATTGACCAGCTGAATAAGAAACTCCACAAAGACCAGCGAGTGGATCTGAGCATGCTCACTGTGGGTGATGGCCTAACACTGGCTATTAAATTATAATCATTTCTTAAAAATACTGCCCCATGATAGACCTTGTATAATTGCTATTGATAATTAATTGTAACTTAATCATATACTTTGTGGCTGTTTATTAATGACATAGACATCAATCAGCAACTCACTGATCTGTGATCTGTGTGTTGTAGCCTACTGCATTATCATTGTAGCTGGATGACTATATATATATATATATACTTAAAGTAGTGGAGAGTAACAGAGTACACATACTTCTATTTTCTTCTTACGGACCTATTTGAAGGACTGACACAAGGCTTCATGGGCAGAACTACTGCTTTGCAGCCGATGCACTTGATGCCACTGTGTAGCTAATTGCTTACTTCAAACTTAAACGTGGAACAACAGTTAAATTATGCCATTTAACTCCTTCCTTCCACCTTTTAGAAGTAGATCATGACAACCAAATCTAATTTCTACAGATGATTTAGAAGTTGCTAATGGTCAGTACAAATACATTTCTTTCCTTATTTGTCGTTATTAGTTTTTAACAGTGCAGCAACCCACCAGCTGACTTGGCAATAGTATTAGAATGTTTTTAGATTATAAATATAATATTTTAGCCCAAAGGAAAATCGAGAGGAAAGAGAAATAACTAGACAGGGCAAAGCTTCTATAATTATAATATATTATATATTACATCATTCTGGTCCTTTTGATAACTCTGGTATCTCCCTCTTTGATAACAATAATGCCAAAATAGTGCAGTGGGGGCAAATGGCATTATTTGTTGCCATGTGAATGACCTGTTCCTTGTTTTCTACATTGCTATGATAGTCGTGTCATATTAAGAAGGCATAGACAGTACTACTGGCCATAACAGGGTACCATATTAATGACTTTTAATGAAATATTAGGGTGTGGAAGTATGCACATGCAATTACTTTATCTGGAAGGCAATGTGCATAGGACCTAAATATAAAGCCTACACAGAAGACATCATGACAAATACCACTGCCATGTTTAATTATACTTTTGAATAAAAACCAAACATGCTCCTCTTGACTCAGTGTACCGAAGAGATTTTTCTTTGCTGGATTTGTAAGTTGTTTGTACCTACAGTTTGAGTTAATTGAAAAAGAAAGCACTAATCCTTTACTTTTACAATTAGACACTTATGCTAATGTTACTGTTTTTATTTTGGACATCTGATTATGTCCAGAAAATAATTGTTCTTCGACAGTTCTTTGGTAATGGAAATTGTTATATTCGTATTCCAAGATGATGTCCAGGTATTTCTACTGTAAAACCTCATCAGAAACAATATGCCTAGAGGAAAATTTGTTTGAACTGTGTTAATCATGAATATTACTTAACACGGGGAGAAGGGGGCGGGGGGTGACATGGCTTTTACCCATTACAAATTTGGCATTCACAATAAAACCAGAGAAAAACATTTGAAGATTTTACACAATATATACCCCACAAACGATCATGGAAAAAGCAGTTCTAACTGCAGCTTCTGTCAAGTGGAGTGTGAGTGAGTCAGTACTTCATCTGTCTGTTAACTGTCCTGTGCTTTCTGCCTTTGGGTTAGACTTTTCAGTTTTCTTTGCAAACAAATCAAATACTTTTTTTTTTATTATTATTATTAACGTTATCTTATGTAATATACTATTTTACACAAAGATTCTGATACTGAGTACATTGAGAATGGTATGAGTTTACTGGACATGCAATTTTTCACAATGATCCCTAAATGTACTTTGACCTAAATTGACTAATAAGATTTTCTTATGAAAAAGCCCAAAGAAAAGCCCAAAAGATGTATACCTATGATGCTTTCATCAATGTTACATACTTTTTTTCTCTCTCTCTGTCGTCCTGTGTACTGTGTTACCTGAAAACGGCCATGTGTTTGATTATTGTTTTGTATTGCCTTTACATTAAATGAGGGAGACATTAAACGTTTGTGTTTAAGGAATTTTAATAGCATTCGGTGGCCGCTAGATGGCGCCAGCAGTCCTTTCCCTTAACTTGTCCGCCAATTCAACAGAATTTATTTTTAACCTATATAAGAAATATTGCAAACTGTTAAAATCAGTATGAGTAGAGATTCAGGTTGTAAACATTATTTCACGTGCACTTAATAGGCTTTTAGTTAATTATTCGTCATGACTGGGCCCACGGTTCACAGGACTGTCACAGGTTTCATACTTCAACGCACTCGGTTTCGTTTAACTTGATTTGCAAAAGAAATAGAAAGTGAAAGTTAAGTGAGATCCCTGGCACTGGTTCTACTCTACTCTACTCTACTCTACTCTACTCTACTAACTATTCGTGAGCGGTTTTCTGATACATCTTATATGTCATAAGAGAAGCCTTGCAGTGCAGAGCATCAGACTGTGAGTGGTTTTATGTTTTACACCTTTTTAATGTAACTGTTCTCTACCAGGGCACAAAACTGTCTTTCTTTTTTTTTTTTTCCTAATATGGCTTTATGTGGCATATGCATATAGATAGATAGATAGATAGATAGATAGATAGATAGATAGATAGATAGATATATAAGATAATATCTTATAGATCTGTTATCAGATAAGATAAACCAGTTTTATGCAAATTCAAGCAAATGAAATAATGTTGGATGTTTAGTCCTTCTAACACTTCAACACATTACAGAAATAATGTTGCCAAAAACACACTGCAGCATTCTGTCTTGTTCGCTTTACAGAAAGATGCTTGAGGAGGAACTTAAGAAACTGGAGTGCCACTTCACTTGGGACTTAAAGAAGGAGGATGCTGATCTTAATTACCTGGAGATCAAATTCACTGAGAGTCTGTCGGTCCAAAATGATCATGAAGGAAATTTCAGACAGAGAGAGTTCAATTTTCGTGCTTACGTTTATCACTTGCAGGGCTTCAGTGACAAGGCACGCGAGTGTTTGGAAAAAGCAAAAGAAGAGCAAAATGATAATTCCCACAATATAGTCACGTATGGAAATTTAGCCTGGTTGCACCATCACATGGCTGATGATACCACGGCCAAAGTATATTTGGAGAAATTGGCTCAAATCTCTGGAGCATTCCGTACTCCAACAGAAAACTTGCTCCGTGAGGTCCTGAGTGAAAAGGCAAGGTCTTTTCTGCGTTTCTCCAAAAAGCACTATATCAAGGCAAAAGAGATCTTCCATGAGGTTCTACAGAAAGAACCAGAAGACAAAGAGTGGAACACTGGCTATGCCTTCGCTCTGTTTCACCTGGAGGGCTTGGAGATCAGGGAGGACAGGCGCATACCTTTTGAAGAGTCGTCTGCAGTGAACCAGCTAAAGAGAGCCCTAATACTGGATCCAGACAATGCCATGATCCATGTCTTCATGGGCCTCAAGTGCTACAAGAACAAGAGAAATGCAGAGGCATGGGGGCACATGAAGCAAGCACTAGACATGGCTCCATATGACTTGCGTGTTGTCCTGAGTGTTGCTAAATTCATGAAGAAGGAGCAGTGCTATGACATGGCACTGGGGGTGCTGAAGAAAATGTTGGAGAAAGCCCCGGACTCCTCACGTTTGCACCATGAAATCGCCAATAATTACCGCTGGACAGCTATGCAGTTGAGAGACATGCACAACCCAAAGCTCCTAAGCCTTTGCATACACCATTTAGAAGAGGGAGCCCGCCTAAATCCAGATTTCATCTACCCACAGATTGAGTTAGCACTCAGATATGCTGAAGTTGGGAACTACACTAAAGCAAAGCAAAAGTTCCAAGAGTTGTTTGCACGGCCGAACCTGCAGCTGGCCGATCTCCAGGCTTGGCATCGCATCTATGGAGACTTCAACATGTACCGTCTGGGCTCAGAGGCAACAGCAGTTAAGCATTACAAAGAGGGCATGGCACTGCAAAAAGTATCCACTGAATGGAGGATCTGCAAAAACAGACTCCACAAAGTCCTTCGCAATACTAGAAATGATGTGTACCAGATTCGAGAGTTCATGAACTCTTTAAGAGAAAATACCGCGCATACTGAGAATTAGATTCGCATTTTGGTGTAACTTGTTATCAAATCACTTAGAATTTTCAATAGTCATGATTGATGTCAAGTATATTTCTACAAGAGCACTGCTTAAAATATGATTATAACAAGATCTGTTGCATGATTTCAAGAAATGGGTGACAAATTCAGAAACAGGGCTCTATAACTTTGTGGAGGGATTTTGCTGTAATGTTTTAGCCCTTTAGAGAGAATTGTCATTGAAAATTAGTACAAAGTTTTTCTGACTGATTGCCTTTACCCTATGATGAAAGATTTCTATCCTGATTGGAGCAATCAGGATCCTGATCCTTCCAGCACCAAAGTCCCCTGGACTCACTGAATGCTTTGATGAGCATAATCATCACAGCCTTTCCCAAGTGCATATCAACTCAACTGAACACCTACCTTAGACTGACACTCTCCACCACTGTCATCAAAACACCAAAACACCTACGCTGCCAATCTTCTTTTGGAAGAATGGTGTTCATCCCTCCACTACAGTTCTAGAGACTTGTAGAATCTGTGCCAAGGTGCACTGAAGCTGTTCTGGTGTCTCGTGGTGGAGCTAAGTCATGTTATGTTGGTTTTTCCTATATATGGTCTTCTGTTTTCTCTTGCATATTGCACGAGCATAGATCTAAAGATCTTTCTCATTGTTCTAAATGTCACTTTATTCACTGTTCCTAAACAATGAACCAGTAGAACAGCCATTTTATAATTGAAGCTCATGACATCCACACACTAATAATCACTACTTAACAGCCACTTAGATCTTTTCTTCTTTCCATCATGACCCAAAATTGAGGTCAGCTGGGCTTCTCAGTGTTTTATACATGCCATAGGTGGCATAGGTGGTTGTTAACTGTGTTAAATATTATCACGAAATACACCTGCCTGGAAGCAGCACTCATTTTAAAATTTATTTATATAGTTCTTTCCTTTAATTATATGTATATGTACTTACAGTATTTGTATTTTATTGTAATATTTAACTATCTAAACCTTTGCACTGTGTTGTTGAAAGGAAGACTATTTGGTAACAGCAAGTTACCTGAAGGGCATGGATAAACCACACATTATTATCCATATTCTTCAGTTAACTTGCTGTAATGTGTGTGTGTGTGTGTGTGTGTGTGTATGCCAATCAATTTCTCACTCTCTGACTTCAGCATTACTGAAACTGCAAATTAGGCCAATTATTTTCTGCTGCTTAAACAAATAAAGCAAATGATAAGAATGCTTTTGGTGAATGTGCATATGTAGCCTAAAACAGAGGTTTCCAAGTCTAGTCCTAGGGACCTTGTGCCCTGTAGCTTTTTGCTTACTACACCCGATCTAACTGGCTAGCTCATTATTAGGCCCTTCATGAGGATGATCAAAAGTGCTGGGACAAAACAAATTAACAGTGGGTCTCTTGGGCTGAAGGGCTGAAGCTCTTGTTCTAAAGGGATATGTACACAGCAGAAAAATGTCCAACTCATTTTAGAGCTATAGTGGCCTTCCCAAAACAGCCTACACAAACTCCATTTGTTGTCATTTAAGCTGTTTAAGGCAGCATTAAAACTATGCAGTGTTTTATCATTATTGGCTGAGACTGAAGCTGAGTTAAAGCTATACATCCATACAAAATGCGAACTGCACTAATGCTCTCTGTGAGTAAATAGCAACACAATTCAGTCACTTTACTGCAATCTTCATTGCTAACGCCAACCAGCGAACTAACATGAACTAAAGTGACAGCATTTCTGAGAGGATTTTTAAACCATAACTAATGTTCATATGATGTATTATAGCCTATGTAATTAGCATAATCAATTTTAAACCAACAGCTGATGATACATTCGGTATAATCTAAATGTCAATTACAGAGTAATATCAAGGCAGACTGCAGTCACTATAGCCAGAGCTACAAGAAAAGTAAAGTAGCGTGCCATAGCTCCAGTGACTACAGCCTGCCTTAGTTTTTAAATAGGATTTTCTCTCTTGATTATTTGATTGGCATTAGTACAGTTGCTGACTGTAGCCAGTCATGTGATAAACAGCTAAAAATCAAGCATGTTAAAATTAGTCAAATAATTACAGACGGAACATTGCAGTTCATGAAAGAATGGTGTGTGAATAGTTAAAAATGTATTATAATAATAATAATAATAATAATAATAATAATAATAATAATAATAATAATGGTTTATTTATATAACGCCTTTCCACAGCTCAAGGACAATTTACATTCCAAACTAATAGACATAGAAGAATAACAGAAAAAAGAGCAATGATATAAATATTTCAACTGTTAGGAAACGAACCAAAGTACTGAAGAAATAAATGTGTTTTAAGTAGATTTGAAATTTGAGATAGAGGTAACATTTCTGAGGTCCTGGGGGAGTGAATTCCAAAGTTTTGGAGCCATGAGAGCAAATGATCTACCACCCATGGCGGAGAAGCTGAAACGTGGTACAATGATTAGGCCTAAATCAGAGGACCTGAGAGTCCGTGCTGGGATGTAGGGATGAAGGAGCTCAGATAGACAAGGGGGCAAGGTTATGGAGGGCTTTAAAGGTCAGAAGAAGGATTTTGTACTGAATCTTAGAAACTACAGATAGCCAGTGCAGACTCCAACATTCAGTGAATCAGGACAAGGACGTGTTTCCACTTGCCTGTCAATTATATTGCTTGTCAGTTCAGAAAGGCTCTGATTTTGCCCTAGTTTTCACCAACTCCTCTAGGTTAAAACTCTAGCTGCTGAATTTTGAAAAAATTTGTAATCTGGTTATGGCATTTAATGGTAGTCCAATAAAAAGGTCATAGCAATAGTCAAAACGGGATGTGATAAATGCATGGACAAGAGTTTCTGCGTCTTTAAGGGTAAGAATGTGACAGAAGTGAGCTATGTTGTGGAGGTGATATATAGTAGATGTATAGTAAGTGATTAATGCTGAAGCTGAAGCATACTCCCTTCTGAAGTCTCTCCATTCTGTGGTCCCCTGAAAGCCACACCCCAAAATACAATAAACACATACTACCTAGGCTAGAGCAGCTGAAGGCTAGGCTAGAGCAAAATCAGAGCCTTTCTGAACTGACAAGCAATATAATTGACAGGCAAGTGGAAACACGTCCTTGTCCTGATTCACTGAATGTTGGTGGCTTACAGCATCTGTCTTTTCACAGAAGCTGGAGTGCCACTGATTTCTCCTCTGAGCAAATATTTTATTGGCAGCTGCCAGAATGTCAGTATGAATATTGTAAAACGACTTCATGGTTCCTATAAATCATGGATCCAACTTTGGGCCACAGATGACCAGGAGAGAGTATATACATCTGAGTAAGGCTGAAAAAAAAACCCTGCAATGTCAATGTATTTATATCACATTACATTGCTGAAATGTATAGAAAAAAAGTACTAAACTGTATCATTGCTTGTCACTAGGGTGGAACCTTCAAGGGTGTGTCTTTTGTATCTTTAGTATGTGCCTTTAAACTGGGATAGTGAATGCATATATTTAAATGTAAAGCTGATGAATGTAAGATTTCAGTAGAAAAATGGTATTGCAAGCTACTTGCGGAAGAACGTTTTGTAACTTGGGCTGTTCTTCGTCGATGTCGGCTGCACTGATTAATCTCATGGCTGTGAGCACCAAGTCAATATACATTCAGAGACAAATCAAGGCAGGGGTACAAACAGCTCATTGTGCAATAGTATGCTTAAATAGGACACCCTAGGTGTACTGACACACTTTTTAGTACAGTAGAATGTGGTTTGTGTCCAAGCATTAGTGAAGATATAAATAAATGTCTGGTATTATAGAAGTGGTATGAGAATAAAAAGTTTATTTTGCACATCACCATGACTGTCACAGTTACTGAGCATCATGTAAAAGAGCTAAACGTCTTACTTTCAACAAGAACTTGTCTTTGGGCTTAGAGGGTTAGCTCTGTCCTGTGCAGCAGCAGTGCTCATTCATCACTGAGCTGTTGGAGAGTAACTGTGCTCATTAAGCAGTATCATAAACAGCACATAACCTACACAACAAACAAGTCATTTACTTTTAGCTAGCTAGCTAATATATAAGATCTGATTGAAGCCAATGGGGTTGCTCCACTGTAATCCCACAGTGCTCTGCTCGGCACTGGATTGCTGAATTTGGAGGTTTGCCTCACGCTACATGCCAATGGATGTTAGGGTGCTAGCCCACAATCTCTAGCTAGCCAAAATACAGTTTAGAAAACAATACTATCAGATCTGGTCACCAAAAGACACAGCTGAAATACACATACCAGTTGAGATATAACTGAGTTTAAAGGGGGAAAAAAAACACACCAAATGCAACTTATTCACCATCTGGCTATTGTAATCTCTTTAGCTAAAACAACTTCACAGCTGGGTAATGATACAAACTCCACAACCAGGATAACCTTTAGGGCATACGCATTGTGCAGACGTTGTTTTCTGGCTTGTAGTCAGAACAAAGTATATTTTATATACATCATATTTTCTCAGAGCCTGGTCACTTTGTTGCAAGGTAAAAAGGACACTTTACATTGCAAACTAATAGACATAGAAGAATAACAGAAAAAAGAGCAATGATATAAATATTTCAACTGTTAGGAAACGAACCAAAGTATTGAAAAAATAAATGTGTTTTAAGTAGATTTGAAATTTGAGATAGAGGTAACATTACTGAGGTCCTGGGGGAGTGAATTCCAAAGTTTTGGAGCCATGAGAGCAAATGATCCCATGGCGGAGAAGCTGAAACGTGGTACAATGATTAGGCCTAAATCAGAGGACCTGAGAGTCTGTGCTGGGATGTAGGGATGAAGGAGCTCAGATAGATAAGGGGGCAAGGTTATGGAGGGCTTTAAAGGTCAGAAGAAGGATTTTGTACTGAATCCTAGAACCTACAGGTAGCCAGTGCAGACTAGGTAATACGGTTGTAATGTGAGTGAACCTAGAGGAGCGGGTGAGAACTCTAGCTGCTGAAATTTGAATAAATTGTAATCTGGTTACGGCCTTTAACGGTAGTCTAATAAAAAGGGCATTGCAGTAGTCAAAACGGGATGTGATGAATGCATGCAGAGTTTCTGCGTCTTACTGTCTTCACTTGCAACTATCACTTTGTTGCATGGTAAAAACTTTTCAGTCATAACTGATAAATTTCGACTAGTTATGTCTTTGGCCTTTTATAATAAAGGTGCATGTGTGGGGTTTTATGACGTCAGACTGAGTGCGCGTGCCCGGCGCTGCTGCTGTTGCTGAGCTGCTCATTCTGTGTGTTACTGACACCTCAGTTCTGCAAGCTTAACACATCGCGCAGAATATAAAACCCCGACAAGTCTGCAAAGCGAAAAAAGCACGACTCTCAGCATGGAGCGTCTACTAAACGGACCAGGCTGGAGACGGGAAGAGCAGCGCTATCAGCCACCTCCACCATCACAGCGCATCGCAAGGGCACCTGCGCTCAGCAGAGCCAGCGCGAGCGGGGCATCAACTCCGAAACCAGGCCACAGCTCGCACCACTTTGCTCCTGAAATGCCTCTAAGGATGACGAACGAGAAAGAATTACTGCGCGGCCTGAACGACCGATTCGCGGGCTTTATCGAGAAGGTGCATCGTCTGGAAAGCCAAAACAGAGCGCTGGAAAGGGAAATAGAGGACATTCGACTAAAAGCAAAGTCGTCCAGGTCTCTGGCCAAGCAGTACGAGCCGGAGCTGCAGGAGCTGAGGAGGCAGATGCGTGACACGGAAATGCAGAAGCATCGGATGGAGCTGGAGCAGAAGCGTGTGCAGGACGAGTTTAACGCGCTCAGGGAGAAATGCGAAGAGGAGGCGCGCAGCAGAGCTGAAGCCGAGGAGAGCATTTCTGCGCTAAAGAAATACATCGACAACGCGTATCTAGCCCAACAAGAGATGGACAGAAAGGCGAAGGCTATTGCAGACGAGATCGAGTTCCTGAAGAGAAACCACGAGGCTGAAGTGAGCGATATCCTGACGCAGATGAAGGAGACGCGGGTTTGTGCAGAAGTGAGCGGCTTGGGGAAAGGCGAGCTCACCGCGGCGCTCAGGGACATCAGGACGCAGCTGGAAGGTCGCGCTTTCTGTCTCGACACGCACTCAGAGCAGCGCTTCAGCAGTCAGCTGGCCAGACTCACCAAAGCTGCCGAGACTGACAGAGAGGCTCTGATAGCCACCAAAACTGAAATCAACCAATACAGGAGGCAGCTGCAGACCAAGAGCGTCGAGCTGGATTCAGTCAGAGGGATGAGAGAAGCTCTGGAGAGGCAGCTGTATGACCTCGAGCAACGACACACCGCCGACATCCATCGCTACCAGGTCAGTTTTCTGTCACCCCTGGAAAGTCACTGGAAACTGTAAATAACATACTGCAGAAACTGCATCATTTAGTTTAGCTCCAGTCTTAATCCTGATCCGCATGTATTAAACAGCCATATGTTAGTTAAACACTGCAGAGTGGTTGCGATTCAGAAGCAGGATATGGGCACTCCTGACCTAAACTAACCTAAACTATATAGAGTTATATAACACACTCAGAAATCATTTGTGTTGTTGTTCTATTTCTAATTGTTAAAAAAAAAAAGTCAGTTTATTCTTTTGCTGTCTGTTTACAGGACACCATCAGAGAGCTGGAACAGGAGCTGAAAAACACCAAATATGACATGAGTAGCCATGCGCAAGAGTATCACGATCTGCTAAATGTGAAAATGGCCTTGGATGCTGAAATCTATTCATACAGGTGAAGGTCACAATATCAGTGTGGTTTCAGTTCATATAAAAATTCACAATTTGTCAATTATTGAACAGCTGCATAAAATCGTGTTGTTCTTATGTCCCCCTATACAGAAAATTGCTGGAGGGTGAGGAGTCAAGATACTCCACTCTTTCTGACGCACAGATACCAGTGCCTTATGTTTACAGGCAGTCACCCATCTATACTCTGCCTAGTGTCCCAAGGGTAGGGGGAGTGACTCGGAAGGCAGAGCCGCAGTACAAGTTTGTTGAGGAGATTATTACAGAGACAACCAGGGAAGACATAGAGATATCAGACACAGGGTCTGATGACGCTGAAGAACAAAGCGAGGGTGATAAAGTGTGTAGCGAGAAAGAGAATGAAGGTGTAGCAACAGGAAGTGAAGTGCACTTAGAGGAAAAAAAGACCCAAGAATCAGATGCAGAGGATAACACAAGCAGCCCCAATGCAGAACAACTGGACAATAAAGAAAAACCAACAGAAAAGGAAGAGCAGTCACTAAAAAGGTCTACAGATGTTTCTATGGATCTCAAGGAAGGCGGCATGAACATTGAACTAGCACAAAACAATTTAACTGCATCAGAACAAACTGGAGAGAAAGATACGGATAACAATTACAACAAAGATGACGACACAGACTCCAAAACCAAAGAACCAGATTTAGACACAAAAACAGAAAAACCACAAGCAGATATAAGTGGCGATGAGGATGTAGAAAAGGTAACTCTCGACACTGAAAAAGGGAAACAAGACATAGCAAAAGAAATAGACCAAGCCAGTATTAAACAACCAAAGGCAACAGAGCAAACAGCCACACAGGAGGCTATTACAGAGCCAGGAAAAAGTGCCATGAAAGAGATTTCTCCAAAATCTGAGAATGAAATGGCAAAAAAAGAGACACAAAATGTAGCTGAGCCTGAAGATTCCTCTACTGGAAAAACAATGGAGAAAGACAGAGAAACTAGTGAGGTGAAATCTGTGAAGGTGGACACATCCACTGCTGACTCTCAGCCAGTATCTCAAAAAGCTGAGGCAGGACAAGAGACACGTCCTAACAGCCAAGCAGATTCAAAGCAGAGTGTGGAAACATCACAGGCTGATGTACTCGATACTACTAATGCAGCGAGTGCACAGGATAATGCAGCGGAGGTGCAAAAAGAGCTGGCAGAGAAAGTAAAGACAGAGGCACCGGCACTAAAAAGTGAAGTAAAAGAAAAAAAATCTGAGGAGGAGAAGAAAGAGGACAGCAAAGCTGAGGTTGATAGAGAAACTGTGAAAGCAGAAAAGGGAGACAGTGCCCAGTCTACAGAGGCACAAAAAACACAGGACGATGTCTCCAAAACTGCTGCCAAAGAAACAGAAGTTGAAACATCTGAAACAAAGGAGATTCAAACAAAGGACATGATGGACAGTGCAAAAAAGGAGGAAAGTATTGAATCAAAGAAAACGGAGAAAGAGGTTGATCAAATACAAATCAAAGAACAGCCAAAAGTTGTAGGGATAGAGATAAAATCAGAGGAGCAGTCTCATAAAAATGCAGATGGCACTAAAGAAGATGCGGTAGAAAGTCCTAAAACAGGGGAAAACGTAACAACAAAATCCTCAGCAATACAGAAAGAGGACATCCAGAAGGACACAGAGCCAAAATCTACTGAAAAGGAAACAAAATATGAGCAAAAACCAGAGAAACAAGGTTCCAAGGAGCATGAACTGGAGACTTCTGACGACATCAAAGAGATGGATATAATCAAGCCTAAGGGGCAAGAGATAGACAGTAAAACCTCTAAAGATGTACAGCCTGAACAAAGTGTTCCAAAGACCTCACCCGGAAAAGAACAAAGTAAAGACCAGACACACACAGACAAAGACTCACGTGAAATCAAGGACACAAAAATCGAGATATCAGACGAGACTGATAGCAGCGAGGCAAAGCAGGACAGTAGCAAGATGGACACGACAAAAAGTAAAGATCTTGAAAAGGATCCTACACCCCTGAAAGATTCCAAAAAACCTGAGCCTACAGAGGAAGGGCAAGTTTCATCTGAGAAAGGGCAGGACAACATCATGAAAGCAGATCTGAAAAAAGAGAGAGACGTGCCAGAAGTAACTGAGAATGGAGTAAATATATGAATGAATTTTTGAGACACCATCACAGGCATTATTAGTAATGCAACGTGTAAAAGTAACTAGCGGTTTAGAGAAGTCATGTGAACGTCGCACATATGCTTTCAAAACTGCATGAACAGCTACATAACTGCATGAAGCAACAAATAACAGCAGTGTTAACCTACATGCAACTTAAGAGCTGATGTATGCATGTTTGCTGATATCTAGGTTAAATCTAGGCTGATGAATAAAAGAAAAATAGGTAATAAGATAGAATGTATGTGTTTAAATGCAAATATTTTGCTATACCACAACTGCTTGTTAGATGAATGTGTATATTTAACAGGATGCTATATATTGGCGGAATAAATGTTATTTCAGCATATCGATTTGTTTTTGGTGTGCCATTACTTTTCTCTCCCTGCCATGTAGCAGAACTCCACAACAAACTTAGTTACAGCTAATATAAAATGTGAAACTATGATTCTATGGATGCATAGCATGACAGTAAAACAGATCTGCTGGTGATTTGGCTGTAATCATCCCCCGAAATCCCCAGAAAACAAGGGTTACTTGAGTGTTTAGTTCCCCTTCGTGGAGAATCATACACATGCTAAGTGTTTGACTTACAAAGCCAGGTCCAATGAGGTGCATTACGTAAGAAGTAAAGTGTTCTGTTCCTCATACAACACAGCAGCTTGCCAACAAGACGACATTTTATCCATGTTTAGTTACATTTAACATTGTCACTGTCATACAGTAGTTGCCTCAACAGCCTTTTTTTCCCTCTCTGGTAATAAATGACAAAAAAATGCAGCTTGTCATGTTAACAAGACACTGCAAAGCCCTCTATTCTTGAAGCTATTTTCATGTGTCAGAAATACAGGTTACAAAGTGCTGACACTGGAGACTCCTTCCAAAAATGTTATTCTCTTCAAAGAAAGCGTCACCATATCAAGACTTTTTCAAAAAAATCGATTCATGTGGAGCATCCATCAAACATGTCTCTGAATTAGCGGTTATTATAGAAATGTATTAAGAGTGAGTGCACAGACCTGTGACTTGCCTTGCAGTAAGAAGTATTATAAAAGCTAAAAGCTGCTATAGAAAATTAAGCAACATCTTCCGACCTATCAGAATAAAGAATTTAAAGGTGCTGGTATAAAACGCTTTAGAAAGTTCATTGAACTAGTTGAGACATGATGTGGTCCATGTTAACTCTAACTAGGCCCGACGAGCAAGCACCTGCAGAATCACACTACATAAAACATACACTGGCCCATAGCCAACAATTAAAAACTAAATGCTGACTGGAGCAATTGTTTAGAGCAAATCTTTAAGTTATGTATCAGAAGGCCATGTTCTTCAAGGGTTGTTTGGATGGCTAATGGTGCCAGCTTCTTGAAACCTTTTCTCCAGGGAAAATCATCTCTAAAGGGTTATGCAGTGTGCTTATAAAAGGTTTGACAACTCAAAGAACCCTTTTAGGGTTCTATATGAAACTCCCAATCCCTCCCCCCAACCACAAGCACGCACGCACAACTAGGTCACTAATTTAAAAACAGTACTTTTTTTGCTTAAAAAAATCTCAAGCAATCAGCTGGGGTTCAAAGACTTTATTGAAAAGTTTACACATACACATGAGGACCTCTAAGGGTTTGTGAAAGCACGACCTCAGCAAGTCAGGTTCGTAATGGCAACACTGAAAGCTTTAGGTACTCAAAACACATCATTTTGGCATTACCATAAGCTCCACAGAGTCATCTTTGCAAGGAAAAAAAAAAACGAAAATGCCAGCATTGCTCTCCCAAACAGGTTCAACTGCTTTCATTCATCCATTTAGGCCACCCAAAAACTGCTTAGTTTAAGGGCAGGATTCAAGTACATCTATGTTTCAAATCATGATGGCTGACAGAGAGAAATGGTATCATGGAGCAAGGTTCTTCTTGTGTGTATGGAAAGAAAAATAACATAATTTAAATATGAGCAGATATGAGTTTTAAAATGTAGTTAATGGTTGCACAAATTAAGTTCAGTTGACTAAGGAATATCAGGTGATAGAAACAGGTGAAAGAAAATCCATCACATTCTCCCAAATACCGCACATGCCTTACTGGAGAGGAAACGCAACATGCAGGCTTAGACACCCACTGCTGCAACTGGAGAGCATTAAACTAGCAAAGGAGTGTGAGATAAGAAATCAAATTTGTAGCAGAACCAAAAGTGACTGTGTTTAAGAGTACTACTAACCAAAAACAGACACCACGGGGAAAAGAATGAACACCACTGCAATGGCTACTAAAAATGGTCGTATTTTTTGGAGTCTTTGAACACATCCCTTCCCATCCAGAATTCCCCTGCTGGTTAAGATTTAAGGCCAGATTCCTCTGATATTCCCTTGTCCCTGATATGAGTGAGTGCAGGATTTTAGGCCTCCAGCTCCAGCCCCAAACCCAGCTTATGGCCACCTGCATTGATGCTCTTTCCATCAACCAGGGCAGACAGGGTCAGCTTCACACCTGCACAAAACCATTACAGCATGGTTACAAGAAAGCCCCAGGTTTGCTTTAACCAAAATGTGTTGATTACTTTACACAGATCGTGAAAGTGAAGATGCGTTCTGCATGAAAGTCAATGTGTAAAAGCTGGGCAGGACACTTCTCCCTCCAAACCTCTCAGTTATAGCCCATGTGTGTGTGTGTGTGTGTGTGTGTATAGCCATTTCCATAATATAATATAATGTGCTAATATTGTGATCACAAATATTTAGCTGATAGAAAGAATAAAACCATACCTGGTCTCAGAGTTTGTGTGTATCCAACACCAACAAGGCTGGTATTGTTCACTTTGGCCTGCAAGGAAGGTGATATTTAAATCCAGAAATGTA
Organism: Pangasius djambal; assembly: GCA_022985145.1. Classification (NCBI taxonomy): domain Eukaryota; kingdom Metazoa; phylum Chordata; class Actinopteri; order Siluriformes; family Pangasiidae; genus Pangasius; species Pangasius djambal. The sequence continues at coordinate 18,355,561 of CM040977.1, forward strand.
ATACTTCATAATGTTCACAGCACTTACCCTTGAAATTAAGCTGCTACAGTCAGCACTATGCAAAGCTACTAAGCTAATGCTTTGGCTACCATTTGTACTTAATAGCACTCTAGTTGTTAAGAGAACCGTGATGACAGTAAACCCATTAGAGACATTTTCTTGGTTAGGATTTATGATCATGAAGGCAACACAACACTAGTGTTGAAATACTGAAGTAATCAGTGGGAATGAGGCTTGCTGTTTAGAGTCCCGAAATTGCATACCTCCATCACACATGAATATGTATGGGGTTTGAACTACATAAACTGCATTATACATGGCACAATATAAAATTATGATATAATTAATTGCCTGGGTTACTTTAGAACATTCACAGAGTAAAGAGATCATGCACTCACACTAATGGAGGCATCCTTGTCCAGCTGGTACTTGGCAGCGATGCCAAAGCGTGTGCTGTTACTGCCTGCAGTCCAGGCCAGGTTCACCGCTGTCTCCATCTTATCACTCACTTTCTGATAGATGGAGCCACCAAACTCTGAGCCATCATTACTGCAGAGAACAGAACAACAGTCTGTTGGTCAGTCAGGAAGTATGTGCATGTTCATGTGTATACCTTCATATCTACTTGAATACGCCACTTTACACTCACCGAACACTTTATTAGGGATACCTGTACACCTACTCATTCATGCAATTATCTAATCAGCCAATAATGTGGCAGCAATGCAATGCAATGCATACAATCATGCAGATATGCCCATATAATCAGCAGCTCCAGGTAATACTCACATCAGTGATCAGAATGGGGGAAAATGTGATCTCTGTGACTTTGACAGTGGCATGATTGTTGGTGCCAGATGGGCAGGTTTGAGTATTTCTATAACTGCTGAACACAACAAGCACAGCAGTCTCTAGAGTTCACTCATAAAGGTGCAACAGGAAAAAGAAAAAGACAAGGAAAAAAAACATCCAGTGAGCAGCAGTTCTGCAGACAGAAATGCCTTGTTGATGAGAGAGGTCAATGGAGAATGGGCAGACTGATCTGAGCTGACAGAAACGCTACAGTAACTCAGATAATCACTCTGGTGAGCAGAAAAGCATCTCAGAATGCACAATACATTGAACTCTGAGGTGGATGGGAACAGCAGAAGACCACGTTGGGTTCCACTTCCGTCAGCCAATAAGCGAAAGCTGAGGCTGCAGTGGGCACAGGCTCACCAAAACTGGACGGGTGAAGACTAGAAAAACGTAGCCTAGGCTGAGGAATCTCGATTTCTGCTGAGGCACACTGATGTTAAGGTCAGAATTTGGCACCAACAGCATGAATCCATGGATCTACCCTGTCTTGTGTCAACAGTCCAGGCTGGTGGAGGTGGTGTAATGGTGTGGGGAATGTTTTCTTGGCACACTTTGGGCCAGTTAATGCCAATCAATCATTTACCCATCTTCTAATGGCTACTTCCAGCATAATAATGCACCATGTCACAAAGCAAAAGTCTCAGACTGTTTTCACGAACATGACGATGAGATCAGTGTTCTTCAGTGACCTTCCCAGTCACCGGATCTGAATCAATTACAGCACCTTTGGGACGTGGTAGAACAGGAGATTCACAGCATGAAAGTGCACCTGAAAAATCTGCATGAATTACGTGAAGCAGCATGTCAACATGGACCAGAATCTCAGAAGGAATGTTTCTAACATCTTGTGGAATCCAGGTCACGAAAAATTGAGGCTGTTTTGAGAGCAAAGAGAGGCCCCCACCGGTATTAGTATAGTATTCCTAATAATGTAATCAGTGAGTGTATAATGATATAGATACAATGATATCTAATGCCACATTCTATTTCTATGAATGTTTCCGTCTCAAAATGTTTATACTCAATGAAATAGTACTAAATTAAATTTGCAAATTAAACTCCCCTACAACATCAAAATTATACACATCTGTACTTACACGTTGGTGTGCAGCTGGAAGTCGCCGGTCTTGTAGCCTACAGCAAAGTTGTTCTGGGTCATCTTGGACTTGGCTGTGTCAAAAGACATTTGGTAGCCAGCAAGCCATCCTTCATAACCAACTACAGCAGCAGCATGGATAGTTGGACCAGCAAAGTCGAAGTCAACATCGCAGCCCAAGTTGGCATATTCCCGTTTGTAGGCCGTCTTGACTTTTCCACTCTTCTTGCTATTAACAAGGTCAATGATATATGTTAGATGAACACTTTGTAACATAGACTGTTTCCAAGGCAAGACAGAGCTAAAGCTCACTTTTGATAATTATGATAATATGGTATTCATCACTGAAGTGAGTAAAACAAAACTGACATACACCAAGTGCTCCAATGCACTGGGGAAAGAAATGGGATCACACAAACGTCACTGATATCGTATCACACCTATACGTATAGTATCAGAAGAACTATTCATGTACAAACAATGCAGGTCAACAAGGGATTAACAATATTACCGCAAATTCAGGAGAAGTGGTGTAGTAAAATCACTAAACCTACCACAGAATTCAACTCTATATACCTCAGCAGTAACTAAAAATAAGGTGTTTAACACAAATGCTTGGTGATGCTGGTGGAGAGAATAATGGATCTCTCAACCTGCACTATAAATCAAGCCTTCTATTTGCTTGTGGTCAGCATAAATACTGTTATTTATATTTTTAGCAGGCCAATGTTAAAAATAATCAAACCATAGAAAAAATGCTGGGTTTGTATTTCTTATTAAATATTACTTCCATATTGTTGCACACTGCAAAGTGACACCATTAAGCTTGCACCAACCAATCAACAAAAAAAAAAATAAATAAATAAAACGTAGTAACAAAAACAGTCGGCAACAAACTTTATTTTCAGCTATAAAGCACAATTGCATACTAAATACAAATACTAAAAAAAAGTAGTTGATGGAAAATGGCAGAAAATAGTACCGTTTCCTCTGCTGTAACATCAAAATAAAAAAATCCTCCAAACACTTCACATTACACTACAGTGTTGGCCTAATGACCTAACTGATGTGTTTTTATGGGGTAATGATTAGTCTAGAGGCCTGTTTCACTAAGCCAGTTTTGGTGGCTACTCGGGTAAGTTTGCATTTAGTTTGAGCACTCACTCAAGGTAGACTGGTTTTTAGCAGGTTTCACCGTCATGTTAAATTACACTACACGGCTAACCTGATCTGGACACAAGCTTTGGCAGCTGTTGCTTTTTTGCAGTTAGAGTAGGTCAAATCAAGGTCAAATGTCTGAAATAGTTTTTTTTTTTTTTAATAGCTTCATTCTTGTTTTAAGGGTATTTAAGGCTTATAAATTAGTACCACGAAGGACTAGACTGCAGCAACACTGTTGATACTGTTAGCATCGAGTTGTTGTCGACACGTTGTGGCTAAAGTCATCAAGTTGATCCCAAAATGGGCCTATTTTTATAAATCCAGGCAAACAGTTAAGCACAAAGCCTCACCTGTACACACACTGATGAATGATTCGCCTTGCACATACACAGAAAATAAAATGATACAGCTGCAAAAAAATGTGTACAAAACCAGGAAAAAGTACAGAATACAGTAACCTGACCCTGCCTCTCAATTCGCCTAATATCCGTCCTAAATAGTACCCAAGATTAGAATTAGTGTGTCCCAAATCGTAGTACGCTGAAATTAGTATCCCAAAGGTACCCGGATGATCTACTACTTCTGGTCGATTTTCAAATTGCGGATTTGTGGACACTTTCAGCTAATATTGTCCACAACTCCTTACGTGAAGGAGAAGATTTGTGACTGTTTGCTTCACCGAATTCAAGGACGCATTTTAGAGAGGTGTAAATGAAATGTGTAAACATAAATCAAGGGAATGGCAAATTAAATTATGTAAGGAATAATAAATGAAAAAAAGCTAAAATGCAGTGAGGAGACTGTTCACGGTGACAGTGTTCGCTTCCAAGCAACGACGCTCTCTTCGGTTACATGATGCATTAGTATGTCCCAGAACTCGCATACTCTTTTGCTACACACTCAAAAGTATGTACTTTTTCTTCACAAGAGAGTACATACTTTTAGTGCATAGTATAAATAGGTGAAACGAGACACGGGGTTTAGTTAGTCTGTGTGTCTGATTTGAAAGTGGTCTATATAAGCGCTTAATATTTTCATGCAATAAGAAAAAGTTATTTGATAAATATAAATAATCGTGTATTAAAGTTAGAGACCTGTTATTTAATTAAGCCTAGTTCATAGGCCAGAGTTCTATAGCAATATTAGTTGACTGAAAATATATTTTGATATTTAAAAAACTCCAACTAATTAAAAGAAAAATAATAGCAATAATCAACTGATTGCTAATCGATTATCAAATTACTCATTAGTGGCAGCCCTACTTGCCAAAACACACAAGTACTTTGGAGCTAAAAGTAAACAGTTCTATATAGAAATATAACAGACTTCCACAAATATATTTTTGAGTCTGATTGAAGGTGCATTGGGTTAGATTAATCCTTTTCCCCCCCCAAGAGTAGGTCTCTAACGGTTAGGTGGGTTCAACTTTTGACTGATTCCCACCCATGTTCACGAAGCTATGCCCCCAGGATCTTAGGTGGCCCGTATACTATCTACAAAATGACTGACAGGAGGCCAAACACAAACAAGCATCTCAGACCGAGGAGGAGTTTTCCAAGTGGGTTTTCTAAGCAACTTAAGTTTTTGCTAACCCACATACTTGTGCCACTGTTATGAAAGCCTCAGGTCTTGATGCACAGCTTAGAGTAGGTTTGTCCAAATCCAACCCCAGGACCAAATGCGGTCCATGGACAGATGTTAACTGGCCTGCGGCTTCTGCCAAGAAATGTATGGCCCAACGTTGCAATTTTTCCTTTCACCTGATGGTGGCAGCAGAATAGCTAAAAAGCAAGAGCCTTTTTTCCCCATCTACACCAGCAAGTTAATTAATCAGTAGAATGATAATCATGTCTACACAAAAAAAGCAAAGCTTACAGTGAGAAGGGGCAACTTCAAAACAGCTGGAAACCACTAAGCTTTGAAAACCTTACAGGAATTCTTGAAAGTGTCCTTAACTAAAGTGGATTTGCAGCAAAAGTGCTTTAATTCCTTCACCTGATCTGGATGCAAGTAATCTTAAATTAAAGCTGAAAGTCAGTCTGCACTTTGAACTGTATTCATTATGTTAAATAGTGAATATGACACATTATGTGTTTTATATATATATATATATATATATATATTTTATATTTATACACACACCCCTACACACACACACACACACACACACACACATATATACACACACACACACCCCTACACACACTTTTGTAAGGCCTGGACATGATTTATCATTCCTGCAGTGCCATTAGTCCCTGTCTAGGTGTGATCTAGGTGTTCATCATGTTTCTACTAAAAACAACATACGACTTGCTAAATAAAGTATCAGGTTACAACTAACCTTATGCTCTGTAGGAGTCAGCAAATGTTTCTATATAAGAGTCAAGTGTCTTTAACCTGCTTTGAAGTTGCCACTGAGGCATACACAGAGCTCAAATGTATACATCCTTCAGCAAGCTATAATTTCATAATCATAGTTAAAGCCTCAAAAGACTAAGATATTTACCCTGTGTTTGGTGAGAAGGTTGTGTCAAAGGTCAGCTTGAGCCCTTTTGCAATCTAAAAAGACAGACAAAGGCTATTAAGTGCAATGAACCACATAAATCAATCACGCAAATCTTCCTTGATTCCGTCTCTGCAGTCAGACCTGGTCTTCAATGGTGATCTCTGTTCCTAGAGTGTTGTCAGTGTTCCACTTCTCCGTAAAGGTCAAGCCATACTCAGGCCTCTTGTATTTAGTTTCCAGGCTGCCCACCACTTTGCTGGTGTCAGTGTTGGAGGAACCTGAAGTCTTAAACTCCTGCAGAGGTAAGACAAAGTACAACAGTTTACTTCACAAGTTCAAACTCCACAGCAACTGAACAGCACAATTGTTCAATAGAATTGTTTGATGTATTGAATAAAAGATGTGATTCCAGCAATAAAACACTGTTTAAACTTAGATAATCCTCTTTACTGCAAAAGATAATAGCATCATGCACTCACCACTCCACTGGCTGATTTCGTCTTGACATCAAGTTTCACCAGACCAAAGCCTTTCAGCAAATAAAGCAATATATAAATTACAACAAGGAACCACACACGAAAATAACAGTTGATTTGTCTTGATCTATTAGGCAATCACATTACCATATCCCTTGTTGAAGATGTCCTTGGCAGATTTTCCAAGATCAGCATATGCTGGGGGGACTGCCATTGTCTGTGAAGTACAAAGAAACAGTGGTCAAGTAAAAAAAAAAAAAAAACATCAATTACTAGTAGCTCAGAACAAACACACACACCACACAAGACTAAACGACTAAACCTTACAAGTGCAAATTTCTTAAGTGAAACGGGCGTGAATGAACGTCTACAGAAGATTATCTCTGGTTTGCCATATTTCCTCTCAAAAGTACAGTACTATTAGCTTGCTGCACACAGATGGATGGGCTAATCAGACATGACAGCAGGCCACACCTTTGTGAGTCTTTCATGAGGAAGTGAACACACTGCATTCCTTGACAGTCTATTATACTGGAATATCCCTGAGTGCATCTGTACAGTCTGCACATGAGGCAGCATTCAGAGGTGACATAACTTATGTGATCAGGTATATATTTTAGGCTCAAGGCCTGCATGACCCATCTTGTCCTTGCGCCCCATGGTGACCATGTGATAAAAAAAAAAATGTCCAGCCTTTCAAATTATACCTTTGCAATACCTTCTGTTTTAGTATTAAACCACAAACAGTCAGCATCCTGTATCTGACTGATGTTTGTCCAATCGATTTTGGGACATATCTTTGAGGGAACAGGGTGTTCCTTAAAGTTCACTGCTCCAAACGTCTCACTGACCAGCTTACTTTGTGCTTACGCCTCAAAAAAATACTTTGAAAATGAACATAAATAACCATGAAAAGCGAGAATCCTGAGGAGATCTTGACAAGGTTAAAAGTGGAGGCCATCTTGGCCAGAGATTGGCTGCTCACACTGACATGATGCAGTTGTACACCGGCATATCCCCACCCCCTGATCATGCGCTTTCACTGGCTCATCAAGACATTTCAAAAACCGCTCCGATCTGCAACCAAGCACCCCATCCTCACACATTTAATAGATTAGACTGTACGAAAACCACAGTTATTGGGTAGTACAGTTGAGGCGGTTAGCCAAATAGCTTTCGGGAACATTGTGTCACCATTCAGGAGCTATGCTGCAAGCTTGCTTGCTAACAGCTAGTATTATCTAGCTGCTTAGAAAGCCGCATCTCATGCATGGCGGACTTTCACTTCAGTTCCCCACCAACACTGTTAGCTAAAGAAGACAAACAGGCGGAGAACATCCCGCGCACGAGCTTCCTGTGTACTGTGTGCGCGTGCTGAGACTCCACACCAACTCTACTCCACCTTTAACTGGGTGGATTGAGTCATTTTTAGTCACGTTAGCAAGCAACACGCCTGTCATTGACCAGGCTACAGCCACGAGCTGCTCTCAGCACGCCGATACACCCGCACACGAGCTTTAATCACAGCACACACATTCTGACAGACTACCGCGTGTTCATTTCACTGGAACTTTTAACAGCTTGGTTCTGTAGCTACATTTCCGTAACAGCGACAGAGCACAAGCTGTCATTTACCCACAGCTAGCTAAGCTACCCAGCTAACTAGCATGCTAACAAAGTATAAAACAGGGTTACACACGTTCCAAAACTATACACATAGAAATACATGGCATATATGAGATTTTACTTCGCTCATATAACTTACCTGCTAATAGATAAAGCTGTAGATTAACTTAAATAAGTTTAATTAACTTAACCCCAGCGCTAAGCAGCCGTGGTGAACCGAAAGGATTGGAGGGCGAACTGAAGGAGACTGTACAGCACAGATATCTGTCGCTACCCGATATGCCTCCCCTGCCCCGCTGGAATTGCGCATGCGTACCGTTAATACGCATGCGCAGTACAAATCAGGCAGGGGCGCATATGGCTGAATTCAAAACGGCTCCCTAATAGTGCACTACATAAAGTGAACTAACCTTTATTTCATTGCCTATGTAGTGCACATATATAGGGAATAAAGAGCTATTTGAAACTCAAGTGAGGTTTCCAAACCTTTCACCCTTTATGGACCATTCTGTCAGCCATTGCGTTTGTGCCTGCTGGTATATAAAATAATTTAAAAAAATGTTTTTTAAGATCAGGTCTTATTAGGTAAAAGTAGTGATATTTATTCTTCAGTTTGAGCACAGCATGTAATTCATATTATTCGCATGTATTTATATTGGTTTAGGAATCCAAATATAATAATCTATAATGCTTTTCAGCTTGTGAACTAATAATAATCGTACATATTAAGAACACCAAAACTAGATCAGATCATAATTGGTAATTATAATAGCAAACATGAACTCACTATAACTGACAGCAGCAGTGGAGTGCCCTCCAGAAGTATTGGCACCCTTCATGATCATGACCAACAATCTATATCTGAAAAGAACAACATTTAGTAAGTGACATTTTGAGCTCAGACAAACAGGGACATTGGATTTTCTTTTTTTTTTTTTTAAACACAGAAAAATTCTCCAAAACTGTTTGGTTTCAAATTTCTCTGCATGCTTAAAAATAATACTCATGCCTGCCCTGGAGAAAACAATAATACTGAGTCACTTCCTGTAATGTCGAACAGTGTTGGAGACACTTATAAAGTGATCTTGGTCCATCCTCCATGCAGAACATTTTAAGCTCCTTTACTTTCTTAGGTTTGTGTATGTGGACTTCGCTTTTTAATTCAGACTACAGGTTTTCAGCAGGGTTCAAATTCAGAGACTGAGATTGTCATTGTAAAATATTGGTTTTGTGTGTGTGGTTTTTTAAAACCATTTCTGTGTAGAGGTGGAAATATGTTTGGTTTATCATCTTGTTGAATGCTCTCTCTATGACCAAGTCTGAACTTCCTGGCAGAGGCAACCAGGTTTTAGGCTTTAATATCCTGGTACTTTGCAGAATTTGTGACGCCATCAGAATGCTCACAAGAGTCCCTGAACCACCAGCCACAAAACAACCCCAAAGCCTCGATGATCCACGTCCATATGTTACAGCATATATCAGATGCTTTTTCTTGTATGCCATCCACCTATGTTAATGGTGTGCATGATCAAAAAGTTAAATTTTGGTCTCATCTGAACACGACATGCAATATCAGCTGTAGTTGTAATCATGCTGCATTTTGTGAGATACTATCAGGAAGGGCTTCTTTCTTACAAAGCTTCAAAATAGATTAGTAGTGTTTAACAGTTGATTTGTAAAACTGACTACCACAAGAATCAAAGAAATTGTTCTATATCCTAAAACTGTGATCTTTGGACTCTTTTTTGGGTGTGTGTCATGGGTCCTGGCAAATTTCCAACTCTTTCAGACGTGAATTTTTTTGTTATCGCCCTAATTATTTTTAACTGATGCACTGAATGCATTTTTTTTTTATATCCATTAACTTCTTTGTGTAGGTCAACAACCTACATCTCTTTTTATTTGTTTTTACATGTGTACAACTTCATATTCCCCTCATATTTCTGCACTTCTTGTTACAGTTCTTAACATGGGTTATGAATGTAGACTATTTGTGTCAGTGAATTGGTCTACTCGTCCTCACAGCTATACTTTATTTATAACAAGTAAACAAATATATGTAATATTATGTGAGATAACTGTTTAAGGAAATGACATGTTTTAAATGTAAAACTGTATAATGTTACCTTTGACCATTACAACTCATTTTGTAATAGGCGGTCGTGATGTTGGACTTTATTATACTGTTAGACAGAATATTACAGAAGTGGAGTGCACAAATAGTCAGCAAGTATGCAACAAATAAATCTACAGACATGGGTTTGGAAATCCTGAGCCTGAAATATGTTTGTTGCACATGTTCTGGAACGTATAGTGGGAACATGTGAAACACCACACAGACAGTAACCTGAGCTCAGGATCGAACTAACCCTGGAGCTGTGAAGTGTCAGCGCTACCCACTGCACCACTGTGCCGCCTATACTTATTTACTGTTGTAGGGTATTTGGTATTTCTGAATATATTTGGTATTTAAAAAAAAACGTTTGACACATCACAGTCATTCGAACATGATTTCGGATTTGATTTGCATAGTATTTTTAATCATGATTTCCAAGACAGTTTAATTATAGACAGTCTAATAATCATGTTGGCTCATAGCTGAAACTGAAAGTAAGGGAAGTGGTAGCTCAGTGGTTAAGACATTGGACTGATCAGAAGGTTGAGAGTTCAAATCCAAGCACTGCCAAGCTGCCACTGCTGGGCCCTTGAGCAAGGCCCTTAACCCTCAACTGCTCAGTTGTATAAATGAGATAATTGTAAGTCGCTCTGGATAAGGGCGTCTGCCAAATGCCATAAATGTAAATGAATCAGCTTAATTAGCTTTCAGACTTAACCTGACAAGAAGGTATGAAGATGTAAAATATGAATATGTTCTGATATAAAGATTGTACATACCTAGGGATGTGTTTGGTGCCCAGCATGCTTAAATGCACTGACTGTAACAAAGCTCCTTTATTAGCTAGGGGTTATGAATGATGATAATGAACCCATAAGTACTTAACCTAATACTTAAGTATTCTTCATCATTTTCTGTTGGCAGATACCAGCTATGCACCTCAGAAACAACAACAAAATGATTGTCTTTTTTTTTTCAAACAATTAAAGTAAGGGGAGGGCTATTTATTTAGGGATTTATTTCATTTGTTTAGTCTAAAACATTTGTTTGGGAGGCTGGTGTTCCACACCTGAAATAAAAGTCATCACAGGGATATCTGTCTGCTACTAAAAATAAAACTCATCATACTCATCAGAAAACTCTCTTGCCATCTGCTGGTCAAAGTGTAAAATTAGAAGGCTGGACATAAGCTGCAGATATTTCAGCATACATTTCAGGAGCAATAAACATCCTGATATTAACAAAGGATAATTAGTGTGGCCAGAAAAACAAAAAGCAGTTGCCCCTCAAAATGATAATTACATATTATTGTAGGAAACCTACAATACAGATGCTTAATATAAATGGGAGAATTGTCATTTTTGTGGTGTCTAGGGCCTGGTGCATTGGCAAGTCATTACGGCGTATAATGCATCCACAGGGCTATTCACAATTAGAATTAATGTGGCTGTACAGACATAAATAGACTATCTAGATGCTTGCTCAACAGGTCCAACCACTGCAGGCTGCACTTGGTTTGGCCTCTCCTTTGGCCTTATGTATAAAACTTGGTGTAGATTTAACCCTAAAATTCTGTATTCACAAAGCTTGGAGTGTGTGTAAGCTAGGTCTTGTGCACCTTTTTCAAATAAATAAGCAAAAGTGACTTTTCCTTGAAAACTGTTCATGGCTATGTTGATATTACTACTGCCGGTGTGAATACCATTTGCATGACTAACTCAACAGAACTAATCTGAGCCTCCATGTGAACGTGTGATTTTGATCTTTGTATTAGCTGTGTCATAATATCTGTTTATTTGACCTTTTTCATTCAAATAAGAATGAAATTGAGTGCAGATTGTAGTGCAGTTACACAAAGTTTCCAGAGAAACAGGATTTTTCAGACATCTGTGCAAGCAAAGTGCTTCTGAGGCTAAAGGATATGAAACTAGTTGATTTTCAAAATCAGTCAAAAAGATTTGACCGTCATTACATGGTGTTACAAAGTTCCAAGAGTGTAGATGATATTTACAGTTTCAAAATTATTATATGTCACCTCCATAACAACAAGCTGTTTTGAAGGTTTGCACCAAATAAGCTATTCCTGAGAGAAACCCACAAAATGCTGCTCCTGGACTTCACCAAGCCTCAATGGAGCTACAGTTAAAATTGTGTGTTGTGGCCCACTATGACCAAAATCAAACTGTGCACACAACTGGCACAATTTAGAACTGTATACGATGAGAAAGCCACAGTAAATTATAGTTGTGGATCATGGACATTTACATTTTTATTTACAGCATTTTGACAGTAATTCTCCCCATGTTTGTGAATGCCTTTATGGCTGGTGACTCATTTTTGAGGATGCTTTTTTTTTTTGAAAGCGTGTTCAGCAAAGACTTTCAGATGCCTGTCACTTCATCATAGCTCATGTTTGAGGGCTGTGAACACCATGTCTCCTGTGCTATGATCATATCCATCAGACACAGTGAATTAGGTGTGGAAGATGCTTCTGAAGTAGAGGAAGCTTCAGCACTAAGTCCAGGGGAGTTAGCATAGCTTTCTACAAGTCAAACATGGGGGCTTTATTTTAAGATTGAATCATGTCTTGTATTTTATAATGATGCCATTTTTTTGTTGAAAGTTAGGATTTGCACAAAAGAGCCATGATTTACACTCATATCTACGCATGCCTTTTTTAAGTCAGCGTATTTCTGCAGATATGTATTTTGAAAAAGGAGATACTTTTTCTGCTGCCTCCCCGTCAGCTTGAACCAGTCTGGCCATTCTGGTATTAGCACCAACAACTGTCTGGCACCAACAACCATGCACCAGTCACTGAGATCACATTCTGAGATTCATTGCTCATTCATGCAATTATCCCCATTCTGAAGTTTGATGTGAAGATTAACTGAAGCTCTTAACCTGTATCTGCAGGATTTCATACATTGTGCTGCGGCCACACGCTTGGCTGACTGGTAAAGCTCTCAGCATCATTGTTTAGGCCAAAATAAAAGCCAAAGGCCAATAAAAGAAAGGTCTCATTGAGGGTTTTTGTCATTTGAAGTCTCATGCAGCTATTAAACAAGTATTAATCTTTCAGATTTGTCTGTACGACATGTCTCTCAAAGCTACTGTGAAGTTCAACAGCTTTAGGAGCAACTTAAATAGACAACCAGCTGCTGGTTTCATCAAGGTTTTATTTTATTGCTCCATTTAATCTCCCCTTAAAAACACGAAACAACATCACTTACATCTCAATTAAGAAACTTAAAGTCAACCTCTTAAAAGCGTAATAATACTGAGAAAAAATGTACAGATACATAAAATACAAAACTATACATGTAAATTACAGTCTTTTCAGTTTCACAAAACCATATTTAGCTACTGAGAAAGCCACGGCAATGTGTTCAATCAGGTCCACTGCTTCTCTATTTTGACACAGTGCTTGTGAAAGGCCTTGATGACATTTAGTAGCCGTGTGGAAACCGAGGAAATGGGTATTCCAAGAAATATATGACGGTTTCAGTTCTTTAGGCAGTGTTGTGTCAAAGCAACCACTGCTTTATAACAGTAGTACAGAGTGTGGCAAAAACAAAATGTCCCATTTGCAACAATGTATAGGTTTACTTCATTTTATTTGGTTGTTTTACAGTCTATATACTCAAATATGGGAAATCAAACAAAACAAAGCACATCAAGATTTCAATAAAAACATTATGAAAATTTACTTTTACTATTCAAAGAAAAGTCACAGAGAGAAGAATGGAATAAGAGAGGGCTAGGAAACAGTCATGTTGACCACATTCAAGTTGATTCAGTAGTAATAAATTGCAGTTTGCAAGAAACAATTTCTAAGCACGTGTCATCTGTGTGTGTTAGTAAGTGATCGATCACATGATCATCAGAGCTCAACTACTAGCAGCCTGTAGCAATGAAGAGTCAAGAGACAAACAATACAATTACTGCAACAAATCAACGCTAAACAAAGCAGACGCAGTGCCGCAATTCAAAGCTGACACCTGACAAGGCATATGCAGAATTACAATCCAGAACTTTTTCCAAATCATACCTTGTCCAAAAATATTACAGTTTGAACTTGATTCCATAAATTGTCAGTGGTCCCACACTGCCAGAGACTTAAAGGAGCCAGCTCCTGTTTATCTAACAAAATCCATCTGTATACTGATTTCTAAACCACAAAGTAAAATGGATCAAATCGTAAAGGACGCCAGGCTGCAGTTGTGTGAAACTGCGCTTGTTAGGATTTACAAGCTTGTAAAGGGCATTCCCACAGTAATCATGTAGCAAAGCAGTAGATAGTTGAGATCCCCTTTATCCTACACAAGAAGAGTACAAGGATCCAAGTACAATATTATATTAGCTGTGCAACATCAAACCTGTAGTGTTATTTGCATAAACTGTGAAACTAAAACCCCTATGTGAAAACTGGAAAAGGACTGCAAGAATGATCCCATCAACAAACTGTAATTGCACTTTTCATTTTGCTCAGGTTGCACCAATCATTCACGGTACATTAAAATCTGTATAACAAAATGTAAAATGTGACCTTTGCCACTAGATGGCAGAAGTATGCTCTGATTTCAGGTTCGCCCTGACATTCTAATGTGATGAGGGAGATAAATGTTATATCAAAAACACTTACTGCATGAGGAAATGGTGAAAGTCACAGTTAACATGGAAATTTCCCAACGTTTATAACCGTAATAACCTTGCAACATTCTGTATGCTTTAGGAGAAGGAGTGAACGAATCTATTTTAGGGACACCATGCAACAAATTCTACACAATATGTAGATTTGTCCTAGACTGACCAGTTTACTGTTGTTTTTAAAATGTCATATGTTAAGGTCATTCATGCTGAAATAATATCTTAAATATGTATTATGAAATATAATGACAAAAAGAATAAAGCGAAGTGTTGAAAGGCTACAGATAAGTTTGTCAAACCACGCTAATTACGTCATGTCGTGTGTAAAAGTGTGTATGGTTGTAGGAACAAACTGAAACTCTATGAAATGAATATGAATAAAAAACTGTCCTGTTGGGTTAGAAAAATAAAGTACTCTTTAACTAAGACCAAAGTAATTTTTAAGGAAAGTGGTCAAAACAAAGACTCAATATAAAGATTCACTCAAGTATAGAAAACACGAATCATCCAGAAAGGTGTTGCGATGCTACAAGTAACTTAATCTCTGCAGGAAAATGTCCTCTGACTGGTAATGGATGAGATCTACATTTTAGAGCCCTCAGAAGGAACACTTATGGGCTGATAGCCTTGACAGAAACCATAGCATAGCTAGTGGTCAATGTATTCTTGATGGGCCGGTCACGACTTACAGCACTACCAAGTACATTAACATGCTAAAACTGTGCAAGTGGCTTTAGTGGCTCTAGCCCTTGGTAGATAATCATTAATTTAATTTTGAATAAGTATCACCATTAGAATAAGTTAAATATTCGATAAAACAAATGAAAAAGACTGATCAACTCAGAAAATATTTTCTTTTTTTTTTTTTATGAAAGATGGCATGATTACTCTAAAAACATGTCCATTTTCCCTTGTAACTCCTCAAATGTCCAGTTTTTACATCCAACGTTTGTGTGGGAATAAAAAATGTCATATAAAATGCGAGAAAAACTCTCAGAACCTCAAGCTTGTTTTTTTTTTCCTCATGTGTATATAAATGTATGGGTATTAAAACAGGAGAGCCTTAAAAGAGGGAACTAAAAAGTGCTTAAATGCATTGTTAAGGACTCCATTAGAACCAGCGCAGAGACACATACTCACACACAGGGTGAGCACAGATGCACACAGCTCGAGTGGTGCTTCACATATCTCGTACAAGAGCAGTACAATGGCAGTAGTTGGACCTGGTGCACACCGACTCATAATGGCTAGCCAACAACTTACAAGAACAGAACAGACAAAACAAAGAAAACACCTAAAAAACAGAAGGAGTTCTGTCTCAGTTACTCTGCCCAGTGCTGTGTGGTGCCACCTGTACCCTGGCAGGAGGCAAAGCATCACCTGGTCCCGTGGAATTGGGCTGTGGATGCGCTGCTCACACGTGCAGTATCTCCATGCTGTAGTCCTCAGTCTCTGTATACTGCGAAGAGTTTGTGTCCGACTGCGCTGGCCCAAAACCCTCCTTATTATCCAAGTTTGGTTCCATAAGTAGAGGTTTATCAAAAACAATCTTTTTATAGGTCTCTGGCCGGTTTTGCACATATATGACTCTGTTGTAGGCCTTAAGTCTCCTCCACAGCTGGATATAGACTTTGCATTGCACGTACATGAAAACCAGTCCACCGGTGAAGCCAATGGCCACCACTACAAGCTTGGTCCAGAAAGGCCACTCTAGAATCCCTGCAGAAAACAGGAAAAGATCTTTATTCACAGTATCAAACAATGCCAAATATTAAAGCCCAAACTTTATGTCCATTTCAATGTATTATAATCATGTTTAAAAACTGACCAAACTAATTACATTACACTTGTTATAATCAGGTTTTTTGGGAGAAAAAAAACGAACAAAAAAACATATTGAAACATATTCTTTCCCAGACCAGCCATATGCTCTCAAAACCACAAAATGACAATTGCTAAAAACACTGCATCATTTATTTGCACAAATACAGTATGATTCTGGAAGTGTTATATATTCTCTAAATGTCAAATCTATCATGGTGGCCTAGCTACAGGGTGGACACAGGAAGAGCTATGGCACTGGAATCACAGACAACATGTTCCAGTACGGAATCCTGATTTTCCACATATAGCATTTCTTATTTGAATTCATCCTAGTGTTATTGTGAATTTTAAAAAGCAACTATTAACTATTCCTGACTGCTAGAAATAGTAAGGCATACCACTCACTTGTATTGTTCTAATAATGTTCTACTGCAGTTTTCTATCTTTCCAGTGATAGTCAATTTCATTCAAAGTGACGAATGATCTTTCAGAACCAGTGGGGGTCGTTGCACAGAATTACTAAGGCAGGATAAGGTTTATAGCTTCATAGTGCCTTTGACAGGAAAATATATTCAAAGCAATAATTTTCACATTAATTCCGAGCGTATCACCTTCCCATTTGCAGTAATCACTAATCAGATTGGGAAGTGACTGTAAATGTGGCAAATCATTATTTTCTACTGTGAGCTACCACACAAGGTATTCCTGAACATGGAATATAATACTGTACTGCTTTGGGAGGCTCCGTAAGTTAGACCAGGGTGCAGCTTTAGTGTTCCTGAAAAGGCGAGCAGGAATAGAGCAAAGAGACAGGGGTTAGTCCTGAAGATATGACTCCTGAGAGAGACCGTACTATAAGCTGAGAAGAACATACTTCTGGACATTTGTTGCTCTTTGATTGTTGCCAAGGCAACTGAAACTTTATTTACATCATGCCAGTCTTATAATTTGAAACGCACACAGCTGCTATTCTTGGGAACGGTTTGGAATTTACTGAACAGGTGTTTGTCTTGGCGTAATTCGATCTTTTCTCTCTTGATCAAGCACAGCTATACCTTATGAAGCTTTTTATATACACTGCCGTCCAAAAGTTTGGAAACGCCTGAACAAAATAGGGTTTTTGGGCAATATCAGCATAAATCCTCTTTAGTTAGTGACCATTTTGCATTGGTAATAAGGGACAACACAAACTATGAAAACATATTTTATTAAATAAAAAGTTTATGAACATAAACATGAACATAACATAGAAAAATACTCAAATTTTGGATTCATCACAGAAATCCCCATTAGCAGCTATTACAGCTCTACATACTCTAGGCATCCGAGCCGGTGTCTTGTCTATCATGGAGTGGCCTGCCCAA
>CM040977.1:18373337-18438914 GCA_022985145.1 Pangasius djambal
GCCAAAAACCCTATTTTGTTCAGGTGTTTCCAAACTTTTGGAGGGCAGTGTATTCTTGTTGTCTCTGGGTGGGCTCCAACATCTCAGTGGAGGTGACCATCTGAACTAAGGATCAAAGGCACGTGCAACTTCAAATTGGAGAAGAGTGAGATTTTTCTCAACAACTGAGACACTATGTTGAACTTCAGTGGATACCCCACGGAGTGACAGAGCCATACATTTAGTAAGTGAAAATATTTCTTGATCTGCTCAAGTAGAATATTTGGGTCAAATGGCCTGCAGTAAATATTGAGGTTTACTGTTAAGTTGCATAGAGTTTTAAACGTCTGGGATGTGTACTGAGTTTGGTATTTTATTTAATAATTAACTGCAACACTCTTAGTAGACGTACTAGGTTGTAAAGAGAGAAAAAGAGTGCATAGAGTTGTGAGTGGATTGGGGGTTTTCAAGTAAAAAAAAAAAAAGTGCATGATTACGAGTGATCAGTACGAAGTCGTACTGTTTTCTAGCTGAAGGCAGGAAATTAACCATGTATACAGTAAGTAATTACGCATTTAGAACATTGCATGACACTGGTGTTATATAAACACAGGGAGTTTCTCACATCTTCAGGCAAACCCTTTGCACACAAGGTCCTGATAATAAACTTGTTAGAGGCTGTTCAGCTTCCCAAATCTGTATGTAAGTGCAAGGCTCACATTCGTGACACTGACCCCAGTGACTGATTGACAGCTTAACAGACTGCAAGGATTTGCCTCTCTTGCAGCAAGCCACTACTAAACAGGAACTGAAACTGTGGAAAGCAAATAGCAGAATGGATTCAGTCACGAGAAAATGGCTGGATCATCAGAACAGACCAACTATTCCAAAAATAGCTTTTCCGTATTTGGCAAAAAACACCCACGGTGCAGACCATGTATCTAAGGGCGGTGTGGTAGAAATGGTAAATAAATACTGGTACGCACCTGGATTTGGAAGTATTTTCATCTTTTGCAACACAATTTTGCAACAAATGTAATCATATGTCTACAAATGAACATTGGGAAAGTTTCTAACATTCTGCAAAGTGCACACCCCATACCTGATACAGTTATTGTTTAGTGATTGCTGATATGTAATACCCTGAATGTTTTCCATGCAGGAGACAAGATGCAGTTACAGTGGCAAAGCACCTGGTCAGAGAGGTGATCCCCCACTGGAGAATACCTAAAAAAAACTTTCATCAGATAATGGAACCCCATTTGTGAATAAAATAATTACATACTTGTCTGAGAAGCTAAAGTTTGATTTGAAACAACATTGTGCTTACCATCCCCATTCACCTGGGGCAGTGGAAAGATTGAACCAAACTGTCAATCTAAAATTAACAAAGATCATGACAGGACTGAGTCCACTGGAAGCTTTGACCGGTCTTCCAATGAGATTAACTGCTTCTCTTCCTTTCAGGTCACTGCAGTTTGAAGGATCGTTATAGCAGAGGGATGACCAGTTAGTGAAATACATGTGTGACTTGTGCAAAACTGTTGAGTCTGTGCATTCACAAGTGAAAAAGGCTTTACCTGTACCAATTAAAGGGTCTCTACATAATCTGAAAGTTGATGACTGGGTGATAGTGAGAGATCAGTGAAGAAAAGCCTGGCACAGTCCATGGTAGTGTGGACGGTGGTGAATCCTTCTGACGCCTCTAACTGCCCTCTGAGTCGCGGAGAAAGACACCTGGATCCACTCCTCCCACTGCCTGAAGGTGAGCCCACCAAATCTCACACCAGGCGTGCCTCTAACTCTGGCAGAGGCAGAAGAGTCTTTCAGGAGTATGAGGGTCTGGAGTATGAGGAGGCTCTGGACTCGAGAGTAAGAGCAGAAGTCGTCACATGAAAGACATCTCTGAGCAGTCTTGTGAGAAACAACTAATCCACAGATGTTCACAATCTGACCATTATCATTCCATTATCATAATAGACAGGAGAAGAATATGCAAAAATAAGAATAAGAACTTTATTTTGCATACTGTAAGTTTGGCAATCCTGATAACCTCAGTCAGCCTCTATTAAAGTGAACTTTAACGAGTGAGAAAAAGTACATTTACACACTTGATTATAATAGAAGGTCTACTCTATTTGTTCACTGTAAGTGTGATCACCTGACTTCTTATATATTAGATAGAAAGTATCACTGTGAGGACTGCTAGAGTATCATTCTATGAGTTCTCACCTTTTATGGTTTAAGTTTGAGGAATCATAGTAAGAAGATTGAGTTGAACTAAAGATAAGATGTCACACCAGTCAAAATACAAAGATGGATAAGGGGAGTAGTAGGACATTCAGTAACTCAGTATCTCAAACTAGCACAGACTCATGAGATACTTTACAATGACATTGATTACCCAGATCTCATTCCTTATCCAGGAGATTATGATTCCCTAAAAGAAGAGGATGATAAACCATAAATAAAGGGCTTAAGAATTTTCTATTCATATTTTACAATTTACACTTATACTTGTATTATTATTATATTATTCATTTATGTTTATTCATGTTTCGTGACACCAGGAATGTTTACTCATATTATCTTTTGTATTCATTTCATTGTTATATTAGTTATACACAGGTTTACCAAGTAGAACTTCACTAAGAAGTGTGTATGTGTGTGTGTGTGAGTGAACTGGCTGTCGGCCTCCTCTTGAAGAGTTTCAGTGCCAGATATCTGTTTGGAAAACAACATATTATGGGATGATAATAAAGACTATGGTGATGAAGAGTAACTTATTCCAAAGTCCTTTCTTGGTGTTCTGAGGTAAGGTTTGTATGGTTAGGTAAGATTGGCTACCTGGGCTCATGATTAAGTGCTTTTGTGATTAATAAAATATTTGCTTGAGCATATTCAAGGCTTGGTAGTGACCATGCATTTACAGGTGAATTTCCACCACATTACATGCCATGATGGATATTTTAACACAAGTGAAAAATATTACATGTTACAGCAGATGAACATCCCCACAACCATGCTCAAGTATGTAGGTTTGGGTTGAATGTTGAGGTGGTTAAATTGAATCTATATATAAGCTGTGAACAAATGCATTTATGACATCCTGTGGGTTTAACACAGTTTACTTCCTCATTTATACAACGCCTATTTCTTTTGCGCATAATCCTGAGCTTTCTAAGTTTGAGTGAGACCCATGATAAGTAACATTAAACATCTGAAAAGATCTGAGTTCAGTAATGATGCTGAAAAATCTCTTGGACAATGAATGGCAAATATATTTTAGCTGTATTATAAATAGTGTTCAGTTGGATTGTTATTTGTCCCATTAAGTAAAGCGGGAAGTGGTAGCTCAGTGGTTAAGATGTTGGCCTTCTGATTGGACGGTTATGAGTTCAAATCCTGTCGTTGCTCAGCCCCTGAGCGAGGCCCTTAACCCTCAACTGCTCCGTTGTATAAACCGAGATAATTGCAAGTGGCCCTGAATAAGGGCGTCTGCTAAATGTAAATTCCACATACACTCAATGGGTTCATTTTTAGGTGGTGGGATGTTGCTGCCTCACAGCTTGCCTTGAGCAGGAAGTAAGGAAACACGACAAATATGCAGATGTGTATGTGCATGGGAGGCCATGACATTTTACACTCCCCATGTAGTCACGCACTTTTCTGTAGTTCATCAAAAGAAAAAAAAAAAAGACTACTTACAAGATGTATGTAAAATAGTGTGCCTACTGTACTTATTGTATTTTACATCATTGTGCGATAATTGGAGCTCTATTGTTAGAAGAAAACTAGGATAAGTTTAAGAAATGGTAGGTAGTTGAGGGATAGTTGTAGTGTATCTTGTACATGAAATTAATAGTTGTGGCAAGCTGCATATTTTTGCAGAGATTTTGCAGTATGAAGAGTTTTGTAAAATGTGAATTTGGTAGTAAACAACTATATCCAAAGAGAGGCACACCATTATGCACAAGATTATGCATATTCTCAAAGTACCTTGTCATCAGGGCACACAAAATGCAGTGTCTGAAGTCATCATAATGAGTCATAACTAACCTCACACTCTCTGAGTGTGTGAGGATGGTCCAACTGAAAGTAGATAGCAGGCAGAAGACAGATTATAGTATTAAATTATAGTAAGCTAGGTCCATGATTATATTTAAACTGATCATCATGAACTTATGTCCTTTCAATCTCAGGGTTGGTCAGCATGTAAAACGACAGAGGAATCAACATAGCTTTATATATTGGTTGATGATGAACAGTGCTTGCAACCTCCTTCTACACATAAGAGGACATTTTATTGGTATACTGACACGTAGACCATATCCAAACCAAATGATGCTTTGCAGAAATAGAAATGTACATTTAATAACCACTGCATAAACAACCATTAAATTATAATTTTCACTGATCAGTAGTTCTGTACCAATTAAGTATTTGCCTGATGTGAAATTCCAAATCTTTAATTTCATTTTTTTTTATCTTGTACAGGTAAATTCCCTCATGATCACATGATTAATAACATTAAATCTCCTATCAGTCTCTCAAGACAAGTGCAACAGCAACAAGACAAACATTTCTCAGAGCAATTCTTCTGAGCACATTATAATGATTTCATTCATGGATATCTAATACAATAAATGAAAGGTGGGACATATACTTCAGAAAATGACATGAAACAAATTATAAATATAAGCATATTATCAATGCATGTTCAATTTGCTCTATATACAAGCTGCGAAAGCTAGTTAAACTTTCATTTTAACGAAGATTAAACAGTCTCTTTCATCTTTCGTTCCATCAGACAGAGCAGCACCTGTCGGTAAAGGCATGTTTATCACATAAAAAATATTCATTTAAAAAAAAAAACACCACCATTTAAAATTGTCTTAATGATAAATGATAACTGAATCGTGTACAGATAATTCACTGATAGATAGCTGTTTCAGCTTAAGACTGCCATCAAGTGGAAGCAACAAAAAAAAGCAAAGCACTGAACAGGATGATGACACTAAGCCATCTGCTGTGTTCTACACCTCTGTAAAGATGCTAAAACATATGTTTAACTTAATAACATTAAAGCATATCTCTCAAATGTGCATGGACTATCTTGATTTATCGTGCTTTAATAGAAAAGGTCTACTATTAGAAGCTCTCAGAAAGAAATCATCTGGACCAAGACTTATCTGACACATCAGTAGAAATTCTACGAGGAAAATCATATCAGGTTCTACAGCATGCATTTGGGGTTCATGGAGGGAATACAGAAAATATATACCATGCCACAGTTAAAGTCACAGAGATCACACTTTTCCCCCATTCTGATGTTTGATGTGAACAACAACTGAAGCTCTTGACCTGTATCTGCATGATTTTATGCATTGTGATGCTGCCAGGTTATCTTGGCTGATTGGATAACCGCATAAATGAGCAGATTTACAAATGTGCCTATTAAAGTGGACGGAGAGTGCATGCCACTATTTAATGCAGTGTATGCTAATGAAAAATAAAGTACTAACTCTGCGTTGACAAGACAATCACAGTTCCCTTTCAGTCATGCTCATGGTAGATTATAGCTTTCACGGACCGACATATAATCAGTATTAAATGTACAGAGCAGCCAGGAAAAATATATGTTTGTGTCACTAGTTTCCTTACACAAGACATAATACAATCTGAATGGTTGAGGTGGATTGTTCAGTGCAACCACTGTGACATTAGCAGATAATTTCCAGTGATCTGTGTTAAATGGTGTTCCCCTGATCCACATGTGGTGTTCCCCTGATCCACATGTGAACTCCCTGTTCTTGGTGTGGAAGTGAGGATACCTGCTCTAGTTCAGGTGCAGGACTTGCTTCATAAACTCATAAGTGGTGAAGGCAACGGCTTGCGATGGTACACAGCGGATGTAGTTGAGAGACAGGCCACGGTACAGTCCCCTTTTAATCCCGTACTGATTGTACACATGCTTAAGGGTCTTTGTAAGGGACCTAGGCAAAAAAAAAAAAAAAAGTGTAACCACATATTAGTATTATTAGAAACAACCATCTTTGATTGCCTACCACTTGTATATATGATATAAAGAATAAACACTACTATCACCAAGATAGGGCACAACTATATTTAAAATCAGACAACAACTTACAGATATTTGTCGGCATCAGGCAGCGCTGCTCCCAACTGCATTCTCCTCCGGGCAACATCCAGAGGATAGCTAAACAATACATATCAAAAGAGATTATTAAACTACAGTTTCATTAAACTAAACATTAAACTAATAGTTTCAAGTATATCCTTCACACATTTTCATACTTATTAAAATAGTTTGTCCAGCTATCAAACAGAATTTTGGCCTCCATTTAAAGCCAGGAAATGGGTGACTCAGACAGAAATCTAAACATAGATCAGAACCTCCTAGTGAGCAGAGCAGAACAGCTTAATGTAACAACAAAAACAAAGGATTGGTTTGGAAGGAAAATATTACTCATTCACTAAAACCACTACATCAAGATTATCCCATGTATTCAACAATGGGTGCTTTAAGAGAGCAGTTTTAATATTGTAATTAGTTTTTTTACTTTTACTAAAGCTATGCTGTGTCATGTCCAAATTTAGGTTTAGGAGCCTGTAGCTGATCAATTATTCCTCTGCAACCATGGCGAGCAGAAAAGCATCACAGAATGCACAATACATCAAAGGTTTCATGGTTCAGTTTTCTGAGATGCTTTTCTGCTACCAGATGATTGGCCAACAGGATAACTGCATGAATGGGCAGGTGTTCCGAATAAAGTGGCCAGTCAGTGTACAAGATCATGCTGAAAACAATATTCCAATAGTGTAATATCAAAAAACAAAATATCAAGGAAAAAAAAAGAGAAAAAAAAACCCAAACATTTAAAGTTTGCCCTTGCAATCATGGCTTATAAATTAGATTCTTTTGTGGATCCTTACGCGTTAAAAGCCGCTACATATTGATTTTCACTACATTTGTACACATGAATTTAAAAAGTCCTAGGTATAACTTACGATATGGTTTGAGCGATGGCTCCTGCTACTCCTCCACATAGCAGGTTAACATGTGTCTTCAGAACCAGGACATCAGGATTGTCCAGTGACGGCTTTCCCAGGAGCTCTGGGAAATGAGCCAGTCCCAGACTCTTCAGTGTTCCAAATGTAAAAAAAGAAAATCCTAGAGGAAATCAATGCAATACACACAATTCATATACTGGAAAAGGATAGTATACAGCCGGTAACATCACATTTAAAGTTGCAATGAGGCCCTGATTTATTGAAGTTTAACAACTTGACAACATTCGCAAAAACATTCAAGCTGATTTACTAATAGGGTCTATGTTGGAATGCGTCATTGACGAGCACGGTAGTATGCCTTTTGTGTGTTTGCATTAATAATTAAGCAGGACATTCAAAATTGTTTTATTGGCTATGCCCAATGCTTGAGCAATGGTTCTGATTAATTTTCCCTCTTTTATCAGCTTCAAAATGGCTTGATTTTCTCCCATAGACAGCTCTCTGGTCTTCATGTTGGTTTGTCCTTTTTAACAACAAATGCACGTCAACAAGAAACACCTGTCAATCACATGTTCCAATATTTCTGATCATTTGAATAATGGGTGGGTTCAAACAGAAGGTGCCATGCTCTAAGTCGTTTAATACATCTAGATATAAATATCATGAAATGAAAGCTGAAATTCTGATCTACCGTCTCATATTCATCTTTTGATCTCAAACCCAAATGTCTTCAGTGTTTATAAAAACAAAATAATTGGCCTTGCAGTTCCAATACTTTCAGCAGGGACTGTGTACCTTATGAACGGAAAGCACACTTTGTCTACACTACCTTTCGAAGCATCCCACTGACTTCAATCATGTTTTAGTTTCACTTTACTTTTCTGAGAGCTCTCTGATATCTAAACTCGCCGTAGATATAGAGAACGATTAGTTATTTGCATGTTGTTAGGTCTCTTTGCATGTGACGTCATTTGCACGAGGTTTTAGTATATCATTCACAACACACTCATTTACTGCATGTACAGTTTATCCAATGCACACCAAAATTAGTGCCTAAACCAGGGCCTAAGCTTTAATGAAATGACAACCAATTGAAAAGAGCTTAACCTGCATATGGAGCCATGCCAATGATGGTTGGAATTAAACCACGGTAGAACCCAGGGATACCCCCCTCCTTTGAAGAGAAAGCACAAATAAAAAAAAAAAAAAAAGGATATGACAAAACAACTCTCATTCAAATACCACCTTCCTCTTATACCTTCAGGTAGATAGTCTGGAAGGCGTTTCCTATGCCAGTGTAGCGATGCTCCCCGGTCACCTGAAACGCCAGGCGAGCACGAATAACATCAAGAGGATAAGTGCAAATGACTGCAGTCATTCCTATAGAAGAAGTGCAAACACAGAGAAGCACACTCTGAGTCAGATAATGTCATTAATACGCTCATTTATAACATCTAAACACTAAGAAAAAAATATTTTCTCATGTACGTGGATGGCCAATATTACACACCTGCCATAGACCCAGCCATTAGCCGATGAACATGCCCAGATATACCAAGCTGTGTTCTTAGGAACTAAAAATACAAAGTGAAATTAAACACACTAACGCTGTTAAACAGACACATTCTTATATAACTGTAGACCTTATACATACATGTGAATAATGTGAAGTACCTGTTTATAGTTGTCAAAGGCCATAAACTGAATGGCTCCGTATGGAAAGATCCTGACCATCATGGCCCCATTTCCTTTGTACAGCCCGAGGAAGCCCTCTTTTTTTGGTACAGCCCTGAGTGTAGCAAACACTCCTACAAAGTGCACAAGCATGTACTGTATAGTTTGGTATCAGATTTAAGGTTTACCCTTAAAAGTACAATCCAAATAAATCTATTATCTTGCTCTTATTTGCAATAGGTATTACTTACCCAAGTGTTTGTAATGAGGATTATGAGCCTGAAGTAAAATTTTCACTCTGTCTAGAGGTGCAATAGTGGTCTTGGCACAGCATCCTGCTACACCTATATAAGTGGGAAAAAAATATATGACATGCCATATTTAAATTATGGCCACTTAATCCTGTCACCTCGCTGGCTCACAATGGCAGTCAAGGGCAAAATGAGCTTCTCTAAAGGTCATATGAAGGAAACAGCTGCATAAATCTCACGTCACTATCAAAGCATGGGTCATCTTCTAGGCCAAAAACAAAGTCACTCTTAACCCACATGCCTCAGTGGGTTGTCCTAATCTAAATCATGCAATGAAACATTGCACAATCTAACTTTTACAAGTACAAAAGATAAGCCAGTGTGTCTATAAAGGTGCAACCTTATCAGCCTTTGAAATATTCATAGATCACATAAACTGCAATATGCAAAGGAGCCCTTTGCCAAACCACACTTTTTAGCATCTGCATCAATGTTCAGATGTTCCAGATGAGTGTGGCTGCCTGTGTGGGTGTTTTGATGATTCACACCAATCACACAATCCAGCAAACTGCAGTATTTCTATTTAACACAATGCATGCAATGTCACATCAAAGGATTATCAATATTGCAACTCATGTTGTAATCCCAATGTGCAGAAACATACTTACACTAGACATTTTCTCCATGTTATAAAGCCTTACACAATGAGAGCTCAGTATGTTGCACTCTATGTGTCACTGAATACACACACACCTGCTTCTCTTGCATAAAATCTTGTACTGCTTGTTCAACCAGAAGATATATTGACCATCTTTACCTCCCGCTACAAAGGAGCGGAGGACGTAGTAGTAGTCCCTTTGCACAGTGTTCCCTCCTGCAATCTGAGACCGACCAGCGGAGGAGACAGACGCCTCGGTTGTCATGCTTAGTGGATCAGCACTCAAGCACAGGCATGTCTTCAGCACAATCTAAAACATAAAAAAAAAAGAACATAAAAAGAATAACAATAATTATAATAATAATAATTATTATTATTATTATTATAACACACTAACTGGTTTGTACAGTTTCATGCAAATTTCTCACTGGATAACGTTGGTACAAACGGTACAAACTTTGTCGCATCTCGGCATCATTAGAATTGCAATATGCTTGTTTTATGATGAGTTAATTATTGCCAATCTTTACTTCTGATAGAAATGACTAGCTGAAGTTTTTTTTAGTGACTATGCGCTACATTGTAGTTTTACTTCATTACCATAACGAACCACTGCACTGTTTTAATGGCTGTATTGTAAACCTTATGAATAACCATAATATAATTAACTCTTACATCTTTACACTTATGTTTACTTATTGTAGTGATGCATATTCTTATAAATTCGTGTATATTCTCATAAGGTCATGTCATTATGAAGGTTATGCCATACATTACATTATCTACATCAGGAGTTCTCAAACTTTTTTATAGCCAATGGCTCATATAGCAGTAAAATAAATCGCCAGACCACCACCCCAGCACAGGTTTATTTCATGATCATTATTTCAATGTGTACAATGTTACTGTTTATTTATTAGAATTATAATTAGAGATTTTATTCCTGAGCTTTTCACTGACGCACATTAGTCAACCTTCAAGTCAGCATTATTTATAGGCTTCTAGTTTTTCAGTTGTTTTGGTGAGGTTTGGATTAAACCCATTTAACTATTCCAGTCTATAATAAGTCAGTAATAAATATAATAACTTCGATCATGCTGGGTTGTGATTTCCACCACTGTAACAAGATTAAAAAGTGACTGATCTCCTGGATATGCTTCACTGACCTCTCTCTTTGTACACCACTGATCTAGCTAACCAGATAGTTTCTAGCTAACTAGCTGTCAACAGACCCAGTCAGTAAAGCAAGGGATTAGTGCTGTGATGGGATCTTCAGTGTAGTCTAGAATATTTTTGCTATTTTGCAGGCAGGAACCACGTGTTGTTTTAAAGCATACAAAGTTCCCGGATATAAAACAAACCTACCCGACAACAATGTCAACTGTCAGTCTAGGTTTTTGGCTCCTGGTGTTTCCTCCGCGGACTTTGCGCCGGTCCTGTGTGATCCTGTGTGATCGTCTACACACGCAGCAGTTCCGGATCACAGATGGTCTCCGTGAAATCTGCGTTACTGCATTTCCCTGCCAAATGTAATGATTAGCCAAATTAGCTAGCTCTTGAGTGACGCTGCCAGATTGTGAATCTAGCTCAGTAATGTTAATGAGTTAAAATGTTTTCGATTGTAGACCGTATTGATCAGGTTCAGCCATCCTGATGACCGGGCTTTGCTCATAAGGCCAATTCAGGACATTAGGGACAAACTTCGCACGTGTCTCTTTCACTGGCTATCCGCCTCCGGTGCTCATTATAGGGTGCGTCTCAAATCGATTTCTAGTTCCAAACTAGGGATCTAAGGATGGATTTGATGGTAGTTTGTGGTTACTATATTCTGTCCTCACAAAGACAAATCACCAAGACTTTGTAAACAGATTCACATGTTAGAGCAGGGATCACGAAGTGCAGAACTTGGGATGATACAAAATGCGATTCTGTATGTAATCTCAGTGTAAATAGGTGGGTTCTGTGCAGAAAGTATAGGGATATAGTTTCCAATAAATACATATGATCTGTTTACCTAATGTGTCTGATGAACAGTTGGATTGTGTTCATAATATCAGTCTGTTTCGTCAATATAAGGGGCCCCGTTTGAATTTTTATTTGTTTGTTTGTTTGGTCTATGGCTGCAAAAAGTTTAAGAAGCCCTGTCTTAGGCTATTGGAGACCTAAAGCCATCCCATAGAAACTATGATGTCATGGCCCTAGGATGAGATTTACATTACGAAAACCTTTTCAATGTCCGAAACACGAGTTGATTCCATACAGAAAAAGACGCCGATTTGAGACACACCCATTACGATCGTTTCTGTCGCATAAATATTACGTCATTGCTAAGCGCAATGGAACGTCATTGTAGCTGAAAGTACGGTTTTAACTATTTTAGTTTAATGATTAAACTGCAATTTAATAATAAAATAATAATATAGTTTATTATTATTATTATTATTATTATTATTATTATTATTATTGCAAATATTATATTATATTATATTATTGTTTCAATATTATAACCAGTGTATACAACACAGCGAGCAGTATAACTGGCCATAAAAAACTAAGTAGCCTAACTAAGAATCTTACTTTATATTTCTATTTTTAAATTGTTAATAGCAGCAGACTTATTGGTCTTTGCATTTCACTGCTCATGAAATCTTTGATAACAAATGTTTTATCATATTTTATCATATTATATTATATTTATAATTTAGGCTACTGCAATCTCAGAATTGTGAAATTCCTTCACAATTTAAACATTTAGTTTTTTATGGGTGTGTAGAAAATGCTAGTGTTCGATGGAGAGTTATTCATCCCAACAAGTCAAGGTCAAGAAAACCTAAAAGAATTTTATGCATCATATACTGCATAAAGGCATGCGCTGCTACAACAAAGAACAACATCCCTTTTTCATTCATTTAAGCTTATTCATTTAAGGCCTTGTTGCATGTGTCATTGTGTTACATGTGTTGATTTTGTTAAAGAGTCATGCTTTCAGTTTTCTGTCTTTTTTTTTTTTTAAAGTAATAATTTACTTTCAATCTATAATTTTAGGTACTTTCAAAGTGACCTTATTAGTCAATATCACATCACTGAAAATAAAGAAAAAAGTTAGAGAAGGTACTTTTCTTCCTCCTGATCATGAGATTCAGAAAATTTGGATGCTTCTGGAGGCTACAAGTTTCTGTTAAATGTGGTGAAATTAAATAACCTATAATGGATGCTAGGCAGTATGGTGACTCAGTGTATAGCATCGCTGCCTCACAGCTCCAGGGTCCTCAGATTGATCCTGTGTCCGAGTGGGTTTCCACTGAGTTCTTCTGTTTCGTTCTACTGTCATGTTTGTAGGTGGATTAGCCACACTATACTGCCAGTAGGTGTGAATGAGTGCATGAAAGTGTCTGTGCATGGTGTTCTGCAGTGGACTGGCTTCCCATCTAGGGTGAATTCCCCTGCCTCGCACCTCGGGTACACTGCTACCCTGACCAGGATAAAGTGGTTATGGAAGATGAATGCATGAAAATAATGAAGGTTTCAAGCTTGAGATGTTAAATAAGATAAGTCCTTTTAATTATTATACTTCAACATCAAGTGTAATTGTAGTAGACTGGGATTGGCAAAAACAAATGCTTTTTCCTAGTGCTGTAGAGAGTTTTCATTTTTATTAATGTTTTAGGTTAATTATCCTGTTTTCTGAAACATGCACATGTACTATATGGCCAAAAGTTTGTGGACACCTGACCATCACGCCCATATGTGCCATTCCAGATTTTGTCCCCCTTTCCAGTTATAGTAACCTCCAGTCTTCAGGGAAGGCTTTCCACTAGATTTTGGTGTGTAACTATGGGGATTTGTGCTCATTCAGCTACAAGAGCATTATTGAGTTAAGGCACTGATGTTGGGTGAGGAGCCCTGGGGTGCAGACGATGTTCCAGTTCATCCCAAAAGGTGTTCAGTGGAGTTGAGATCAGGATTTCTTCCACTCCAGTTTTGGCACATCATGTCTTCATGGAGCTCGCTTTGCGCACAGGGGCGTTGTCATGCTGGAACAGGTTTGCGCCTCTTAGTTGCAGTGAAGGGAGATTGTAACGCATACAGAGACATCCTACACAGTTGTGTTCTTCTGACTTTGTGGCTGAAGTTTGGTGAAGACCCACATACTAGTCTACATACAGTACTGTGCAAAAGTCTTAGGCACATGCAAAGAAATGCCGTAGAGCAAAGACGCCTTCAAAAATAATGAAACTAAATGTTTCTACATTAAAAAAAATACTATAAAGCGCAGTAAACAGTAATAAATGAAACAAAGTCAATATTTGGTGTGGCGATCCTTTGCTTAAAATAAATTGTAGTCTCAGGTACAGTGTGCGCAGTTTTATAAGGAAATGAGCTGTAAGTGTTACTGAGCATCTTGCAGAAGCAGACACAGTTCTTCTGGAGACTTTGACTGTCACACTCGCTTCTTATTTTTGCAGCGAAACCCAGCAGCCTTCATTATGTGTTTTGTCTGAAAAGTGTCTCTTATGTAATATGCTGCTTTCTTTACTGACATACAAACTTTTTTCTGTAACATTTAATTTTGTGCTGGAAAACTAATGTTTGGAATCTAAAATGTTTCTGTACTGAAACAATAATGTAGAAGTCATAAAATAAAAATCTATAACAAAGTTTGTACTAAAAAAAAATAGGGTGCCTAAGACTTAGTACTGTAATTCTGTGCATATAGTGTATGTTTTTGCTAAGGACACCTTGCTTATGGTTAAGATGAGTGTCTTGACCTTTACATGGCACACGTGCTGGTGGGTGGAGAGGCAGTGTGGAGAGCAGTGGGGGTTTAGAGAGTGAAAGTCCACTCCGTGTTTTGTCAGCAGCCGGCGGCGGGCGTTAAAGAGCCGAGCGCTGCCTGAGGCCGGAGGGAGTGGAGCTGCACTACACGCTCACGTAGAAGTGCGCTTTAACACGGTGTTTTACACCGAGACAGCATGGCCGTGTTATGAGTAAAAGTTTCTAGTGGACTTATTGCTGAGTATATAGTAACTCGACCGACTTAGCCAGTTCGCTAAGTGAAAATGCTGAAGGACCAGGCGTCTTTTCCAGGAGTGGAGTATTATTAGCAAGCCAGACGCTGCAACTGTCTCTCCGGTATGCAAAGTATTTAAACTGGCTTTAAAGTGTACGCGCTACTGTAACACCACCACAGAATTAGCCGCTGATTATGAGTATTAGGTCCTTTTTCTGTAATTTTGTATAGAGAGTGGATTTCAGACGGTTTAAAGCCAGAATAATTGTTGTAACTAGACGCTGAGGCGGGCTTTGTAGCGCCAGGAACGGATAAGCAAGTGGCTAAGTGGCTAAGGCTAGTTTAGCCAAGTTAGTAAATGTTCAGCTGGACTAGCTAAGTCTACTTTAATAACTTGTCAGCGTTAGGGATTGGAAACACACATATACTTTACACAAATTATAATTCTAATAAATGTAAATGATTCCAAATGTAATATTGAAAAGTTTTATGAAATGAGTACAGATTTAACTTTAAGGACTGTGTATTCTGGCACACTAGGGCGTTAGCTATGGTTAAAGCAGCATTGTAGATATGCTGCTTTGCTTACTTTAAAACAGCAACAACAACAACAACAGATTTAGATTTAATTTCTTCCACACTTAGGCTATATTTTATAAATGTTGCTGTGTTACATTGTAACTAACAGACTGAGGAACTTCACACACCATTTATTACACTAACACTTCAGTGCACCACATAATGACCACTAACTCCAATGATATTACAGTGTAAGGCACATTAAAGTAATAATAAAACAAAAATACACAATAATAACACTTTAAAAGTCCAGGACTTGTCAGCAGGTCCATCTTCTATTCCTGACTCTTGTAACTACAGTACCTTATTTACATTAGTTGCACTGTAATTACTTATCATTTATTACAACTATTTATTTATCGTAGTTACTGAGTAGCATGCTTTAAGATAAATCACTGAATAACAAGTATAATAACAAGACATTAGATAAGATAAGTGATTACTAGGATGAGATTATGATATATTTATGTTTTCCACAGACATGCCCAGGTTTTATTGGACTGGACGCTAAATAAGGATGATCAAATTCCATATTTGAAAGATCTTCAAGCTAAAAACTATTGTAACTCCATTTCCCATGTGTGCTGACTCATCTTTTAACCCCCTCACTCTCATGAAGCTTAGCTATGCCTCATACTGTCAAACGACCAAAGAAAGTACACCCCCCAATAAAACAAAATGTTAGAAAGTTGAAATCATTTACTGATAAAAGGCGAGCAGTGACTTCAAGCAATCCCAGGGGGCCAACAAGGCGAACACGGCAACCAGTAACCAGAAAGCCCAAAGCAAAGAAACAAGCAACCAGGGTGGTTCAGGGAAGTGCCATCAGCAAGGTCACCAATAAAGCAGTCCCAGGAAGAGCAAGCAAGACCAATAATACATTTAACATTACAGGATCTATCAGGTGCACACGTAGCTCTCAGACCCAACATGGCCTGTTCGCAGACCTCGCTGGCAGGAGGAGGTCCTTTCGAGGCAGTCAGTTGTCCCAGATTGTCCTGCCGGAAGTGAAGTCTCACAGGAGGGTGGCCACAAAAAAGCCCAACAAAGGCCACGAGGCCGGGGAACAGGATACTATGAAAAACCCAGAACTTTGTGACCCCAAAAGTGATGTCCAACAAAACAAGGCACTTGTTCCCAACAGGGGGCATCCCCCCTTTAACCCAGGTTCAGAAGAAACAATAGTGGAGGAGGACAGAGAATCACTTGTTCTCAATGCTGCTAAGGTGGAGGAGGAGAAGGCAGAGGTCACCTCTGAAATGGTAGACAGTGAAAACAGCCCTGGGCCCATTCAGAACACTACCAAACCAAGCACTGAGTTCAGTGATTTGCTTGTGAGCCCGTGTGACTCAACCGTTAAAGTGGACTTTGTTTGTACACTTAATACCTCAGACCTGACAGTATCCACGCTTTCACAGTCACATGATACTGATCCTCAAATAACTCCAAAAGGCTCTTCTCAGCCGGATGTGTTTGTGGTGCCCCCTGTAAATGAATTACTTAAAGAATCAGCAGCACTTCAGCACACTCCAGACCCTACCCAAGTGGCGTACAGTGAGCATCAGTGCACCTTAGACCCGAAAACCAATGATGTGAATGACGTGGATGTGAAAACCAAAGATGCGAATGACAATGATGATGAGATGTACAACAAGAATGAAGGAGCGCTGTCACTCCTCTCACTGAGTGCAGGTTTTTACTGCAGCTCTCTGTCCGGCCTGGACTGTGAGTCACAAACAACATGTTTCCTAAATAAACTTTTGAGCAGCTCGGAGAGCACCCAGTCCTCTTTTGACACTGAGTCAGAGGCTGGAGGTTCAGGACTGGCTCCAGGACCTGGGGAAGCAGGTGCTTCTTCCCTCCTGGAGGCAGCGTTACACCAGCATTTACCCCAAGTTCAGGAGAGAAGAGATCGAAAGAAAAGGAGGAGATGTGGGGCATGTGTGCCTTGTCTTCGCAAGATCAACTGTGGACAGTGCAGCTGCTGCTTAAACCGAAAGACTGGCCATCAGATCTGTAAGCTCAGGAAATGTGTGGAGCTGAAAAAAAGGCCCTCTCTGATCTCTGCTGGAGAGGTAGGCCACTTGACTTCATTCGTTTAATGTTTCTGTTCCTCAGTGCTCACCATAGTGAAAGTGAAACTCTGTAGTTCCTGACAATAGCAGTTCATAGTGTAGCACAGATCGTAAAGTATTTTCTCCAGATACAGATGTTTTTTCATGCTCTTTAGCTCTCTGGATTTGTCAGTTCAATGTGCAAGAGAGATTTTAATGTGAAAAGCAAAACTCTGGATAATGACTCACATGGGCTTTAACAGAGTGTTGGGCACATTTATTATCTTAGAACAGCTTAAGAATGCCAGCTGTCACATTCTGTGTTTTACGCGGCTGCTCCCCCTGCTGTGACATGAATGGGAGTAGCCAACCACATGAGTCGCTGTCAGCTCAGCACGTGGTGTGAGTGTCTGTTTGTGTGTGTTAGGGAATGATAGGCTTCCGTACGCTAAACTGCCACGATGACGTGTCTCCTTCCTTAGCCCAGAAAGCTGTAGCATGCTTTTAGCTGAAGCGTCACGCTGTGCTGAAATTCAG
Organism: Pangasius djambal; assembly: GCA_022985145.1. Lineage (NCBI taxonomy): Eukaryota > Metazoa > Chordata > Actinopteri > Siluriformes > Pangasiidae > Pangasius > Pangasius djambal. The sequence continues at coordinate 18,391,116 of CM040977.1, forward strand.
TGCTGTTCAGAGCATGTCATGTCACGCATTCGCACTGACAAAGTTGCCAAAAGGCAAATGTGAGAATGTTTACTCCCTTTCTTCAGTCAAGGGCCGTCTAGAAAATCGAGGTGCAGAGTTCAGGACAGAATTGCAGTAAATAGAAGCCTGGAATCTCTGTTGCTCTTGTCACTCTTGTCAGCATGAATGTTTATACATTTTCAGAAACGTTGCACATTTGCTGCTGAAATGCAGTGGGATTCGATTTTAAAGTAACTGTATTATATAAATATTGTTGTCATAATCTAATGGAAACATTCATGTCTTTAGTAATACAAAGGAATGTGCTGGTGTCTGCCTGATAGCACAACTGTTTTTTTGCAGTGGTATATTTAGTCCTTTTGAGATATTAATGCCACGTTGTACAAACACACATACTGGAATATTTATTACTTCATTGCAATAAATGTATTACATGTTGCAATAAATTCAGTAAATCTTGGTGAGGTCCTAAATTTTACCTACACGAATCACATACATGAATTCTTTATATCATTAAATAGGTTTCTTGGAGTATATATATTGTATAATAGGTTTTGGAGATCATTCACTGATCAGCGATTAGCAGGTGTCCATTGGAGCTTATGCCTTGCTTAACTTCTCATACTAAAAGCTTTAACTGCTTCATAGACACAGAAGGATAGAGGAATCTGTTCACTGTCTCACATTCTGGATGTCAGAATAAAACATGGAAAATTTCGCTAAAAGCATAGATTCAGGATTGGTGTATGAGGCCATCAAGTTGCACTATAAAGTTGTAGTAACGCACAATGGATATATTCAGAAAAAAAAAGAAAGAAAGAAAAAACTAAAAAAAAAATAAATAAAAAATTGTAAACCCTATTTTTCCTCATATTGTGCAGTGATTCTTTATCATGAAAAACAATGTCCGTATGTGTGGGAGGTTGTGAGTAAGAGCGACAGTCCCGTGCTTAAATTTGGCGATTTGATCTGTAGGATTGGTGTTAGAGCCAGCATAATTACTTTCATTATGTACTATTATTATGATCAAGACAAGGCTAAACACATCATGGCTTTTGTCTTGACAATTCTTTTGCAATACTGAACAGCATGTTGACTGCGCTAAAACACATCAGATTTTCAGGGTCGTGTGAAGTAATGTAAAGTCAGCATCATAAACAGTTTCAACTACTGGCTAGCTGAGAGTCAGACATTTTATACTGGGCGGTAATATAAAAGGCGCATCTTAGACCTAGTTCACAACAACGCAAATGATTTAGATTTTTTTTTTCTTATCTTATTTGCATTTCCATGCACACTAAAACAGTATTTTCAACCACTAAAAACACTTCTTTTCAAGGCCCCCAAGTGGCACAGCAGAAAAGTGTTTGCCATGTCTTTGGGAGATCGCAAGTTCAAATCCGGACATTGCCACAGCCATCGGTGGCCAGAAGTCAAGAGCAAAATTGCGCATGCGTTTTGGTTTGCGAGGGATGGCATTATACTTTCTTGCTCGTCAGTCAGAGCGACACTAGCTGATTGTGGGTGTCTCTGGGCTCATGTGTACAGAAGAGGGCAGTGCTTTCCTCAGATTGTGTTACGCTCTGACACAGCGGTTCAAAAAGATGTGGAGGTTGGTTTCACCCATCTCATTGTAGTGTGATCGGGGACGTCACATCTTTTCCGCATCTCTTCACGTATGCTATCCAAAGATTTAAGGATAAATCTATAACTGTATTGCTATTACAATTCCAAGATGGTGAAAGTTATTACAGTGCTCTTGTCTGTATTTGGTATTTAGGAGTGTGAGATGCAGGGTAATCAGGATCAGCCTGTCTCCACACCTACACCAGCTCAGTCACTTGCCAGGTCTTAACTGACAAACAATCCATTCAGGTAGCCAAACAGGATGAGGATAGTCCCTGACAACCGACTGTGTGCAAACCAAATGTGTAACAAAGCTGAACTGTAGATTGTATGGCTGCACAATATGGAGCAAAATAGCTTAGTTGAAATTCTGCTGCAGCATATAGCATTCATGATATGCCATGCAGTAAGCAAACAGGTAGGTGATGTGTAGGCTAAACTGTATATTTATGCTATACTATACTGTATGGCCAAAGGTATGTGGATACCTGACCATCACACCCATGTGCTTTTTGAACATGAACATTCATTCATTTATTCAGTCATTCATTCATACATTTTAAGTAAACTTTTTTATCCTGGTCAGGATCTCTCTTGATCTTGAGCCTATCTTGGAAATACTGGATGCATGGTGTGAATACACACAGGAAGGGACGCCAGTCCATCAGATAGCACCATGCACACACACATCTGCTATGTCAGTTCACATTTTCTATATCCTAGTTTTTTAGGTTTAAAGGCCAGTACTTGATTTAAAGGGGATAGTCTAGACACAGCAGGAGGAGAACTGGTGCTTTTAATAATATGAATGGGAATGTCAGCACCTTTGCAGTACAACTTTTACTGTTAGATTTTCTCTGTGGAGATACTAACCTATTCTTTAAACTTACTTATTTGGACTTCTGTTGCCAACTGAGTAGAGCCCAGCATATGCAGTGCCAAAGGGAAAACCCACACTGCAGCAGTAACTGCAATGCTTTTGGGGATTCCTTGCGTAGACTGAGCAAATGCTTAGTAGCAACAGCGAGGCTACAATGACACATAATTCATGCAGCAAACATGTCCATAATATTCAGAGACTTTTACAGCCAGGTAAGATGAAAACAGCAAACGAGAGGGTGCATTGATTTATTTGTTCCAGGAGCGCTCTACATCGTGCAACATGCCAACCATCCAAAAGATGACAGCGGCTCTTGGCGCTAAACTATTTTCTGCTTTTCATAAAATTTTCTTTCTTTCTTTCTTACTTCACTTGTTTACTGAGACTGCATTGCTGACTTGCTACCACTGAGCTAAAATGCCATGTGTAGCTTGTAATAGCTGTAATTTAGTACTTGCCATACCATCACCTACAATTTTGTCCTGTTGTCATAATAAACACAGCATGTGTGTTTGTTTCCACTGTATGTATTCGGCAAACTTGTTTTCTTTTGTCCAAATGACTAAAGAAAGCCGTGCTCATAGTCAAATGCAACAATCTTGGAGATTTACCATTTATTAATTTCCAGTTCACCAGCTCTGTGATTATGTGGCATTCGTTTTTCATTCTGTGGCTTTATCGAGTAATAGGAGGAAAATTCTGGTCAGTGGGTACTGCAGCGAGCCAACTCGGCCAGTCTGGCTATACACTGTTAGCTCCCTTATGAATTTATGTAGTGTTTTAGTAGTTGTAGTGCCACAGTGACGGAGCTACTATAGTTTGCATTGTAAATGTAGCAGGGCTTTGCTTGGCCATGTACGGAGAGGAGGGAAATCAGGTGAAGTCAAAGGTGAAGTCTAAAACAGAATGAATGTCACAACAAACCTGATACATGGTTCTGATCTATCACAACACATTATCAGCAATGTGCAAAAATGGGCAGCATATATATATATATATATATATACATACACATCTGCTCATACATGCAGTTCTGTATTAGCAAATTATTACATTTATGGCAGCTGCACAACGGATAAAATAATGTAGATAGAGATTCAGAGCTTCAGTTAATGATCCCCATCAGAGAGGGGAGAAAGAAATCTGGTCTCAGTGACCCTGGCATGGTTGTTAGTGCTAGGCTAGTTTGAGTATTTCAGAAACTACCTTGTGGTGGATGGGCCACAACAGCCAAGCACAGGAATCTGAAGCTACAGTGGGCACAGGCTCACCCAGACTAGTGGAAGATGAGCAGAACTGGTCTTTTAATAATCTTCAGTGAGTGCCATCAATTGCATACTATAATTTTGTTTAATTTCAAGTTTCTTGCCATCACTTCTTTCCTGACACCATTTGATAAATGTCAGAAATGTCCTATTATGGTAAATATTGCTGCACATTTTAATGTAAAATAATCTGTCCACAATCTCAGGTCATAAACATATTAGTTGGATGTCATGAAGTTGGGAGGATCTCCACTATGCTGTCGTGCAGCAGATGATGTTATTTCACTTCACATGTAGTTTTGCACCTCCAGTTCCATAACCATAAAACAAGGTTTTTCCATTTGAATTTAGAACATTTCTGCATTTACACTCTAGCCGTGCTCTTGTTGATGGTAGGCTAAAATTCCAAGACTGTAGACACTGCTATGCTTACACTGACAAAGATCAATTATAGAGGATTGTAAATAATCCGTTTAGTAGCAATCTGCCTGTCATAGAGGTGTTTGTGTCTTATTAAAGTTCACTGCAGTTTTTCATAATCAGTTACATTTCTTCCAGTGATCATGGGCCTGTGCATTCAACAGTCTAAGTTCAAGCTCGTGTGTAACTGTGTGTCAAACCAACATACAAATACCCTGGTGCACTGTTGATAACCAAAACGCACACATTTGTCTTACTATCCTTGTCAGGTCCTTCCATTGACATAATTATGCAGCTAATTAATGATGTTAATGCACCTAAATATAGCCCTACCCTTAACCTTAGTGACCCAAAAGAAACCTTTTAGGCTCTTCTGGTTTTTTAAATAAAAGTTGGAATTTTTTGTAAAAGAAGCAGTTCTTCTCGTTCTCAAAACTATTAGCTATCCCTATCCTTGTGGTGACATTTAGGCCCCACTAAGATGCCCATGAAGAAAAGCATGCCCAAGCATGTACACATACACACACACACACACACACACACACACATACACACACACACACACACACTGCTGCTGAACTCATTCAACCCTTTATGGCATTGCTATAGTTCAGGCATGGAAGGAAGTCTGTCTTGTATAAAGTAAGCTTGTGGGAGCCTCCACCCTGCCACTACAGCACATGGAAATGCCTGACACTCAGGGCTATGATACTGTGTTTGTGTTTATAGCTTGGTTTGTTTAGGACATTTAACGGATGAGTATGAATTTTTTTTAATATGCTTAAAGTGAAATGTGACAGATTTCACAAGAAACACAAAAACTGAAAAAGATAGTGTGGGTTGCTCATACTGTGAGTGTGTGTCAGACTGTGAGGTGTGGGCATGGCCACTAGGAGGCTGAGATGCCAGAAAGGATTCGTGAGAATCGTGAAGCATGAAAATGTGAGGAGGCAGCACTCACTGGCAAAACTACTGTAACATCTTTTCTCCTGTCTGCCTACCACTGCTCTTACCAACCTCCACACCCGGTAGTTACCCACAAATGAAAACACCAACCACATGATGTTCTGTAGTGGATATCACAACACATTTTATCCCTATGAATGCTGTAATGATTGTAGCTAAAGGTATTCTTTCTGGGTCCAAGTTATCTAGACATTTGAGTATCTACACGGTTTTGCATAAAAACTGGAATCCAAGTCCTGTGTAGAGCAGTGAAAAAAAAAAAAGTAGGAGCATTTGGAAAGGCTTTTCACAATGTGGGATCTGCAAAAATTGTTTGAAATATGATTAATAGGATATAGTGCCTAGTACTCCACCCTGACACACACACACACACACACAGATATGGTTTATGTTTTCAATTTAAAATGGCCTATTTTTTATTTTACCAACACTAAAAATGATTTTCCTTATTATATGTGTGAAACAAAAACGAGGTGAAACAAAAACGTTTGCAGATGTGAACCAAAAAATGTTGTAATGTTACTGTGGTAATGTTACAATGCTATATCTTATCCCTAGTCCCACCTTTCACGATGAAAAATGTATGTATTTAACGGGCACGACATTGCGACAAAGATGGAATCCAAGCGCGGGAAGTTTGATAATATCCGCTGACAAATCCGAATCGTGAGACACACGTAGTGGAAAAAACAGGCACTATAGTCCGCAGCAGGTAAACAGTCCAATCCGTGAAAACAAAGCCAAACTGGTAATCCAGTAAACAGTAGTCGCAAACCAGAAACGCAGTATTTGAGACGGATAACAGTGGAGAGGCGCTCAGTAAGACAGTGCTAAGAGAGGGCTCCCTCTGGTGGTTGGCTGAATGGGTCTCAGCCAACTCTGTTACAATGTATCAGATATTGTTCCCAATAAAGTGCTCAGTGAGTGTATATGCAAAATCTTCCCTTAATCTACACATCTCATGTTCTAAATTTCAACTTTATACTGTACGATAACTTAAACTCTTAAACATGTTAGTTACTGAATATAGATGAACGAACATATCTTTGTCTTTTTGGCCACAGTTTGAACATTGGTTAATGTTAGCCTTATTATTGAAGGAATAGTTTAATCTTCCATTGTATTTTAAGCTCATACAGTGGTTCTGAAATTGATTCATGGCGGTCTAGGATGTTTCTAAGGACTTTATGCTATTTGCTCTTAAAATGATCAATAAGGCAACAGGCAGTAATGGTGATTGGCTAATTTGGCTCAGAAGTAGAAGCCATTTCATAGTTGAACCAATAGTTTCTTTATTTTCTTCTCTGCTATTACAGAAGTGATTGGTCTCACATTATATTAGGCGTCCCTGGTGATTTTAGTTACATATACACTGCAATATGCAGCTATAATGTCACTACTGAGGATGCGTGCCATGGCGAAGTGATGAAAAGCAGATACTTTAAACGGTCCTTCAAAACCATTATTTTCGAAAGGCATAACTGATAGACCGTTCCTCTCTCCTGAGATTTTTTGCACCGGCGAGTTAATGTAGGTCAAGTGTAAATATGAACATTACATTTAGGAATAATAAACTACAACTAAAAGGAATAAACAGATAAAAGAAGCTCTTTTAAGTAGGATTTATATTATACTACTATTTCAGGTAACTGCCCATAGCTTGTGGGGGGAAAAATAGCTTTGAAAGTGTGTGTTCCAAATAGCTGTTACTTTTAACCTTTACAAAGAATTCTCACTGCAAAGGATGTAGCCTTCTTAGGGAGTAGGGCATAGTCATGATAATCCCAGAATGCCAGTAACAGCTAGTATCTGCATACTAGCCACACAGGAACTGTCCATTTATTTTAAAGTGTAACTTTTTAGAGAGCCATTTCTTGTATAGTTAGTATATAAGGACTGTCAAATTACAGACTGGTGTTAATCTTTTTGATTCTGTTTGGTTAGCATGTTACCACACAATTATAAAAGTTAGAAAACGTCAAGATACACAAACCTGAAGTTGATGCACGTGTTTATTTACATAATATATACTGCTGTGTCAGTGTACACACCGTCAGTATTTACATTATAGCTACCTGTATTGTTCATGTGTAACTACACAGGTATTAGATAAACTTAGTTTAAAGTAGAACCTTTGGTGTTCCTGTGTCACTCCACACACACACACACACACACACACACACGCATAAAACACAGAGCCATACACTCTCTACATTTCCACCACTCAGGGAACCTGTGGGCTGGATAACTGGGGTCTCAGTCCAGTGCCTCTCACAGGCTCCACACTCTGCCCTTCAGAAGACAATGGATGGTGATGTCCTTATCAAGGGCTTCGTTGATCTTTCAATCATGTATGATTTTGGGCAATCAGCCTGATTCAAAAGAAAAAATCAAGTGAAGCAAAACAAGGAACTAATTAGACTGCAGATTGGAAAAATAATGACTTTGTTACTTAATAGGTGTCTTAATTTTGAGTGACGGAAATGTGACGCGTTTCTCCTTTCTTCATGTTAGAAGGTTTTCAGGCCTATTAAGTTAATAATATTGACTTGGTTTGCTGTTCCTGCTGTCTGGGGGCTTATTCATTGCGTGGGTTCATGCATGGAGTCATGCTTTCCAAATCTGTCACCATTAATGCAAGTGTCGGAACTTTCCACCATTTCTACATCCCACTTGCACCTGAATATGTTGTGATAGGGCATGGTGTAGAGGGATGGGGCAAGCACCCCCAACCATCTAACTCATTAATTAGTTGTTAGTAAGGGATAGTTTGCCAACACGCTGAAAAGAGCATGATTAATGCTGGCACTGCTTGTGACTAATGACGGTTGGTCAGCTTGTTAAAGCTCAGCATATGGGACATTTTAAGAGTAAGCCAATAGGAGAGAGAGGTGGAAGAGATGCAACTCCAGGCATCATTATCAAAATGATCTAATGCTTCCCTTGATATGTATCACATGTTCAGTGCAGTGACATGACAAATGTTTGGGCATTTGTTTTTATACCAATGACACAGGGGAATATAATGCATATATTTTTAAAAAACCCAAAAAGCCAAAAAGCATGGATTCTACAAGAAAGCTTGTTGGGCAAACATTAACCTTTTGTACAGTAAAGTGAGGATTAAAGTGAGAATTTTCTGAAACAGGGTTTATTTAAAAGCAGATAAAGCAAGAGCTTTCACAAGCGGGCACATCCAACACATACAAAAGAACATTATTCAACCACATTAAATTTAGCATTATTACTCACAAATAGCATCAGCTGGGTTTTCTGCAGTCAGAGATTACCTCATCGGGTTCACGCTGCAGTCTTCCTATCCGAGAGGATCTCACGAGCTCTATTATTCGGCAACTGTGGCGTCTTTCTGAAGGCTGCTGATTCACTGCACGACCCAGAGCTCTGCTAACGACCGCACTCGTCATCGCTGAACGCACGATGACAATAGCTGGGGTGAGGGAGGGTGAGGGGGACACATGCTCACAGATCATGGGAGAATACAAAGTTTCAGAAAAGTAGAAGCAAAGTTTAAATAGAGTGGGTTTGCTTAAATGTGTGTGAAGTGTATCATATATAGACAGCAGACCTTGTCTGACTAGTTCACATGATAAAATCTGTCCCTCCACCTTGACTCAATGTCATTTCACAACAATTCAGCATGTGATCAAGCATGAAAGCCAATCTGTCTCCACACCTTCTATGCCAGGTATGCTCTTATCTCCTAATGTAATCATGCATTTAAATGAGTGCTCAGTTCTTATGGAGTGCATTATAAACTCTCATTTTTATGGTATACATTCGCCTGTGATGATAAGACTAAGTGTGTGCACTACAATAGAAATGGCTTGCTTAAGTTGCCAGCAGTGACACTCGCGGAATTTCTGACGCTCTGTAACTAAGGAGTTGCGTTTACATTGTTTGCTGTAATAATGTAACAGTTAAACAATTAAACGTGTTTCCTTGTGGTTTTGTGTAAATCTGAATGTGCCAATGGGTGTGTATGGCATTGTGTACTTAAGACAGGTTTGACAGTGGAAAGGATGGAAAGAGGACTCGCAACAGCGAAATGCACTTCTCATGGGAGAGAGAGCAGATGTGCCCTCTGAGGTGCCTTATATATTTGTGCCCTGAGAGACTGGCAGACCTTGCTTTAGTGTTACTTTGAGGAAATATTAGTTACTACTTATAGAATAAAGTCTTTTTTTTTTTTTAATTCCATGTGGATATGTGATTAATGACAATGAGTGCAGATAAATCTATATATGTGGTTTACAGCTATATTTTAGCCATGTAGAACAACCTGTTCCCACTCGAAAGCATAGCTCCCCTTGCTGCTTTGCGCTCCAGTCCAGCACTGCAGTTGTCCACCCCACAGCTTGTCTCTTGCCCTCGTGCGTACTTGTAGAGTAAGTGCCCACATAGGGGATCCTTTGTTTAGGAGGGTCTAGGCATGGCCGATGATTTACAAGCTGCTAAAGTCTCCACGCGATTGGCTGCCTGTGCTGTGTGTGCGTCGGTCAGAGGCATGCGTCAGGCGTCTGCGGCAGTGTGTAGCTGTTTCGCTCTGTGCTGATCATGCAAACCTGGGCAGCTCACTTCTCATCGACCACTACAGCCACTTATTCTTCTAAATCCAAGGGAGGCAAGATGGCTACCTTTTAGGATTATGTTGCCTAAAATCGAGGGCTTGCCCCTGAGGAGCGACAAGGTATACCACTGGCTTTTTTACAGCTATTGTCTCAAGGAGACAGAGGTGTTATGACTGTGGGTCTGCTCATTTGCTTTGTGTATCTGACTGTGTTTTGTTCTTATTCCTGCATCAGTAATGTGTGATGTTTTATGTTTTGATTCTTCTTTTCAGGTGAGGTGCAAAGATCTTTCCAAACCACAGAAAACGAACCGAGTCTCCAAGGTAACGGACACCCACTTTTTGTGTCTTTTAGCTATATGAATGTTTTCTCTTTCTTTTTTCTTTTTCTTTTTTTTTGAAATTAAGTATGGTTTTGGCACCTGCCACTCTTTTCATTGAGGAATGCTGCATTTGTAATCAGCATGTAGCTATGTTTATGCTGCCTGGCTGGCAGGAGGGAGCATAAGATATTTCATCTGTGCTCTGTTTAGTCTGTTTTCTATTGAGTTAAGCGAAGTTGTGCGACAGGAAAGGAGTGCTGTATGAATGAAGCCACCACAAGCAGCTTCAGAGAAACTCTCACCAGGAAGGAAGCATGCTTTTTTAGAAGTCATGTTGCAGTAAAGGCTCAATAGTCTGAAATTGTGCACGCGGCACAGTTTTGGTAAATTACTCTTTGGTGGGTTTAGAGAGGGCTAGGGGAGCATCACGACACTTGTTAGTCGTGTCAAGTTAGGAGCAAATCCTTCTTTTTTTCAGATTTCAGAATTGTAACTTGAAATCGAGACCACAGGTGTAAATCTGTGACCTACTTGTTGTGTCTTTGATTCTAAAAATGTTAATTGTGAATCTTTGTTTAGTGATGGAAGAAATTGAAAGATTAAAGAGAATGTGTTGTTTAGGTTGCATTAGCTTTCTTCTTTTTTTTTCTTTCTAATGGAGTATTATATTGTCTTCTTTCTTTGGTAAATGGAGATTTCGTCAGTGTGTGTAGTTAGTGAGATGCAAAAGATGAGAAGTCTCTCCTCTGTGTTTGGGTTGGACACGCCCACTCTGCTCTAACTTTCCCTGGTAACGCTTCCTTAGGGAGGCTTCTTAGAATTCTGTAGGCAATACGTGCTCTGTTGCTAGGGGTGTGCGTGGGGGGTGTGTGTCGTTTGTCGTGTCTATGGTGTGTGTGTGTTTGTGTGTGTGTGTGTGTGTGTGTGTGTGTGTGTGTGTGAACAGGGTTGTTTTTACCCTGAAAAGGAGTCAAGTGTGACTTTCTGGGTTTTCAGGGCTTCAGACACAACAAACGAGAAACAAAGAAGCCGAGATGTCTGACGTGCTGTGAATGAGCAAATCATCTCCTTTAGGCCAAGTGATCTGAACAAGCACTATTTGTGTTTTTACAGTAAACAAGAACACTTGATAAAATTAGTTATTTCAATTGAAATTCTGCTCTAAGCACATAAGAAGAGACAGGATGGGGTCAGAAATGATCACAGTTTTCAGTTTTAATTTCTGTGTCATGATCAGCAAGGTTCAAATCACTAAGATTTCAGGTTACTAATTTACTATAGACATCAGGTTAACGCAAATGAACAGCAGGAAATTGAAAGCATACGTTATTACATGCTGATTATTGCCCTTGTGAATTTTGTTTGCAGTTGCTTTCTTCTTCTTCTTCTTCTTAATTTTTTAGAAAAGGAAAGCGCTAGGCTTGGCTTAAGTATCAAAAATAAAGTACACCAGAGTATTTGGATATTTTCTGTACAGACTACTAATATGCACACATTAGCTGTGACAATATGAAGCAAAAATTGTTTAAAGTTTCTTTCAGCACTCTTTGTGCAATTGACAGATATGTCATACACACTGACTTCAGAGAGGTGCATGTGAATATGCACAGCTCAGCAGATTTCCACCAGAGTTCACGAGGTGCATGGTCATTTAAAGTTCAGATGTGTTCAACCTTCATAGTACACTCTAAAAGCAATTCTCCACATGGCAAGTAGGACAGCCAGTGCACACATCTGTTTATTGATTGCTGCAAGTGCGAGTGTAGCACATACACGAACATTGTGAAAGTTGCTATCTGAATGGAGCGGGGAATGGGAAATAATCTTCCTTCACACAGGGCAGTGTGTATGTAAAGTAGGCTAGGAGTTTTATTGTCAGATCCTATTATTATTGGCAAAGCCAGCTGAACCCATTATTTGAAAAACTGTTCCAACTGTCCTTCAAGAGAAAGGTATTGCAGTTTTTGCAGCTATACAAGCAGTCCCCTCTCAACACTTTGCATTAAAACTGGAAAAGCCTATGACGTTGTAGCCTATACTGAGTACTTGCATGTGTTTTTGTTTTTTTAGCTACTGTTAGCCACAGTTTGGATGTTAGAACATATTGCTAATGATAATGCATTTGTTTTTGTGTATTTATATTTGGCGTATATTGTAATACCCTTTTATTTTTAAGATATCCGTTCTTGCAGCTTATTTTAACTGAAATGGAAAGGATTCTGGGCATGTGTTTGACAAATCTGAAAAATGCAATTTACAAACTATGGGCGTATCAAATCCTTCTTGTATACAAGAAGGTGTCCATCCTGCCAATTCTTTCTAGGCACTTATTTTTAGTCATACAAGACCAGACCAAGGGGGAAACTCATATACCTGAAACAGATTGACAAAATTATGTTTCAAAAACGTATTCAAAATAACTATTAAAATCTGACAAAACTGTAAATAGTGTGGTCTTTGGCTCAAATAATATGAAAGAACTTGTAATTCAGGTTGCTCTAGCTACTGTGACTGCATGTTTCTCCATAACTATTGAAGCAAAAGACCTGTATGTGTACATGTGTCAATGTAAGACTTGATAGGCTAGGTGGTTTCTGCTAGGGTCTTTACTAACAATGTAATTGGCTCTTTTTATTGGTGAGGCGGGACTTATGTAATTCAGCTGCAATGTTGAGTGGTACACATTACCCCATTTGTGGGCTGTTTCTACTCAAACTGAAAACAAAGGCAAAAACAAAAGTGCATCTGTTGATTCTGATCTTGGATTTAAGTCCATTGACTTGAATGAGGAGCAGAATTAAATTGAATGCCACTCTCTGACAGTTTGTTGTAACTAATTTTATTGTCACAGGTCGTGCATCATTCCTACCTAGGCTTCACAGATCCTGCCATTAGTGGTACAAATTATTAAAATACGTCTAGTTTAATACGCAAAAGGTAAACTGCCATTTTAGAGTGAAGAATAAATGTGGGTGAAACCCATATTGTTATACTGAGACATGTAACATGATTATCAAAACTAGTATCATTTTCATGACAGTCAGCCTCAATCTTTGCCTACTTCTCATTCATAAATCATTGATTCATTCATCTTCAGTAACCGCTTTGTCCTGGTCAGGGTTGCAGTGGATCCAGAGCCTATCCTGGGAACACTGGAAAACTGCTGTCCTGAGAGCTCTACACAAGAAAAATATGGCAACTTCAGAGGTGTAAACTGCACTCAGGTAATCTGAGTGGGCTGCCCAGAAAATCATCTTATGCGCAACCAGAGTCTGAATACAGAAAACTTTCCCAGGGTAAATACTGATGTAACCTTTGAACTTACGTTGCCGATTAAGTCACCAACTCTGAATACGTTTCTATGGCAATAAAACTGATTAAACACATTTCTTTCAGTGTTGTGGTGGTCGTCTTTTCTCTGAAGCATGACACAAAAATTTAACTAATAAAAAAATCTACCTTTAAAATTGAACATTTTAATGTTCCAGGTCACAAAGTACAAGTGATATCAACACTCTTAGGTTTAAATTCCATATACAGTATATACAGTATTATAAACAGACATTCTGAAGCTCTTCCAGTGCGGTATGAATAGATCATGAAGACATACAGCAGAATCAGATGATTTACATGGGCTGCCTGTTCAGTTCCTGAACACGTTCCATGGTTGGTTATGAAAAGTAGTTTCTGATGCTGGCTGCTTTCTTTTTTTTTTTTCCACTTCTGGATTACATGCCAGAGAGGTTGATGACTATATTCTTCATGTTTTTTCTCCAGCAGTACCAGTTGCAGGTGCTGCCTAAGTTATTGCCTCACTCTGCTTTTGGCATGGCTAGTCAATTGCATCACTGCACGTCCTGGCATAAAGGTTGTGAAGGAGGTTTATGTATACAGTATTATACACAATAAATTGAATAGCTGCTGGTGTATAATTCAGATTTCCAGTAAACAATAAATCCACAGCTTGCCTCAAAACCCATAAATTCTTTAATCGTTTGTGTTTGTGTCTGCTTGTGCTTAGATTTAGGCAAGAAGTGAAAATATGTCATATGTTAAAAAGAGCCTAAGGTACTGTGTGAATTAAATTATAGCTACACTGCCCAAGCGATGTGTTATTGAGTGTTGATGCTTTTTATACTTTTGTTCTGTCATGGAAATACCAGTGTATGTGCTATATAAATTGGTGATGCAAATAATGTAAGTATGCAAAAAGAATATTTTTCAATTACAAAGATTTCCACGGTTTTGTATATTACTTTTTCAGACACTACATGCTGATATCTAGGATATAAAAACATAGATGACTAGATTAGGCCATGAATGTCCAAAATCCAATGACAACTGAGTGTTTTACAGCAGCGCACTGTTTATATATTTAATTTCTCTGTGAGGACATACGAAACATGGCCATGTAATGCAATTAAACAAGACCGACACAACACAGAGAAACAGTGACTATATTGTATGCACTCCTGCAATTAAAGAAAAATCCACCCTGAACACTTTGCTTATCAATCATTATAATCAACACATTATTTTTAATGGTGTCCAGTATGTATTTTATAATACAATTCTGAGTTAACCTACTTAAAAACAAGCTCTTTCTGATTTTTTTCCCAATTAATTGTCATAGGAACTGTGCTAGTAATGCCCCACTTGATGGCACCAAGGCACACAACCGATAACTTGAAACGGAAGTAATGAAAATACACACCTAACCAACAAATTACATCACAAATATTGCAATATTAATTTCACAGTGGACGTTTCCTTTAAGAATAACAAGACATAGGTGGATGAGATTTGAGGTGCCAAGTCAGAGCCAGAACAGGAGAAGTCTAGTCAGGAGTGAACGATATGTGGGGACTCCCAGCCAAAGAGGGCAAAAACTTTTGAATGCATTCACTGACACCTCCTTATCAAAATGTGCATTTATTTGAGTTCAGGCCATAGTCTTGCTGTGGCACCATCAGGATGTTGATTTGTGATGGCCAGTAACAATATGTGCCACATCACTCCTATGCCAAGACCTGTTTAGTCATCATTCTGTTTTTCCTTGCCCAGGTTGAGTCACAGGGCATCTCAGTAAATGGCACGAGTTCAGAGCAGATGGAGGAGGAGGTACCAGAGGACGAGGCATGTGATGTATCTCAAGAACACTCTGCTCCACCTGACTCGCCCACGCCTCTCCAGCACAGCCCTGCACCAACACCAGCTGAGAGCGAGCTCCGGCCTGCTGTCAGCCACCATGCACTTCCTACTCACCATGACTCTCACAATGGTGCTAAACATGTAAAACCAAACACTGAGAAACATACAGATCCCACCAAAACACAGTCTGGGCCCCAAAGGACTTTTAACATGCTCACCAGCATTCGGCCACCTGAGGCACTTCCTGAAAAGATGGAAAATGGAAAGATCAAAATGCAAGATCCAAGCATGGTGGCAGATGAACAGCTTACATCCCACTTAGGTAGTAGTGTCTACTTTGAAGATGCTTTGTCTACACTAGCAACTGTAGTATGTTCCTCCATCACTGATAGGAAGGCTTTGGAGGAGAAGCTATTTGGTCCACAGACCTCAGAAATCTGTTCTTTTAAAAGTGAAAGAGAAGAACCATATCAGAGTCTTAAACACCAAGAACAGACTTTTAACAATCCAGAAGATGACAACGCTCATCTTAAAGACTCAGCTGCACTGTCTTTTCCTAATATCCAGTCTTTAGTTGAGCATAGGAGCATAAGCATTGATCAGGCCATAGCTATTGAGGCCTTAACCCAGTTGGCAGCTACCCCAGAAACAGTGCCCTTCAAAATAGATCATCAGGGTCAGAACCCTCAGAATGAAAGCACATTGTCGACAAACTTTGCATCAGGCAAGCCAATACCTCTTCAAGAAGCTAAATCTATATCAGAGGTTGTTTCCAATAAAGTCCCTGTGATTAGTTCATCATTGAATCAGACATCTGTTATTTGCGGTCCATTCAACAGGCAGGAAAATTCCACCCACCGCAGCACCCCCACCCCCCACAAACTCTCCTTACACGATCTCTTAAAGGCTAGCTCAGAATGTGAAAAAATCTTGCACACCCAAGAGAATGGAAGATTAAGTCAAGCACTTTGTAAAACAGAGAGGATAGATGGCACTTTTAAAAAGATCAAGCATGTTGATAGAACACATAACTCAAGGAGAAGAGATGAAGAGGAGGTTGCCGCCCAGTTGTTGCAACTTGCATTCATGATTGAATCACAACACAAGCCAGTATCTGAAAACAGTCCACCCAAGGGAATGCCAGTTCAGACCATAAAATACAATCATCACGCCATTGGGCAACATTTAAAAAGGCAAAGCAAAACAAAATCAACCTCCTCAAGTCCAAGGATATCAAAAAAGAGAGCCACTGAGATTGAGGGAGGTAATCACAGGGTACCACTAGCCAAGAGATCACCCAATGGCAAAGCACTTCTCAAGATGAAGAGTAAAAGGGAGGCCTTGCAGCAAAAAGCAAAATTGCACTCCAAAAGGAATCCGTTTCTGCCCCAGACGCAAATAGACCTGAAAAAATACCTAGGACATGCTAATAATGAAAATAGGCGACTTTTCCATTTCAGCAACTCCCACAAGAGAGAGCACTTAGACCTGCAGGCTCTCATGAGCTCTGGGAACCAGAACACTCAGCATTTCCAAGCAGACCATGCCGCTCTGGGTCACTGCCATGGCAACCAGTGTCAACCAAATGGACATTGTCATAGTCTCACAAATGGTCACCTAGGTGCTACCCAAGGCCAGAGGCACGAATGTGAAGAACATTTAATTTCTCAGGTATCGAAAACCCACAGTGTGCTGAATCATGGTGCTAAATCACAAGTTCCCTGTGCCATACCTAATGTCCAAAGGCCAGACCAATCAGTGAGTCCAGGGAGGCAGCATAAAGTAAACAGTCTCAACTATGAGCCACATCAGGATTTCGTTGATCAGAACGGGTATTACAAAGTAGAGACATCCGGCCCTGTGACCGTGTTGTCTGTGTCAGCTCAACATATGGAAAATGGTGATGTAGAATGTCCCGGAGAACACACTCCCACCAAGCACACGCTCAACAGCTTTTTGGAATCTCCATTAAAGTTTCTGGACACCCCAGCCAAGAATCTGATCAACACTCCCTCAAAAAGAACATTGGATCTTCCCTCCTGTGACTGTATGGGTAAGCTGATAAATTTTAGAACGATCACAAACACCATTACTAGGAGGAAATTTTCAGAAAAACATTGCATTATTTTAAAATTTGTAGATCAAATCGTTGAGAAGGAGGAGGGCCCATTCTACACACACCTTGGATCTGGGCCAACTGTAGCGGCAGTACGAGAGATGATGGAGAACAGGTGACATACTTTAATCTTAATCTCTTCACCCCATAAATTTTATTATCTTTCCTTCTGAGTGTAAATGATGTGTGAAGGACACATTTGAAGAATCCCCTTTAAAATAACCTAGACCTGTTTTGATGCAATATGACATGGTATAACAACAACAAATTTATTTTAATTTTTAAAAATTAGTTTTGAAGATTAGGAGGATAAGCCTCCTTCATTGGGACTGACAGGTAAAGAGAAGAATAGAAGACAAGTAAGGAAAGAGGATTTCTCTCACTTTCTTTCCTTACTCCTTTACACAGTACAAAAGGAAATTAATTTGATAAAATAGCTAAAGAATTACACTTTATTAAATTACACAACAATTTGAATCTTTGTAAAACTGCACATAGAAACACCAGTGGGTACAAGCAGAAAGGCCAAACCTGGTTCTCATGCACTATTGAAGTTACAACAGGAAGCCACTTTTCTGTGCTGAAGGGGCCCTGCAGAGTGATTTTTACCACACTATAGGTTCACAGATGACCTGCTGCAGGCTCATGTCTGTGATGCATTTAGGTGCAATGTGTAATGGATCCTTTCTCAGTCTCTAAAACCACATTTTTTTCCCCCCTCTAGGTATGGGGAGAAAGGCAAAGCCGTACGCATGGAAGTGGTGGTATATACAGGAAGAGAAGGGCGGAGCTCACAGGGTTGTCCAATAGCCAAGTGGGTAAGTGGCCTGTGGAAAATACATTTAATTTCATTTTTTCCCAGATGAAAGGATTAGAGTTCTTGTTGGTGGCTATGGGTGTATAGTAAGTTTTCAATTAGCAGTTAGTCAGCATTTTCACTACCCAGTATACTTCCACCTAAAAAAAAATATATATATATATATATATGTGTGTGTGTGTGTGTGTGTGTGTGTGTATACACAGTTAGGTACGGAAGTATTTGGACAATGACAGAGTTTTTGTGATTTTGCCTTTATACACCACCACAATGGATTTGAAATAAAACAATCAAGATGTGATCGAAGTGTAGACTTTCAGCTTTATTTTAAGAGGCCCCACAAAAATATGGCATTTACCATTTAGGAATTACAGCCATTTTAAGCAAAGTACCTCCATTTTCAGGGGCTCAAATGTATTTGGACAATTGACTGACAAGAAGTTAATTGACCAGGTGCGGTCCATTCCCTCATTACTTCAAGACAAATGAAGCAGACAAAAGGTCTGGAGTTGATATCAGGTATTGAGTTGGCATTTGGCAGCTGTTTGACTGGAGCTACCAATATGAAATCCAATGAGATCTCAATGCAAGTGAATGAGGCCATCATTAGGCTTAAAAAACAACATAAATCTATAAGAGAGATAGCAAAAACCTTAGGTGTGGCCAAATCAACAGTTGGATACATTCTTAAAAAGTAAGAAAGCACTGGTGAGCTCAACAACATCGAAAGGCCTGGAAGACCATGGAAGACAACTAAAGTGGATGATTGCAGAATCCTTTCCTCGGTGAAGAAGAAATCTACAATGAAGAGACGTCTTCATGAATGTAAATACAGAGGGTTTACAACAAGGTGCAAACCACTGGTAACATTCAAGAACAGGAAAGTCAGATTAGACTTTGCCAGAAAACATCTATAAAAGCCTCCCATGCTCTGGAATAAGATTCTTTGGACTGATGAAACCAAGATTAACTTGTACCAGAATGATGTGAAGAGAAAAGTATGGTGAAAGAAAGGAACAGCTCATGATCCAAAGTATGCCACATCATGTGTCGAACATGGTGGAGGCAGTGTTTTGGCATGGGCATGTATGGCTGCCAATGGAACAGACTCACTGGTGTTTATTGATGATGTGACTGCTGACAGAAGTAGCAAGATTAATTCTGAGGTGTATAGGGCTGTACTCTCTGCTCACATTCAGCCAAATGCTACAAAACTGATAGGACACCGCTTCACAGTGCAGGTGGATAATGACCCTAAACATACTGCGAAAGCAACTCAACACTTTTTGAAGGCAAAGAAGTGGAATATTCTTCAATGGCCAAGTCACTCGCCTGATCTCAACCCAATAGAGCTGCTTTTCACTTACTGAAGACAAGACTGAAGGCAGAAAGACCCACAAACAAGCAGCAACTGAAGGTGGCTGCAGTGAAGGCCTGGCAAAGCATCTCCAGGGAGGAAACTCAGAGTTTGAGTTTTGAGAACATGGGCTCCAGACTTCAGGCAGTCATTGACTGCAAAGGATTTTCATCTTCAAGTATTAAAATGATGGTTATATTTACAATTATGTCACTTTGTCCAAATACCTTTGAGCCCCTGAAAATGGAGGCACTTTGCTGTGCTTTACTTGGCTGTAATTCCTAAATGGTAAATGCCATATTTTTGTGGAACCTCTTAAAATAAAGCTGAAAGTCTACACTTCGATCCCATCTTGATTGTTTTATTCCAACTCTATTGTGGTGGTGTATAAAGGCAAAATCACTAAACTCTGTCATTGTCCAAATACTTCCTGACCTAACTGTATATGCCTCAAAATCTAAATCCAAAATAGAAATCATTTAATTAATTTATTAATTCTTACTTTATTCTTAAACATATGTTTAAATTCATAAAACAGATGACAGGCTACAACTACTAACCATACAGGACTGAAGAACAATTAAGACAGAAAAGGAAAAAAATGAACTATAGTCTTTAACTGTGTATACACACAACTCCTGTGCCTGGTAGACTCATACCAGCACAACACACACTACCATGACAGTGTCAACACTGAGAATGGTCCATTACCTAAATAACAGTGGCTGCTCTACTGCTGTAGTCTTACAGTCAGTAAACATGGCAGACAGACTGCAGTTCGACCTGGGTATGAGCTAGTGTTTTTCTCTGTTCATTTCCTGACAGCACCAATGCTGGTTAGATGTTTTTGGTTGATAGACTATTGTCAACCTAGAAGTGACAGTGAAATCCCAGGAACATTTTTGCACCTACTACACCAGCACCACACACACACACACACACACACACACACACACACACTACCATGTAATTGCAATGTCAGTACTCAGGATGGTCCACCACCCTAACTTATGGCCCCTTTCCACTGATGAAGGAGCTAACAAATTGTGCACAGCAACAGGTGAGTTACAGCCTAGAATATTGCACTGCATTGCTCACAGGACTTCCTATAGCAACAATAAACAATCTACAACTTGTGCAAAAGGCAGCAGCAAGAATATTAACATGCACTAGAAAACAAAATGATATTAGACTAGTTTTAGCGTCACTCCACTGGCTGCTGGCTACCTTTACAAATGATTTATACAATTGTATTCCTAGTATCTAAATTTCTTAATGGTACAGCACCTTCATACATCCCTGAATGCCCTGATAAACTATGTCTTAATTCAGGGTATGATGCTTAAAAAGAGAGATGTAGCAGCCTTTTTTAATGTTTCAGAGATCTGGAATACATTTCCATTAAATATTTGTCCGACTCCATTTATCACTTAAATAAATTAATTAAAAAATGTATTCACAGGTGAGAATAAATAAGGCGTACATATCTAGTTGTTTGTAATGATAGAGACTTGGGAGAAGGTTTAGGTTTTATGTGCTGGAGTTTTAATAAATCCAAAACAATAATCCAAACATTCAGAGAACAGGACAGCAATCCAGAACAGCAATCAGGGAAAATCCAACGGAGTGTGCACACAAAATAAATGTCACACACAGAAATGGGAGAAATGAATCAGTGACTCAGAAATTACTTAAGAAATATATGTACAAATGCAGGAATTAGTCCTTTCTTTAGTCCATAGACTATAAAAATGGACACGTATATTGAACAGGAAGGGTGTGTTCAGTACTCAGTGTAGGGAGGCCTCTGGTGTGGAGGTGTCACAGTATGAACTGGTATTACACTGTTATGTAAACCAGTAGGAGTGGAGTTGAGTAGAAACAGTGTATATGCTACAAGCGACTTGGTGTGTCACCCGTGGCAAATTTTACCAACCCTGGTTATACCTCTCAGGTTATCCGTCGGGGCAGTGAAGAGGAGAAGCTACTGTGCCTGGTGCGTCAGCGCGCGGGTCACTGCTGCCAGAATGCAGTGGTGGTCATCCTCATCCTAGCCTGGGAGGGCATCCCACGCAGCATGGCTGACAGACTGTACCAGGAACTCACCAACACTCTCTACAAATACGGATCGCCCACCAACCGCCGCTGCGCCCTCAATGAGGAGTGAGTCAGGAACTGCACACAGCACAGAGAATGCCAGTGATTCATACACACACACACACACATGAACCACACACGAGTGGTTATTTAAGTAACACCGATGAGTGAGGGCTGATAGTTATTATTTATTAAGTATTTCTACTACTCTATGACTAATAGTCCTCTTTTCACCTTTTTTTTTTGTTACCTGCCTCCTCAGTCGTACCTGTGCTTGTCAGGGTCTGGACGCAGAGACCTGTGGAGCCTCATTTTCTTTTGGCTGCTCATGGAGCATGTACTTTAATGGTTGCAAGTTTGCACGCAGTAAAGTGCCCCGAAAGTTCCGGCTGCATGGCGACTACCCTGCGGAGGTAAGAGCAGTAAGCCTTCAGTAAGTGGATATCATACTTTTAAGAGGTGCTTTTTATTCCTGATCATATTGGCCCTGGTGTTTTTGTATGTATGACATGAAAAAAACATGGGTTATAGCCTTATATATAATCATGGGTTATATCCTTCAGTGCAAATGGTGATATACAATATGACTGATAATGAAAACTCATAGCAAAAAAATCAGTAATTTTTTATTTTTATTTCTACTTTTGAACCATTAGCTTCATCAACAGTTTTATATACATGAATAAATATAATATACGTATACGTACGTATAATATATGTATACGTACATAAACAGTCACTTTTACTCTTCTGCATATTTAAAGGGAATAGCAGTTGTAGTGCTACAAATAAAAACACTATACCAATATACTTTATTCATATAAACTATAATTTTTACTATTCTGATTGTTAGTGTAATCTCTTATTACAGCAGACTAAGCACATAAGTGCTGAACATGTTTGGTAGAATCTGTGAGGTAGATCAACATCCTCATTCACAAACTGTGCCACTTCTGTCATGTTTCACTACTATGATTCACGTACACCACTGAGGTGTGGAAAGGGTCTATTGTTAGAACATGAAACCTTAATATCAGTTATTTTTTTCAACAGGAGGAGAAGCTTGAAAACAGTCTTCAGAATTTGGCAACAGATGTGGCACCTGTGTATAAGAGACTTGCACCCGAGGCTTATCAAAACCAGGTATAACTATAATGATAGTCAAATAATTAAGTTGTAATCTTAAAGCATTTCACAACTCTCAAAGTAAGCATGAAATCACCATAACTATGTGAGTCTCTCTGAGCAAAAGGGGGAAAAATAGCTCTGCAGATGCTAATTGAATATTAGTGCAAGAATCAATAAATTTCTCCACATTCTCCATGTTGGCAGTATTCGGTATTTAAAAGTTCTACTGATTCACTGTGAAGTCTGATATCCTGTTGTGAAATAGAAAAGTTGAGTTGACTTGTGTCCTTTCAGGTGGGGCATGAAGAGTTGGGGCAAGACTGTCGTCTGGGCACAAGAGAGGGTCGTCCATTCTCTGGCGTGACGGCGTGTGTGGATTTTTGTGCTCATGCTCACAGGGACACACACAACATGACCAACGGGAGTACTGTGGTGAGCATTGCATGTTATTTATATAGGGCTATATTCAGAGAAGACGTAAGCGTGCATAGTGAGGATTTAATACTGAAATTTCACGTATAGCTACTGCAGTAACCATTATTGGAGTTTGCTGAAAACAGAGGCATCAGTTACGCAAGATTCTGAGCATGATTTTCTTGCTCAATATCACCTTGATTGAGGAGCAGTATCAAGTCCAGTGTAACTGCCTGAGTGTGATGTAAATACAAAATGTCTTCCTGAAATGTATGTTTTGGGTATTGTAAATACACTGATAAATTATGGAATGCCAATTGACACCAATTTTTACATGTATCCTTTTTCAGACATGTAGAAATCTCTGCATGATATGACCACCAAACCTGTAGAACCATGTCAATAAAAAAGCATGCTCTATCACTACCACTTGCAGGTGTGCACTTTAACTAAAGAGGATAACCGTGCAGTGAGAAACATACCAGAGGATGAGCAGCTTCATGTCCTGCCTCTCTATAAGATCTCAGAGACTGATGAGTTTGGGCAGGTAGAGGGCCAGAGAGCTAAGATGGAGACTGGAGCCCTGCAGGTGCTCTCTTCCTTTCCAAGAGAAGTACGTATGCTGCCTGAGCCCGTCAAGTCTGCCCGCAAGAGAAGACTTGAGGCCAAGAGAGAGCGAGAGAAGCAGAGCAGCCAGGAAAAGAAACAGGTCATCCCAGCAAAAATGAAGAACGAGCCCCTCAAAGGTATTGTCAGTAGTGCCATTTTTGATTCGCTCCGCCGGTCGTGTTTGTGTGACACTCTCAACAGCAGAGGTTTATCCGTTGCGTTTACAGTTTTTGGCGTCTTATTGCAATGAAACAGGAGACACCTGATAACTGCGCTTTTCTGCTTCCTCAGCTAAAGCA
Organism: Pangasius djambal; assembly: GCA_022985145.1. NCBI lineage: Eukaryota > Metazoa > Chordata > Actinopteri > Siluriformes > Pangasiidae > Pangasius > Pangasius djambal. The sequence continues at coordinate 18,415,193 of CM040977.1, forward strand.
ACAGTCAGACAGAATGTGAACAAAATTCAAAAAGCTAATTCACTGAAGGGGAAAGGACAGGGGATGTGAAAAATTCATTTGCTTCATAGCAGTTACTTCACGCCGACTTTAACTAGGTGAACATTGACCTGTGAATTTGTGAACCTCAGTCTCCAAAGACAGTAGAAAATAAGAAGGCGAGACAGTGGGAGCTTTGGTCAGTAAAAAATGGAGGAACTGCTTACTCTTAAGATGTAGTCTATATCATTAATTCTGTTAGCGTCAGGTTGTGACATCCACCCAAATTTGCTAGTATTTTTGTGGAAAAACTTTTTTCTCTGCCTGCTAGGATTTTCTTGTTTGCACCGGTGTTCTTACAAATAAACCCACAGACACTTGTAGAACGGAATATCCTTAATCTAATATTTGGTTGCCTTATTATAACTTCTTCTTTGTTGTATATTCTTATTGATTAGCTATATTTTTCTCCATAGGTTTTAAAAGCACTTCGCCTTGTTTTAAAATGGAGGCACAGAATTACTGTCCACCTATGCGAGTGACTCCAGACATGGAGGCACGCTTTTTAAGTTTAATAGATTCATCCAGCCCTTACAGCAGCAGGAACTGTACTTCACAAGTGGGCCCTAGTGAACACACTGCAGCACTTTCTCCCTACTCTCACTGCAACCTGCCTGCCCCCCCCCAGTTCACAGAACAGAAGCCCTTCAGAAACCAGCAGGATTCACATAGCTCCTTAGAAACCAAGTCCCAAGGTTTTAGTGACTACCATTTTGGAGTAAAGACAGAACCCAAGGAGGTGCACTGCTTCCAGGGTGGAGCTTCTCCAAGACTGCTCTCTCCAGCCCAGGCCGAGGGTCTCCACAGCCGAATGAACCAAGCACAGCCGAGCCTGGATAACAACTACCACCATGGACCACCCACAACCTTACGACCCCTGACCCCTGAAGAGGTTAAAGCTGAAGAGGTGTGGTCAGACAGCGAGCACAACTTCCTGGATGGGGATATCGGTGGGGTCGCAGTGGCACCATCTCATGGCTCCATCCTCATTGAGTGTGCTCGGCATGAGCTTCACGCCACCACTCCCATCGTGCGGCCTAACCGCAGCCACCCCACCCGCATCTCTCTCGTCTTCTATCAGCACAAGAGTCTCAACGCACCGTGCCATGGCTTGCTCCAGTGGGAGGCCAAGATGGCTGAAAAGGCCAGGGAGAGAGAGGAGGAGGCTGAGAGGCTGGGATCTGAGGCTGCAAATGTGGGAAGGTCAAAGGCAGGAGTTAAGAGAGATTCAGAAAGTGAAGAGGAAGATGTGTGTCAGGATGGGAGGGAGGAGCTAAAGGTCCCTACTCGCCAATCACTAACAGCTACTCGGGACAACGTCATCACATCATCCCCATATGCTCTTACTTACGTCACTGGGCCTTATAACCGCTGGACGTGACCGTGGCCAGGCCACTTTTAGCTAATGCCTTACCTCAGTCAGATCTCTTTGTTTTTAACACATGCTTTTTTTATTTTTAATTTTTGCTCTACATCTCAGCTTTTCAAATGATGCTGACTGCATTTGTCAGTTTTTAACTGTGAGATTTGGTGTCTACATTTTTTTTCTTTCTTTCTTTTTTTTTTTTTTTTTAAAGAGATGGTGCTCACAACAGATGTTTTAAAAGCTGGTTTTATACAAAGAGATGGAATTAGTGCATAGAAGATGTGACTATTTATTCTGAATGTTTTTTGCAACAGTTTGTATTTAATTTCTGGTCCAAGCCTGTTTACTGCAATATTACTGTGTCAACCTGAAAATGATGTGTGTAGTAAACACTCAGAATTGACATTGTAAAATGTGAATTCTATTGTTTTTGCCTCAGCTTGGGTGCTCTTGTCAAAAATTCAATAGTTGCTGTTTTATGGTGCCATTGTAGCAGTAACTTTGAATAACCACATACATTACTATTTTAAAGTATTGTGACACAGTTGGTTGTTGGATAGATTTGAACATGTAGCATTGGTTTTTATCATGTAATGAAGGTACATAGATACTGAATTATTCCCATTACACATTGCATTGTTTGAAAAAAAAAAAAAAAGCACTTTGAAACAACTTGACTTTTGAAATGTCCTGTATGCACAGTTTTTGTTTATAAGCAACCTCCTTCATCCAGTATCTGTATATATGCTTTGCAAGTTGGTTTGGAACCCATTCAGGATTTTTTTTTAAACCATGCTTATGAAAGCAATAATCATGGAAGGTTATATGCTGCATTTTGATAATGTGTGGAATCTAAACCATTTTATTACTGGAATTTGCATAAAATACAATATTACTAGTTTCCCAATTGTTTAGGTTTTTCAACTCCAACAGAGTTTGAAACAAGACTTGAAAAACAGCATTTTATATAATCTGACATAATATTTTGTCACATATGTGTGCTAAAATGCATCAATAGTTTTACTGTATGTTTTTCCATGGTGCTTTTTTGAAGACTATACATCCAACTGATATTAGATCATTTTATTTTTTTTTTTTTATTGATTTATGGTGTTTTTTATTTGAAATAAATCATGCCATGTTTTACAATTTGCATTCTTTGTAAATGTCTGAATTTTTTTTTTTTTTTTAAACCAACATATATTTGTTAGCCTGCTACTCCATTGCCTGAAATGGAGTACAGTCCTTCACAACTATGTTCACTGTAGAAATGCTTTCTAAGTTTTATATTAGACATTTGTTATTGCAATTTAGGAAATCCTCAGTTTTTTCAGTCTTTTTCCTTAAGGTGCTTAAAGTTTACTGTGTAAATGTAGTATATTATGATGTACTCCCAAAACTTTTATATTGAAAGCACTTGTGTCTAGAAAAAAAACATTTCTTCATGCCAGCTGTGTAAAGTCACCTTTTATAGTTTTTTCCTGACAGCAAGGCAGAGAAAGTTCTTTCTCTGAAAAAAAAAAAAAAAAAAAAAAAACAATAGGACCTTCTGAAGACACAAAGTGGCATGGATATATTCATTCTAGTGTACATTTCCAATTAAAGCTACTTTTGCTGAACAAGGAAATTGTTGCATTTGTGAAAAACACTGAGTGTCAAGCTCTGAGTGCAGAGCTGTCTTCTACAACATAGCAAAATGCTAATTTTCATAAATAAATGAAGATAACTTGGTGTTTACACAGCATCAAAGTGTTTCATTCATCATAGTCAGCATTTATGATGTAGTAATTTAATGTCTCTTTAAAGCCTATATTGCAGTTTGCTGTCAAAAAAAGCAGCCAACAGTTAAGTCGTATATTAAAATAACATAAAGCTAACGTTATGAAATGTGTATATGACTGAATCCTTTTGGAGAAATTGAGTGTGCAGATTGAAATTAATTTGAGTGTGCAGACTGATCGGTGTGAAATAGTCACTGCAGTGGTTTTTAGCAGCTTTTTTAAGAAAGCTTTGGGTCTAAATATGTAACAGGCAAATGTTATTGCATCATAAAATATATTCTGTTCAATTTTATTTTTATGGCACTTTTAACAGTAGACTTTTTCATAATGCGGCTTCATGGAAATGAGGAATTACATCTGGATTTCTAATGAGCATGGCAGATGTGAAAGTGGTGACAAAGACGACATGAGGAAGAAACCCTGAGAGGAACTTCTTCGGGGGTGACACCAGGTAGTGGGATTTTTATCAGCAAACAATAAAATAGTGAAAAGGGAGACAGTACTAAATCTGTTCAAAGGATAGAGAATTGGAATGATCATATTTTGAATAGGATGAGCATAGAAGTGTAAGACTCCAATGGTATTCAGGTGAGATATAAGGGTCTATGTTCCAATTAGCAAATGTAGGCTACATTACACCGGTTAAAAAAGAGAGAGCAATAGTTGTTTTCACGTTTATCAATTTGTCTTTATACAGAAGGCCACATGTGTGACTACCCACATTGCAATTCAGATAAATGGGATGAAACAACATTTTGTGATACACGAAGGGCATCTCACCAAGCAGGATAGTCATGTTTCTACTTTAAAAAAAAGTATTAAATATTACCACAATTAACTCATCTTATCTCATAGTTGAAGGACGTTTTGTTACTGTAATGAATTCCACCAGCTCCGCTTATTAGCATGAACTCCATTTGCTACAATCCTCATCTTAAAAACAAACTCAAACTCAAGTCAACAAAAGATCAGTCACGTGAGCGGTCCCATGACCCTGAATCAGCACCCCTCCCCCCATCAACAATTATGGAATCAATAACCAAAGCCCATTGTTATACTGAATATGCTGAAAAAGCGTGTAAACTTCCTCCACCCTGACTATATGATTGTGCAATAGCCCTGTTATCTGATGCTAGCCTGCATTTTCCCTGGGTATATCCCTTGCCTGCCAAAGGAAATAAAGCCATGGAGGAGTCAATCACTGAAGTTCCCAAACAGGGATACATTTGTGCACCTACTTCAGCAGCATTGGCTAGATTGTTCTTTGTGCAAAAGAAGGAGGTAGGTATTCAGCCATGTATCGACTACAGGGGGAGAAGTGGAAAAGAGTATTCAGCACCACTGCTGGACATTATGAATACCTCCTAATAACATATAGACTGGTCACTGCCTCTCCCATCCTTCAGGCCTGTGAAAAATGTCCCCTGGGGCATGTTAGGAAAGATCATCAGAGCGTACATTGACGACATCATGACCTAATCCCCCTCATGTGCAGAACAAGTCTAACACATGAAGAAACTGTGTATCTAATATCTCATTCATACAATTATCCAATCAATGTTGCAGCAGTGCAATGCATAAAATCATACACATACAGGTCAAGATCTTTAATTACTGTTCACATGAAACATCACAATGGAGGGAAAATGTGATCGCAGTGAGCATGGCATGTTTATCGTTGCCAGATGGTCTGGTCTGAGTATTTCAGAATCTTTACATATTTTCACATACACAACAGTCTCTAGAGTTTACATGGAATTTGGTGAAAAATAAAACACATCCAGTGGGTAGCAGTTCTGCGGCTTGAAAATGTCTTGTTGATGAGGGAGGTCAGAGGAGAATGGCTGACAGGAAGCCTTCATTAATTCAAATAACCACTCTTTACCCCTGTCGCCTGTTCTTTTTCTAATCTCCAAATGTCCAGTTTCAATGAGCCTTTGCCTGCTGTAGCCTCAGATCCCTGTTCTTGGCTGATGGGAGTGAAACTCAGTGTGCTGTTCTGCTTTTGTAATCCATCCACCTCAAGGTTCAATGTGTTGTGAGATTCTGAGATGCTTTTCTGCTCACCACAGTCATAAAGAGTGGTGATTTGAGTTACCAAAGCCTTCCTGTCAGCCTGAACCAGTCTGGCCATTCTCTTTTGACCTCTTTCATCAATAATGTGTTTCTGCCCACAGAACTGCTGCTCCGTGGATGTTTTTTTGGTTTTTTTTTTTACTGTGTTGTGTGAAAATCCCAGGAGATCAGCAGTTTATGAAGTACTCAAACCAGCCTGTCTGATTTTATGTATTGCACTACTGCCACATGACTGGTTAATTGCATAATTGCATGAATGCACAGGTGTACCGGCATTCCGAATAAAGAGTGTATATTGAACAAATGTGGCTAATTAGTAGACAGGTAGCAATACCTAAACACCAAAGGTATCTCAGAGCTGTGGTGACTGGAATGTGTGTGCAATCCACAGCACCAATCACTCTTGGAAACAACCTCTGAAAAGCATTTGTTAAATCATTATTAATAACTAGTTTACGTGTTACTTAGGCTGTGCTATCTTGTTGAATAGGTAAAAGTACCTTGGAGCGTGTTGGCCATACAGCAAGTTACCATGGCAATATAACCCAGTAAAAAGTGATTCACCACCATGAGTCAAAAAAAAAAGCAAACTCAAAGATAGCATCATGAGACAGAACCCAGTTAATGGAACAGGATTCAAGCCAAATTTATACTACCTGTGAATTTTTTAGAGTAGCCTACAATAAACACATCCTACATAATGCAGGGCTGCAGTTCATTTGTTTAATAAACACATTTATCATGTTTTTATAATTTTCCATGTCAGAGCAAGTGGCTGCAGGTTTGTTTAACGAGCCAAGTATAAAAAATCTTGACTTGGCTCCAGTTAAGTGACATCCACATTTAATTAAAATCTTTTACATTTTAATTATTTTTTTAAACAAAGCAAAGACATCCATTTATTTTTATTTTTTTTAAAAACCAGCATGCCACATGAATAACACAACCTGGAAGGAGTTGAGAAATAACATTATAGAGCAATTAGATGCCAATATGAAGAAACTCAAAAAAAAACAACAAAAAAAACAGATTAATCTTTAAAATAAATTCAGCAACTACTGATGTTCTCACAGAAGTTCCAGCTGGCACAGAATAAAGTTTGTAGATGCCAAATGTTTGTTGATAAACATGTCCCAGCTGAATTTCCATATACACGCATGGAGCACTTTATTAGGAACACCTGCTGCCAATAGTGTGGCAGCAGTGCAACGCATAAAATCATGCAGATGTGGGCCAGCAGCTTCAGGTAATGTTCACATCAACCATCACAATGGAGAAAAATGTCATCTCAGTGATTTTGACCGTGGCATGATTGTTGGTGGCAGAAGGGCTGGTTTGAGTATTTCTATAACTGCTGATCTCCTGGGATTTTCATGCACAATAGTCTCTAGAGTTTACTCAGAATGGTGCATTAAAGAAAAACCATCCAGTGAGCAGCAGTTCTGCGGACAGAAACCCCTTGTTGATGAGAGAGGCCACAGGAGAATGGCCAGACTGGTTCGAGCTAACAGAAAGACTACAGTAACTCAGATAACAACTCTGTACGATTGTGCGAGCAGAAAAGCATCTCAGAATGCACAACACATCAAACCTTGAGGCAAATGGGCTACAACAGCAGAAGACCTCGACGGGTTCCACTTCTATCAGCCAAGAACAGAAAGTTCAGGCTGCAGTGGGCACAGGCTCACCAAAACTGGAAAAAACAGTTAAAGACTGCAAAAATGTAGCCTGGTCTGATGAATCTCCATTTCTGCTGAGGCGCACAGATGGTCGTGTCAGAATTAGGTGCCAACTTTAGGCCCATTAATACCAATCAATCATTGCTTTACTGCCACAGCCTATATGAGAATTGTTGCTGACCATGTGCATCCCTTCATGGCCACAATTTTTTTCTAATGGCTACCTCCAGCATGATAATGCACCATGTCACAAAGCAAAACAAAAATCATCTCAGACTGTTTTCACAAACATGACAATGAGATCAGTGTTCTTCAGTGACCTTCCCAGTCACCAGATCTGAATCAATTACAGCACCTTTGGGACGTGGTAGAACAGGAGATTCACAGCATGAAAGTGCACCTGAAAAATCTGGTCAACATGGACCAGAATCTCAAAAGGAATGTTTCTAACATCTTGTGGAATCCAGGTCACGAAAAATTGAGGCTGTTTTGAGAGCAAAGAGAGGCCCTCACCGGTATTAGTATAGTATTCCTAATAAAGTACAATGGCATACCAAAGGAGCTCAAACCCACCTAATCAAAAGTGTAGCTTATCTCTGGTGGTGTTCTTCTCTGGGTACATGCCCTGCTTAAAATAAAGTAAGTAATTCTTTATTGTCATTGTAACAATGGATGTACACATGAAATTGAGTGAGTACTCTCAGTGCAGAAAGTAGAATAAAATAAAATAAAACACTTGTATTTACACTTATTGCACATATGGCATCAAAGATTATTGCACAGTTAAAATATTGCACCAACAAAGAGATATTGCAGAGTTGAAATATTGCACTTTCAAAAAAATTGCACAGTTCAATTCCAAATTTCAAATGCAAAAAAATTTACAGTTTGCCATGAACATACACTGTCATTTGGCATTTACAGATTGTATAGCTACAGGGTAGAAGCTATTTCTGTATCGGTTTGTCCTCGTTTTAAGGGATCTGTACCATCTGCCTGACGGTAACAGATTGAACAAAGAGTAACCGGGGTGGGATGTGTCTTTGATTATGTTTTGCGCTTTTCTGAGGCAGCGGGAACTGTGCGGATCCTCTAGGGTAGGGAGAGGGCACCCGATGATTTTCTCGGCAGACCTGACAACTCTGTGTAGTTGTTTTTTGTGTGCTGCAGTGCAGCTGGGAAACCACACACAGAGGCAGTATGTGAGAATACGGTCGATGATGGACCAGTAGAAAGACACCAGCAGACTCTGGGCGATGTTGTTCCTCCTGAGGACCCTCAAGAAGTAGAGTCTTTGCTGTGCCTCCTTCACCAGTTTTGTGGTGTTCACACCCCAGGTCAGGTCAGACATGAGTTGTAAGCTGATAAGCATTTCCAAATTGTCCATAGTGTGCAACTGCACTCTGTGATAGGTGATATAGGCATAGGGTGTCCCCCAAGTTTTCTGAGATAGGCTCCAGGTTCCCCCGTAACCCTGATAAGCGGTACAGAAAATGTATGGATTAGGTTTAATATTTTGATATTTGACACGTGAGATGAGGTTTCTGGGCAGTATGTATTGTTTTCTATCACAGGGGTTCTCAAACTTTTTTGCAGATGGGGACCCTGTTAACTAAAAAATAAATTTCACAGATCCCCTCAGTGCATATTTGTTTTATGACCAAATATTAATCTTATTATTTAAATGTGTACAATAATATTCTAGCTGCTTGCTGCAGCCAAACAGCTTTTTATCCCTGAACTTTTCACTTACAGAACACTAAATCCAAGTTGACATTTTTATAGGCCTACTTGTTTTTGAGTTATTGAAGTTTGAATTGAAACCCATTCAATTCAAATGACCAGCCAAGAAGATTAACGATAAGAACTCACTACTAAAAATAATAACTTCGAAACGGACTTTCAAGAAATGGATTTTCAACACTTTAACTAAATAAAAAACAAATCACAAACTCCCTGGCTCTGCTCTGCTGTACCAGTGTTCTGTTTGCTGTATGCAGGTAGCCTTTATACTCAAGCATTCTACAAATTTATTTACATCGTGCAAACAACAAATAAAGAACAAGTAAATACCCTACTGAAAAATCCAGCACATTATGTCCAGCTGCCATCTGCCAAAACACAGGCTGAGCCAGTCACACTGGTAGATCATCTTTGCCAGCTGGTGGTGCTGGTAGACGGGAAACAGCTTCTGAATTATAGTAATGCAATGAGAAAACCTCAAACATTTATTGTTCAGTTCAGACAATTAATAAGGAAGTTGGAAAATTACTTCCCAGCTGGCAATGTTGGTCTACCAGCATGACAGCTCGGCCTGTGTTTTGATAGCTGGTTACAACAAGCTGTTTTTTTTTTCAGGGCGGTGTATGCTAAAAAAAAAAAGCCCTTTTGAATGTTTTTGAAAGGGTTTCATTGGATAAATGGGGCTTCTTGTCTTCCTGAAAAGGTTCCACTTGTAAATCTTTCTGATAGGGAAACACTCTGTTTTAGGGTTCTACACTGAATGTGACAACTGAGGAACCCTTAAGGCAGGGGTTCCCAAACCTTTTGGGCAAATGACTCCAAATGGACATTATGAATTTTCTGTGAGCTGAAACCCTGACAAACCTACATTTACTTACCAGTCTAGTGGTAATTGTTGTGTTGTTATAGTAAAATAATCCTCGCCAGGGTGGTGTGATATGCCTTGCCGCGAAGCAAAGGAGCCCAGTTTATACTTGGCACATGGTTTTGTGTTTATGCAAAGCAGTGGTAACACAAGCAGCATTGTTCACACACTTGCTGCATATCTTATTTGATTTAAAAATGACATTCACAAAATGTCACGTCAGTGCTAAAGCATCCCTATCCATCAGGTTTCCAAGCTGAACTTTAAAATGTTTCCAGTGTCATGCACAGTGATGAGCTTTGTGTGATGAGCTGTGTCTCAAACCTAAAACTCTGACCTTACATACAAGGGAATTTATTAAGATAGGAAAACCGCTTAGTGCTAGTATTCAATAACAGTCTAGACTAGTACATAAGTATATGATTTCAACATAAGTATGTGAATCAACACTGTTTAGTGGCAGTAGATAGGGAAATTCGTCCATTGCTGACTTCTGCTAATGAAGCATATCAAGTTGAGTGAAAAGACTAAAATGTATCATATCATGTGGTTGTTCTTCTTTCAGCTGCTCCTGTTAGAGGTTGCCACAGCACATCACTTTCCATTGTCTGCATACTGATTTGGCGCAGGTTTTTATACCAGATGCCCTTCCTGATGCAACCCTCCCAATTTATCCAGGCTTGGGACTAGCACTGTGAATGCACTAGTCTGGGCACTTCTAGTGGCTGGGGTTGGCACCCAGCATGAGGCTCAAGCCCACAATCGTAAGCTCAAGAGGCCCTGGCTCGTCCAACCTAGCTAGCCAGACACCCAAAATATATCATATCATATACAGTGCCCTATTCATTTAAATGTGGCCTGTCTGAATATGACTCCTTGTAACATTTCAGAATATTAGCACACGAAATCAGTTTTTGACATTTCTCATATTAATTTGTAAAATAAATAAATGAAACAAAAGAGGAGATTGTGAGGACAACATTTGTAAATCAAGCTTAGGACCCTTAGTTCAGGAGTTAAATGAAAACAGTGGAAATATTTAATAAAAATGAAAATTAAAAATTAATTTTAAAAAAGATGGGGATTTATGGAATAGTAGAAGGTGACAATAGTAGGTTCATGATCAGACAGAGATGAGAGCAGTAGTGTGGCTGAGGCTGGGTACAGTGCCACTGGGTGGGTGTTGACGCGTGGGCTTGAGGAACTTAGTCATTCATTAGCAGTGACGCGGTGTAGGAGTCCGCGTGACTTCAGCGGGTTGCCGTAGGTTCCGGTTGGTTGTGTGACGTAACGAAGAGCCAGAAGAATTTTACAGGCAAGATGGCGACTTCGGAGCCGGTAAGAGAGAAAGGGGTGCACTTACCTAGCCTGTTCTTGTGTTTCTAAAAAAACGACAGAGCTGATGTTTCTCCGTGTTTCTGGGTTGTTTATGCTCACATTATCAGGACAGAGGCGGATCCACGGTTCTGATATCTGTGTGGAAAGATGGGGTGCGCGGTCTGCTTCTCAACTTGGGGTGGATGAGCACCGATGCTAAGCTAATGCTAGCTAATTATCTTCCAAATGGACTTGGTTGGGGGCATTTGCCTGGGACTCTTGTCGCCAGTCAGAGAAAAAACGGCGCTTCTCATGGACTTTTTAGCTCGCATTTCTACATCGCTCTAGGTCGTCGTGTTAGTTACTTTTGAATGGACGCACTTGGTGTGTTTTTACCGGCTTGTCGGTTATTTCTGGCCAGTTGAACACGTGTGTTGGCAGCTTTTGCTAGCTCTCTTTTCCAGGGAAACACAGTGCTGACACCGGCACTCCTTCACATCGATGCGTAGATTTAATCAGCCTAGGCTCGGGAATGCTATGACTGCTAAAATGTCTTTGCAAAAATATTTCGTCGTGGATTTGTAGTGCGTTGCTGTACTTGTGAATGAAGTAGCATTAGCTAGCAGGCTAGCATACGATGAGCTGGATTCGTGATGAGCTGGACTGTTGTTCCGCCAGTAGAGGGTGTGTTGCGTTCGGCAGCCCGCTTTCTAAATGTATTTACAGGGATTATCTCCGGTATTAGGCGAGCAGGAGGAATGGCCTCCTGTTTCCCAGTGGCATAACGGTGCTGCAACCTCTGTTTCCACTTCCTGTTTCTGGCTAATGCTGTTTAGCATGGAGCTCTGGGTTAATGCTTAGTTATTCCCTTATACTGCATTTGTTGTGCTCAATATTTAAAGGTTTCCAGGTCAGGTTCCATAATTTATCTATAAATTAAACTTAAAGATATAAATAGTATGAATTCATGTTACAGAATGCATTTGAATGCTGCTTCTTCTTCTTCTTCTTCTTCTTCTTCTTATTATTATTATTATTCATGCAGCGAGGACCTGAAAGTGAAGAGGGCTCGAATGATAGTCCCACACCAGCTGCTGCCAGTCCTGAACAGTACATTAAACACCCTTTGCAAAACAGGTAATGATTTTTCTTTAAACAAAACAATCTACTGCACACTGACTAACATTCATACTGAGTCCTGCTCGCCTTTATGGTTAAAATCCATCCAGTTAGATGCTCGGGACTATCCTATATATTACAGGTCAACCTGAGCAAGATAAAATGCCTCATGACATCAGGTCTGACTTTTCATTTTCTGTGATCACATTCATCACAGTCTCTCAGTCAGGTTGGCTATGCTTTCTTCTGCCACGCTGGACTGTGTGTGTATGAGAGAGAGATACTATGACAGTCTGTCATTGTGCCGTGGGCCAGTAGGAAATGCTGACCACACACGGTGAGCTGTGTGTTTCCAGAGCCGTCGGTCTACACACTGCTCACCTTTCCACTCTCTCTGCACCAATGAGAAACCTCGCTTGTTCTAGCATTTTTTAACTTTATCATCACTAGTCATCGGACTTTGGACCATTCTTGTTTTTATTTATGACCTGTATAATGTACATCATCCCCCTTTCAGTTTGGATAAGGTATACTATCTGAATAATGTTACTGTCAACAATTAATATTGCTACCGCAGCAAGATTTTTGCCAGTAGGTACATTTATCTGTATAACATTTCTGTAATCTTACCATGTGTTTATAAGTTTGAGTGTTCGTCTAATGTAGGTATTTAATCCTTCTTTAAACCCTTAGTTAAGTTTCCACTGTATCCTCTCTGTAGATGGGCTCTCTGGTATTTCAAAAATGATAAGAGCAAAAGCTGGACAGAAAACCTGCGACTGATCTCCAAGTTTGACACAGTGGAGGATTTCTGGGCGTAAGTGACACTTTGTACTTTGTGACTGTTGCAGTACTACTGCTGGTCTTTTTAGTACTGATTTGATGAAACACTAAATACTCTGCCTTCATAGAAGTCATCTGTTTCTGTTCTGTTTTAATCCTACAGGTTATATAACCACATACAACAACCCAGTAAGCTTGGATTTGGCTGTGATTACTGTTTATTTAAGGTATGATAAAGATATTTTTATTTCTATTGACTATTTTGACAGTAAAATGTCTCAACCAGTGTCCTGTATTCACTGATCACACACTGTATATACTCTGTGTGTCAGGATGGGATCAAGCCCATGTGGGAGGATGACAGGAATAAACTTGGAGGGAGGTGGTTAATGACGCTCGGCAAACAGCAGCGACACAATGACCTCGATCGCTACTGGATGGAGACAGTAAGTTGCTTTTCTTTTTTTTTTTTTTCCCCAGAAGTTTTTTGCTTCTGAAGGGAAAGCTTTGTATTTTAATTATTTGAGCATTGTTGTAATGTTGCTTTATTGATCTGTTTTGCAGCTGTTGTGTTTAATTGGCGAGTCTTTTGATGAAGCCAGTGAAGATGTTTGTGGAGCAGTAGTTAATGTTCGTCCAAAGGGGGATAAAATATCCATCTGGACAGGAAACTGCCAAAATAGGGAAGCTATTATGACGATAGGGTGAGTTATATTATTTTGTAGCTGCACATCAACTAACAACAGCTGTGACTGAAGTGTTGCATAATCAGTAGAAGTGGCTATGAGCTGCCGTTGTCGCTTTCAGCTTCTGTATGCATGAACCTTGCCCTCTAGGGGCTAATCACATTCAGGAGGAAGTAAACCCTCTGATCTGAATAACACTTTGTTTAATATTTTAACTCTGGCCAGTGCGTTTCTGTGTATAGAACTGTATATTTGCTCATTCCTGTAGCATTTGTAGTCTTTCTCACACCTAGAGATCCTTCAAGTCATTTAGATCAACTCTCCATGTGTGCCGTACAATGCTTTATGCATACTTCTGTTTCTTCCTTTCATTAAGGCAACAATACAAAGAGCGCTTGAATCTCCCCGTCAAAAACATTATTGGATACCAGTCCCACGATGACACCTCTAGCAAAAGTGGCTCTACGACAAAGAACATGTATTCGGTTTGAAGAAGACTTTCAAGTTGTAGGTTTATAAAATTACAAATTTGCATCACATTATTATGTTTAAGTTGTCAACTGCTGTAGTGTCCTTCCTTTTAAAAAAAAAAAAAAAAAAAGAAAAAAGAAAGAAAAGTAAGAAAGAAAACGTGAATTTGTAGTATTCCATTCTAAATGAACCAAGAATATCTAATGGTTTTGACCTATGAGAGGAACTGCATCAGCTGAAGCTATGCGAATCATGCTAGATGTTATTTTAGAATTCAGACATTATGCTAACTAATAAAAGTGCCCTAGCTTGAAAAGTTTACAGCTTAGATTGAAAAGACACTGTTCTTTCCTTTATCCTTTCTTTTTCTCATGCTTCTTGATATGAAAACATACAGGGGGGGGGGACTATGAACACACAAGGACAAAAGAGACGACAGCTTAATTCACACACATTTTATGGGCCACGACTATTTTAACATGCTTTGGTTAGAGGTGTTTGGCATGAGACGCGACTGCAGAGGCGCCTGCAGAGAGGATATCATAAAGGTTTGTAATAAATGAGCTTCGGTTGCTCTCCAGGTCCGAGATTTGGATGAGCGGCCAATTATTGTTTCAGCTATGCTGGAAGTGTGGAGTCTTGCTTGCGGACCTACTTTCATCATTTGTGTTAGCCCCATATATATTTATGACGTACGCATTGCCGTTGAGCTACTTAGTGAGAGGATGACTTAAAAACCCATTCTGTTTTCCATTATTATTATTTCCTTTCCTTTGTTTTTTGAAGTTGTTAGTAATGTGGACTACTACTACTACTTAATATAGAACATTTTTACAGTGAATTATATAGTAAATACATATACAGCCATGCTTTTAGGTGTGCTTTTCACCTTTCCTCTTACAATCAGCATTGTAAACATCTAATCTGCATCCACTTTGGGTGAATTTAAAATGAAGACAATACTTATTGTGAATTTATTTTGCTCATAATGTATCTATCTGTAATTCCAGGATTGTATATTACCTTCTTCCAAAGTAAAGGTGACATGCTTTGCATTAACAGAATTATTTGTGCTTTTTCTTTACTCTCTGACAGTATTAATGAACTATGGTACAACAAAACACACTGCAATGTAAATTCACTTTGACTGTGTTGCTTCATGAGTCATGGGTGTACTGGTTTCGTAAAAAAAAAGATCTGTTGTTGTTTTTCCCCTCCTAATTAAAGCTCTAATGCATTGGTCATACTTGTGAAATTAGCCACTGACCTCAATGTATACCACACCTATTATCCTCTGGCTACTTGACAAAAATTACTTTGCCATCCATCTGTTTGTATACAAATGTAACTGTGTAAATAAAGATGGTAGACAAAAAAAAAAAAACATACACCTGTCTATTGAACACAAGTTTCTAATTTACAGTCTGTAAACCGTGATGTAACCTGAATACCATGTTTATAGACTAAAGCTCAAAATTGTAGCCTATGGGCAAAATATATCGAAGTGTCAGGATACACACACACACACACACACACACACCCCCCCCATTTTAAATTAAACCTTTGGGCTGAATCTCAGATAATGGACTGAGGTCTCCAAAATGAATTTTTTAAACTAAAATATTGGTCAAACCTAATGTAAAGGATACACAACTGGGGAAAAAAATCATATGGGCAGGCACAGGTCTTACATTTTAATAGAGTCATAGGGAAGAGGAAGTACACCCTCTTTCAGTTCTATGTTTTTATTTATCAGGGCCTAAATAGCAATTGTGTGGTCCACCAACTTCTATAAACAAATGAATAACCTCAGGTGACAACAAAAAGACAGCAGGTTTCAATATGTAGTTGTTTTTTCCAAAATGTAAACCAACATTCAGAAACCAGGGAGGGAAAAAATAAGTACATACTATAATTCAGTAACCTGTAGAACCACCTTTAACAACAATAACTTGAAATAAGTGTTTTCCGTAGTTGGTCAGTCTCTTTTCTTTACAGTATTTCTTCAGTTCATTGCTGTTTGAGGGTATTTGTTTATGCACAGCTCTCTTAAGATCCTGCACAGCATCTCAGTGGGGTTGAGTTCTGGACTTTGACTTTGCCATTCAGATGTCGATTTGATGGAGAGCTTGGGATCATTGTCCTGTTGCATGAGCCAATTTCGGGCCTAGCTTAAGCTGCTGGACAGATGGCCTTGTTTGTCTCAAGAATATTCTGGTATAATGTGGAGTTCATTGTTGTCTCAATTAATGCAAGTTTCCCCGGGTCCTGTGGCTGCAGAACAAGCCCAAATCATTACCCCTCCACCACCATGCTTGACAGCTGGTGTGAGGGTTTTGTGGTGATGCACTGTGTTTGTTTTTTGTCAAACGTGGTGCTGTGCATGATGACCAAACATCTCCAACTTGATCTCATCAGATCAAAGGATATTGTTCCAGAACTTTTGTGGTTCATTCAGATGCAGTTTTGCAAATCTAAGTCATGCTGCCATATTCTTTTGAGAGAGAAGGGGCTTTTTCCTAGCCCCTATGAAAACCATACTTGTTCAGTCTTCTGACTGTGGTGTCATATAAACATTTAATGCACTTACAGAGGTCTGTAGGTCACATGATGTAGCTGTTGGGTTGTTCTTTATCTCTCTTAGCATTAAACAGTCTGACCTTGGACTGAATGTGCTGGGACACCCACTCCTGGCAAGATTGGAGTCTTGAAGGCTCATTATTTGTAAACAGTCCTTCTCACTGTAGAATGGTGAATTTCAAATTGTTTGGAGATGGCCTTATAACCCTTCCTATATTAATGAGCAGCAAGAATTGCTTCTCTGAGGTCATGACCATTGTCCACATGTAGACACACACCTGAGCGTTGTCCGATGTAGATACAAACCTGAGTGCTCCAGAACATCAAACTGCCAAAAGTTCTGCTTTTATAGATGTAGTCACACTTCCCAATGATTAACTAATCTTGTGTATTTGATTAGTAACACCTGGCTGCTAATTACTCTCTTAATGATTTTTTTCCCACCTGGTTTCTGAACTTTGGCTTCTGTTTTGGGAAAAAATTACTACAAATCTGTTATATTTTTTGTTGTCATTTGTTTGTTTATAGAAGTTGGTAAGGACCACACAATTGTTATTTAGTCCCTGATAAATAAAAACATAGAATTGAAGGAGGGTGTACTTTCTTTTTCCCAGGACTCTATGTTCAATACTGATAAGATGGTAAGCTGCTAAGCATTACACATCAACAGCTTGTGTGAGTTTTACCTTGCATATACCACACCTAACAGTCTCATTACATTACGTAAAGAATCCATTCTATGTGTTGAACCTTGGCAAACATTAGTGGCTGAAACACTGAGTGGAAAATTACAGTTCCAGGCAGATACTGTTGACCTGTCAAAATAGCCCTGCATATAACTGAGTATGCACTGTTGTTTGTTGTCTATTCATTTATTCATTCATTCATCTTCAGTAACCGCTTTATCCTGGCAAGGCGTGCGGTGGAGCTGCAGCCTAGCCCAGGAACGCTGACGTGATGAGTGGACACATTCACACACTCACTCATACCTAAAGGCAATTTACTGTAGCCAATCCAGCTAATGGCATGTCTACATTACCAAAAACTGATCTGCTAGTTATGCCTGTATCTTGATATATCTCCTCAAGTTACAACATATTTAATGATGTATCCCAGTGAGTGGAGCTACATTTTGCAATCCCTTAACCAAGAGCACATAATTATATCACAAAAACAAGAAAGGGTGTGTTTTGAATATACACAGCATTAATAATGGATTATGATCAAAGGAAGAGTCAAACACAACAGTTCAATTTATTGGTCTTTAAATTAATTCAGTTTGGTAGCCACTCAGTGTTGTCTTGTGTAGATGAGAGTTGTTTATTTACATTTACATTACAGAGCATATGAGCTGATCCTGCACTGTATAAATGTAACTATGTAATATGTGTAGGTTTCTCAAAACATAATAAATATGCTTTATCCAATCATGACAAAATTTACATCCCCACCATATACATATAATATTAATTTATTTCTATAAACCTTTTTCAGTGTTAGATGTATTTTGTGACTACTGAGGGAGAATTCTGTAACATACACAGCCTGCATATATTTAACATTTACAGAATACTACAGGTATGAAATTCCAACCAAGACTGAAGGTTGCATTTGTGCAAAAAATATGCTTACATGACTGAGTCACAGGCCAGTTTACAGGTCAGCCATCAGGACAAAATGATAGTGCTCTCTTCATCCCTGTTTGACAGAAGTACCGAAAGCATTGCAGAAGAGAAGAAATAAAACTCCACAGCATAGCTGAGTTCGAAGAGCTCCAGGTTCACGCTGAGTGTCCACTCAAAAATGGCAGAAATGTGCCTGTAGTAGAAATCCTTTTGAGAAAAGAAAATGCAATCTGACACCAGCAGGGGTTAAGGAATAGGTTCTAAGGAATGTATAAAGGAACACCAAGTAATTTTGACATGTTGGGTCTGCAAGGTCTGCACATGTTTGTCTTGGCTTGTCCCTAAGCACAAGACTGAGAATGTGGCGCACACTGGCAATACGTTAGTTATTTTGATGGAACAGTCCCTCCAATCTACAGAATTGCTCCCTGCTGATTTACTCCTCATTCCTGGTGGTGGGACACATGGGCCAGGATATGGAGTGACTTTGCCAGCATGGGTTCTACACAACAGCAGATGTGGTTGGGGCTGCTCCAGTAATTGAAACACAACACTAGTTGCATATGTAACTGTGGTTCTGTGAACTTCGGATAAGCACCAGGGTTCCTTATCATTCGGAACCTGCACCAGCACAGTGACAGGTTTCTAGGGAATGATGTGCTGGATGATGGTATTTATTGCAAACACTGTGTCATACATCACTAAGTGGTTTTGTTGGAAGGTCTTAGCCAGCAAGTGCACATGCACAAGATATGCAGATATTTCAATTGCTAAGAAAAGTTTTGCACTCAAGCCTCCATCATTGAACAGCTGATAACTTCAACACAATAGACTTTAAGTTAAAACTATAATAAATCCAGAAATGACTCTCATGCTAATACTCATAAGTTGCTCATAAGTTCCTGTTGACACAATTGCACTTTTTGACTATATACTATACAGTATAGTAGAAGGGAAATTATTTATAATCTCACTATCCGTTGTCACCCAGATGAGTATGGGTTCCCTTTTGAGTGTGGTCCCTCTCATGTTTTCTCAGCGGGTTTTTTCTTGCCACTCCCGACTCTGGCTTGCTCATTAGGGATAAATTTATAAATTTATATATTTTTGTAAAGACGCTTTGTGATAATGTCCATTGTTAAAAGCACCTTACAAATGAAATTAAACTGAATTGGAACCAAGTTCATGGAACAACAGTTTCAAACCATATGTAACTAGTGTCTTCTGTTCCAGAAATATATAAAAGCATATGCCCAACCAGCTGGTTTCTTGTCACACCAACACTTAATAGTGCTACATATGTAATGCATACATTTAGACAGGATACAGAGGATGGTCACTGTGATCTGAATGCTGGAGAAGACGATGCGTGTTGGGTAGAGGGCGTGCTCGAATCCAGTTAGCATGCACCTGCTTGTCAGAAATGTAAGCAGCACTGTGTAGAAGCAGATACACACGAAGCTCAAAGCAGCACCTAGGTTATGCAGAAACATCAGCTCTGCTGGCTACAAGAGGAAAAAAAACACAAGGACACAGTCATTTTATGTTCTTAAATAAGTTTTGTTTAGGAGATTTGGTTGTGTAATGTAGGTGAAGGTAATGCAGCTATGCAGTCGTATACAACTGGCAATCAGGAACATTTAGTTATTGAATACTGTATTTACTGTTCTGTCTTCATTAAAGCACTGCAATGTACACACAGACACACACACACACTTGTATTTTATCGAAGACAGTAAGACACATCTTAGTTCCTAAGTTAATAATGTTTTCAGCTTTGTGCCCGAAGATCTCCATCACACATTACTTTAATCTTTAAAATCTTTTAATTGCATTGAGTAACAATTTGTTAGATTACATTATTGCAGGAACTACAGGAATGCAGATTTCCCACAGCAGAGTTTGACAACCCTGATCTAATTTCAGATTAGGCAAGGGTTTTAAACATCAGTTAATATTTCTATAATTCCTATAATGACCTTAATATTTGGTACATCTGGCTATTTGAGTATGAATTACCAATGCACAAACCTATAGCACACACCATTTCAGAATTTAACAAAAATAAATCACAGATCAGAGCTAATAAGCTATATATTGCTTTAATCATTTACTATTTGTACTTACATTGCAGTTTCCAGCCACAAAGGCACCAACTCCAGCGATACAACCAAAGACCATGGCACACTTACTGAGGAAAGAGTGCACACTGCACTTTTTCACGATATGTGCATGATGGAAAATACTGAAAACCACAACTAGATAAAAAGAGAGAATGTACAATATCATTCATTCATCTTCAGTAACTGTTTTATCCTGGTCACAGTGGATACAGAGCCTATCCCAGGAACACTGGGCACAAGCAGAAATACACCCCATGTGGGATGTCAGTCCATCACAGGGTACCATGCGCACACAACGTACAGTATAATATAGCTTTTTCCACACACGGCATTCTCTTTGCTACTAATGGTCATAAATCAACTTGCTATATAAATTTTATATATTTATACGTATATACTTTTATAGCATAACCTCTAATTGATCTATATCACCGTAAATGAAGAATTAACTTGTATTACAATAGCAATGACACTCACATAAAAATGAAGCCCCATTGATTGTAGCACTAAACAGGGAATTTTCTGGAAAGTTGGTTCCACTTCCACTAAAATGTAAGAAGAAAAAATACGTGTCAAGACTGGCATGACAAATCCAAAGTGGCAGAACTCCAAGAGGTTTATGGGAATAATGTTTGCCTAACCTTATGGTCGGTATGTTATATCCCGTGCAGCAACTTCCAGTTTCATTAGTCAGACATGAGTTGCTGTATTCCCTGGAAAAGAGATTTATTGATGTATAAACCCGGAAACACTGATTTATTCCCTGCAGCTGATTAACAGTTCAGGGTCACAGTGGCTCTGTTCTGGAAACACTCTGCACGAGGCAGGACTGCACACTGGATGAGACACCAGTCCATCACAGGGCATCACACATTCTCACATTCACACCTTTTAATTAGTAGTCAATCCAACAACATGGTATGTTTTTTGGGAGGTCAGAAGAAAATGGAAACCAGAATGTACATGACAAACCCCACAGAGACAGTGAATAAAGCTAAGGTACAAATCCCACAACTGTGAGGCAAACACTGTGTCACTGCCATGTCTTTTTTCAGGCAAGTATAAAAATATAATAAAACATTTGAAGGTCACAATGACCTACATGTATCAACAACTACATAGAAGATCCCAGCAGTGTGACCTGAGTGATGATTCAGTAATGGCATCGTAATCATTGAAGCAATGTTAGCCTTGTAATACTGGTACATCACTGCACAGACACAAAATATGAAGGCAGTTTATCAACTAAATTTGATACAAATGAAAAAAAAAAACATGATAACATGGTGAGAATTATTAGGACATACCAATTACTGAGTGAGCAGATGTGGTGGAATCTTAATGCAAGACCATACCTGCAAACACCAAATTGTAGGTATGAAAAAAATGACAAAAAAAAAAGACATCTATTAAACACCATTTTGTATAAATGTTGTGTATTTCCTCCCAGTATAGAACTTTTTTTTATATATATATACAATAAGCCAAGCCCTCAATAACAGCTGAGGTGAATGGTTAATGAATAACCCGGAACTCAGTGATAGAGACTGAATCATATACACACAGTTACAAATTTGCTCAGCAATATAAGAAGACAAATTACAGGATAATCCGTCTCCTGTCCTACTGAATTAGGTGGATAAATTAAATCATACAGCTAAACCGACAGCTACAAAACAAGACAGGTGAGAATTCAACTAAGAAAGATGATGGATGTTATGCCTTTGTTTTGTATTTCTATAATGAAGTGTATTTAAGTAGTGAGTAAAGACTATCAGAGAATGTCATATGTCATATATTTCATATTTTAAGAACCCAAAACACCAATTAACTGTTGTTGGGCTTTCTAAAATTTGGTTACAAGATACCACCCAAAATACACAAAACATGGAAAAGTAGATTTCTCCTGAATCCAAAGAGATATTTTCTATACTGCTCCATCCCATAGCAGTATTATACTTCTGAAGGAAGTTTGACCATTTCTCTCTAACATAATAAATAATTTACACAGGTTAGACAAAGAGCAGATTACTAGAAGATCTCAAGCTATTGTTTATATTATCATAAATACCATATTATACTGTGAGCAAAACAGTTTGACTTACACCGTCCAGCATCCAATGAATGAGACAGCACTGAGACTGATGGGTAAAATAATCCAGAAGGCCATGTCTCTTCAGGTGAGTTACCAAATGATTTAGGAGATCTGATTCTGAGGGTGACAATAATTCTCTTCTGAATAGATGTTAACCAGCCAAGTGTTGTGTCAGCTTCATTGTGTTTCTATTCTGAGCACCTCAGCAAGTGTACTGCATGTTTCTTCCAGAAGAGAAGGCCTTACCGGTTAGCCATGTCACCCACTAACCAAACGACATTCTTCAATGGTTCTGCTTTGACAGATTTAAAACTTTCTGCCTCCTTTAACCACTCCTTGCAATACATGGCCCTGTGAGAAAGCAGGAATAAGAATATTTGGGCTGGGTCAACTCAACTTTATCTCACTGTTTGCTTAGGCCAGTGCTTATTCATTCAGCAAGCACTCTCCTCACTAATCACACTGTATAGTGATAGCAGTGAAATAAATCTGCCCTCAGTGCTCCAACTCAGGCTTTTAAAATGTGCTCGACAAAACAAAATGTGTTTTTGTTCCTGTCTTATTTCCTACACAGCAACCCAGGGCGTTTTGAATGGGAACACCAGGGCAACCATGTGATTTAGCCATGTGTTTCAAACTCAAGTGATGAAAAGCAGTTACTTTAAAAAGCACTTCAATATAATTGTTTTGTTAAGGGAACAACTAATGGACACTTCTCCCAGTGGACAATGCAATGGGCAAAATCCAAATAAAATAAATAAAAAAAACCACTATTTTTAGTACTAATTAATTGTCATTAAAACGAATAAAGCGCTTTGATGTAGGTTTCATGGTTTTATCACCACTTTAGGGTAAAAGCCCATAACTTATGTATAGCTACGTGCTTGTTGCTGCACGTTTACAAAACCAGCCTGACTAGAGCTCCACAATGAAACGCGTGGAAACTTTTAGTTGCTCAATCCAGTTACTGGTTTTGTTTACGTAAGTGCCAGCGCCTGTGCGTCAGAAAACACAGCGTTATTTAAAATAATAATAATAATAATAATAATAATAATAATAATAATCATCTAAAAAAGAGCTTCAAACGGCCGTTAATTTCGACCCCAGAAGTAGCATCCTCCAGAGTTCTCACTAGAATAGGGTGCATCCCTAAAACTCTAACCCTATGCCTTAGTCACTATATAGTGCACTATTTTCATCATCCGCCATTTTGTAGTGCTGTCCAGTGTTCCCCTGTATGCTTAATCAGTGTTTGTCTCACACTGAAAATACGACCTAACCAAATGTTTTATTTATTTTTATTTTAAATTATTCTTTTTTATTTTATCTAAACTTTATTTTAAGAAAATAAAAATC
>CM040977.1:18447057-18501816 GCA_022985145.1 Pangasius djambal
AGACGTTATTAGATATGGATAATACGTTGAACATAAATTTGTAAGTGCAGACTCTCCCTGGTATTTTACAAAATCATGTACTTAAAAAAGTAGATTGTGTGGTGCAACAACATAATGAAGCAAGTATACAATGATTTTGGCCGTGTAATAACGAAAGATTTTGGCTAAGATAGACGGCTAGCTGCATTGGTCTAGTTCCTCCAGTGCTCATGGAAATTATTAGAAATTGTGTAAATTATTATTATTTTTTGCTCAGTCCATGTCTAACTCGGATATGCTGAAATATTTTATAATTTCATCTGTCTGTTTTTTGATTTTGTAGATGTGTCCGAGGAGGAGGATGAGATTGTCTCAATGATTAAAGAGCTTTTAGACACTCGAATCAGGTAACTCATGTTAAAATAATTGTGCATATAAAGGACTTGTAAGTGTTATATTCAGTACCATAACATCTGAAAAAGGGGGACGTACACAGTATTAAGCAGGTGGTTTTACTGTTATGGCTGATCAGCGTGTGTGTGTGTGTGTGTGTGTGTGTGTGTGTGTGTGTGTGTGTGTGTGCGCGCGCGCCAATGACCAGGACATCAGGTAAATCAGTAATATTAACAGTAAGTCTGGTATGATTAAATGTAAACAGTATCAACAAGTGTTAACAAGTGTACAATGATGTAAATGAGTATTAGCAGCCTTGATGTTTCGTATTAGAGGGTTCTAAATTCAAAGTGCAATATGCATGTAGTCTCATAGCTAGTGGAGCTTAGTGTGTAGATATGCAGAGTATAGCACTGAGGATCAGGATTTAGATCAGTAACAGCCTGTAGTGTGTGTTTTCATGTTCTGGTGGGTGCTGCTGGTGTGACCAGTTTAACAGCTCGTGGGTAGAAACCATTCTTGAATCTGGTGGTTTTGGCTTGGATGTTCCCGTACATCTTTCCTGATGATAGAGGTTGAAACAGGAAGTGGCTTGGGTGTGTGGGGTCAGAGGTGTTGCTGCTGTCTTTCCTCAGACATATCTTGTGTAAATATCCTGGATGGGTGGGAGGGTTCCTGCAGTGATGTGCTGAGTGGTTTTCACCACGCTCTGCAGGGCCTTGCGTTCAGCAGCTGCCATACCAGACCATGATGCAGCCAGTTAGAATGCTCTCCACCGTGTACATGTAGAAGTTGCAGAGGAGCGGTTGTGGCAGGTTGACTGTCCTCAGCCTTCGGAGGAAGTGGAGGCGTTGTCGGGCTTTTTTGAGTTGAGTGACCAGGTGAGATCCTTGGCTTCGTGGATGCCGAGGAACTTGAAGGTGCTCACCCTTTCCACCATGGTCCCCTCTGTGCTCAGTGGTTCGTGCAGTCTGCTCCCCCTCCTGAAGTCAACAATCAGCTCCTTGGTTTTGCTGACATTGAGGGAGAGGTTGTTGTCGGGGCAGTACTCCATGAGGAGTTTCACTTCCTTCCTATACGGTTTCTAATAATTGTTAGCGATGTTGCTGATAATCGTTGTGTCATCAGCAAACATTATGATGGTCTTGGAGCTGTGTTAGGTGATGGATATTGGTTAAAAATACCTACATTTGACTGTAAGACTATGCATCTGATGGCATAATAACATTTCAGTTCTAATTAGACTCTTTGAAAAGAGATGACTATAAATTTCAAACTGTAAACCTTGCTCGACCATAATGTTTTGAAATCATGTCTGATAAGTAGATCTAATGTTAATGCATGGTACTGTCATACATAGTTTTATAATTTGTCTGCCTAATGAGTAGGCTACACAGACGCTGCTTTATCAAACAGATAAATGTACTGAATTTTCCTTTATTGAGGAACATCTTAGTAAATCAGACCAATAAGAACATTTGCTTTAAATATTTGATTTGCCATCTAGAACACTGGTAGCAGTGAAGGTCTTTTTTTCCCCCATCAGACAGAATCATAACGACCAGTGTGTACTGTAGCTTTAGTGTTATCGATGCATGACACCCCCAGTTTCCAACCTTCCGTTAAGAACAGAAAAGCTATGTAAGTGCTAATAGTGTCCTCTTGTGGAGACAGTTCGGCCTGCTAAACATGAAGTGATGAGCAGATGACCATCCAGTTTTATTTAATGTTTCCCCTGTGAAATATCTAAAAGCTGCAAATTAAATACTAAAACTTTGTTAACTTTAGTAAATTTGCCAATGAACTGTGCTACATTAAAATTTTTACTAAGAACCAAAAGGAGGGTAGGCACTTTCTCTGCTACAACTGCCTATGATTTAAAGAACAATTTGGCTTATTCTTTGAAGCTACTTGAAAAGCATCTTGATATGTTTCCTGGTTCTCAGGCCTACCGTACAGGAGGATGGTGGTGACGTCATCTTTAAGGGCTTTGAGGATGGCACAGTGAAGCTGAAGCTTGTTGGCTCTTGCACAGGCTGTCCCAGTTCCACGGTTACTCTGAAAAACGGCATTCAGAACATGCTGCGGTTCTACATTCCAGAGGTGGATGATGTTGAACAGGTGAGAGACATAATACTAGTCATGGGCACTAGAGCATGGCCACAGATACTCTATGTGGAAAAGGTTTCGAATGCCTTATTTCAAGGCAACTGTACTCATCACACATTTCTCTGTTGCGTTTGTTCAGGTGGAGGATGAAGTGGATGAAATCAACATGAAAGTGTTTTCAGAACTGGAGAAAAAATTAAAAGACTCATAGCTATGAGCCCAGTCCATTTTGATGACCTGCAGAGTTTGAGCATATAGAGGAAGAGCAAGACCATTGCCAAGTGGCCATTGTACAGTTGAAATAGTATGCTGACCTCTGAAAAAAAATGTATTCGTCTTCACTTTATCCTGGTCAAGGTAGCAGTGTATCCGTAGACTACTTCAGGAACACCAGGCGTGAGGCGAGGATACATCCTGGATGAGACGCCAGTCTCATGCGCACACACATGTTCACACACTTGTTCACACTTTTGGTGCAATTTAGAGTGAATGAACAAAAAAGCTATATGATAATATACAGTACACCAAAACTTAATAATAAAGAATACTCAAATAAAGGTTATAAAATATGCATTGTAAAAATATTTAAAAAAGGTCAAATGTGTTTCTTTCTTCTTTTTTTTTTTTAAACAGTGCTATACAAGTTCTCATTTACTTTATTTCAGCACACCCATGGTTTTACCCTATATTGTAGACAGGGCTAAATAATTCCATGCTGAATAGAACTGTGAATAATGTAAATGCCTTAATTATCCGCTAAATATCACAAGGCAAATATAATTCCGGTGTAGCTTGAAGTGTATTGCAATCTATTCACATTTGACAACCCTCAAAAGCCTGTCTGTTATTCTGCTTTAAGTGCTTATTATTGTAAACATAACTTTGAAACTGTAAAGCTTTGTATGTTCTCCCCGTGTTCACCTGGGTCAAATATGGTGCCTTGTGATCCAGGGTGTGTTGCAACCTCACATTTAGTGTTCTGGCTTTGGGATGGCCATGACCCTGACCAGAATAACGCAGTTATTGAAGATAAATGAGTGAATCAGTGTGTATTTTGCCAGGTGGGAGTCCTTATGACTCTTCACAGTTTGGATATCTTTTGAAAACGTGGTATGTTGGTGGCAGTTAAGAAGGCAAAATGTGTGTTATTCTTTTACGTGGGTTAATAAAACACATTATCAACAGGAGTGCAGTCTTTTAAGTGCTGGCTTTTCCTCAAGTTATATGAAATACACCAAAAAAATTAAAGATTAAGAGGGATGGTGAAAATGTATTGTTACTGTTACATTGCAAGTTTGTTGCACTTTATAGAAGTGACAGATTAAACCCAGACTATCAGGCTGGTAAATGGGTGACTGCCTCAATCTCTTGGAATCTGGCTGTTCAACATTGAGTCACTGGAGTTAATCTTTTCTTCAAATATCTATGTGACTGCATAAATAATTCTTCTGACTTGAGGGTATTGTATCGAGGATTCAAAACAAGTACAAGTCAAAGCTTAAGACATACCATACTTCTTATAAGGGACATTAACTGATTTCAAAACCTATACATTTTTCAGTAGAACTTGGTATCAGGTCTATCATTTGTTAAAGAAAATAATTTAGAGGAAAAGGCAAGTTTTGAAATGCATTATATAAATGAGTTACTGTTTAAGATGATCATGTACGCTGGTCAAATTATAGTAAATATTAACCAGCATGTAGAGACAACTAAATCAAATCACATGAAATGTGCATTACACCCATAGAAACGGGTTCCTCGAGAGTTATTGTGGAATTCTAAGCCTTTAAGCGACAAGAGAACCCCAGGACCACGCAAAAGGTTTTCCTTTAAGATAAGATAACATGTACCTTTACTGATCCCCTGTAGGGGAAATTCAATTTGACAGGAATAGGAGGAGTAAAGAAAAGAAGTTCCATAAATACCTATACAATAGAAATAATAGAAACAATAAAATCGATCTGTGTGTATGTACATATGCTGGAGTTCTATTTGTATATGTACATGTATATGGTATTTATATACATGTGCGATATTTGTGGAATGACAACTGTTGAGTGTGTGTGTGTGTGTGTGTGTGTTTGTGAGACTCAGTCAGTGGAGTAGGAGGTACTGGGTATCATTTCATTGTAGAGCCTGATGGCTGATGGCACAAAGGAGCCCCCCAGACGTTTTGAGGCACGTGGCTGGATGAATCTGTGGCTGAACGTGCTCCTGAGCCTCCTCAGCTCAGCATAGAGAGGGTGAGAAGAATTGTGCATGATAGCTTTCAGTGTCCCTCTCATCCTCTTCTCAGTCACTTCCTCCACACTGTGCAGTTCCATCCCCATCACAGAGCTGGCCTTCCTCACCTCGCCTTGCTCAGTCCCAATGCCACCTCCTCATTTCACCACTGCAAAGAAGATAACACTGACCGCTACAGACTGGTAAAACGTCCATAGAAGCCTAGTGCACACATTACAGGACCTGAGTCTCTTCAGAAAGAACATCCTGCTCTGTCCGTTCCACAGAACAGAAGGTTCACAGTATAACCCTTTTTAAAAGCTCCAACCATACAACCTTTTTTTTTTTTTTGTCTAAATGTGCATTAGACATTTATAACATGTTGCAATCATCAGTGACTGCAAATATAAGTCCTTGGTTTCTATTTGATTTTGCAAATGTGCATATTGTATTTAGGGTGCATGATTTTTTTTGCATGATTTTTAAAACATTTTTTTAACCTAGGAAATATAACCTAGGAGATATTTAGAGCAGAGTGCATGCTTGTTAACAGCTTCCTTGCAGCTTGGGGTAGTTCATGTTTTCTTCAGGAGATCCTAGAGCGCACCTCGTTGGTGGCATGACGTCACTTGAGCGATGCGCATGCGCAGTGTTCATTCGCATCAGCGCTGTGTCTCCGTGCACTACAAGCGGTAAGCGGCTACGCTAAATACACGATGGGGCATTTTGGGCAGTATTTATTGTGCTTATTCTGACACGCAACATTCTGGACAGAGACGTTATTATTTTGTTTGGTAATTTGTGAAAGATTCTTGTCGACTGAATGTGCAGTAATAGCCTCGAGCTAACTAAGTATGCTAATGACTGGTGCTGAGTTGAAGAGCAGCTGAACAGAGAGCCCGGGGCTAACGCTAGCTCGCTGCAGGGTTTGCTGACTGGACATTTCTAACCACCGTGTGAGTAGATAAAGAAGTTTGTTTCGAGAAAAACTTATATAACCCCTTGTTGTTCATGTTTTCTGAATTTGCTGAATTTTCTTTAAAGACGCTGGATACCACTGTGGTGGTGGTGGTGGTTCTTGTTTTCGCTGTTGTTGCAGAAAAGCTTAGCACGTAGCCGATGTACATCTATGGCTTGTCAATATGCTTTAGCAAGCTATCTAGCTCAGAATATTTAGCCTGTGTTAGCTTAGCGCAGATGCTGAACCAGGAGCAGGGTGGCTAGCTAATTTGCTAGTTTCACGGCCTGTTTATATGGCTGTTGTTTATGGTGAAATGTACAAGACGAGCTAACGACGCTGTGTTTTCCGCAACACAGGCCTCCTCCGGTGTCCTTCATTTTGTGTTTTTAATCGACCTGATTAATTATTGATGTATTTTAAATTCGTCCTTACAGCAGGCTTGTTTACATTTGTGTGGAAGATAGCTGTACGGCTGGGATAAGGCGCTAGCTGTGTGGCTAACAAGCTCGCTAGGCTGCACGATACTGACACGGAGACGATATCGCGATATTTGTTGCAGTGTATTCAAACTGGTGTATCAGTGATGTGCCATGCTTAAAGATCGACCTGCAGAAACCAAAATTTCTTTCTTTCTTTCTTATAATAATAAAAATGGCACGATTTATTATAGCATGCTCGTATTTCTTATCTGGGAATGTTAAGATAAGTCAGAATGGTTACAGAGCACAGTAAAAACTGGCTGGTTAGAGGGATCATTGTCATACTTCAGGCCTGTGTGGTAGTAGTGTTAGAAAGACTAATATTAAACTACTGGTGAACTAACATCTCATCTCAACATGGTACCACAAAGCCAAATTACAAGGTTTTATTACCACAATTCTCGAAGTGGGGTCCATGACGCATAGTCAGGTGGTCTGTGCTTTTTTTTTTTTTTATTATTTATTTATATTTTTTTTTAAATTCGATTATCAACTTTACTCAAATATTCATTATGATCTTGTAGTTCTAGGTGTGTTTGAATTGAATCGGTTTAATTCAAGCTTCGGTCTATAAATAATGTCTGCCTGAATCTAATAACTATTTTAATAAAAAATGTGTTCTTTGAGTGAACTAAAAGAGAACTGTAAAGAACTCTCCAATGCATAGCCAAAATATTACTGTGCACATTGAAATAATAAAACTGCTATGTGAACAGTGGGTTGTGTGTTCATAAAATAAATGTGTACAGAGATGGTTTGTGTCGTTGTTAATGGCTGAAAGGGTTCCTGACTGCAAAACGTTTGAGAACCCCAGGTTTAGTGTGTTGATGATTTTCGTCTTTGTAAGTGAGATCACCATTTCCACAGGACATCATTTGCTGCTGGTGCATCAACACTGTAAGCCATCCTCCATGGCTCAGTTCGGGGGACAGAAGAACCCTCCATGGGCAGCCCAGTTTGCTGCAACTGCAGTGTCTCAGCCCGGACATTCTGCACAGTCCCTTGACTTGAACAGTTTACACTGTGAGTAATATAATAAGTGACACGCATGATTTATTTGTGTTTTTTATTATTAATGGTAATCTCTTTTACATCCACTGTAATCAAAATGTGAAGGTAAAAGGGTCAGGGTTTTGAACCATGGTTTGTTCAGTGTTCACTGCTGTGTACTTTGGATTATGTTTAGTCTGCTTTGTTGTTCTAGATTCTGTCCTGCCAAATTGTACAAGCAGCGATGAGTGCCGGAAAGTCACATATATCTTCTTTCGTGCTGTTTGTCCTGCTACAGCTTTAGGTGTTCAGCAGCCGTCTCTTTTAGGTGCCTCCCCCTCCATGTACTCCCAGCAGTCAGCCTTGGCTGCAGCGTCCCTCAACACGCAGTCCGCTGCCAATTACCAGATTTCCCAGCAGACTGCGGCTCTCCAACAGCAGGCAGCTGCAGCTGCCGCAGCTGCACTGCAACAGGTGAGTTGGTGTAATTTTGCACAATACTCTGCTGTGTTCATGCATTAAAAGTGCTGGAATTCTGGCATGAAAGCACTTACTCAGAAAGCACACTATTCACATTCCAGCAGTACAGCATTTGCTTGCCAAGGATCATAATGTTTTAATGTTGTATAACGAGTTCATGCTGGTGGTCTGAATGTTGTTGTACTGGAATATCAGTGTCTCCTAGTTCAGCATCGCTGTAACTCTACTCACAGCTGCAGTGAATAAACACAAGGCTCTGTTGTGTGTTTAATTTTAGTCTCAGATCAATTCAGCCCTGCAGCAGTACCAACAGCAGCAGCAGCAGCAGCCACCTCAAGCTCCCCCACCACAGCCACCTCCTCAACAGACACTCTACAATGTTCCACATCAGGTACTCATGCTCATCCAATAGTTTTTATCACATTTGTTTTTCAAGCTTTTCGCACGAAGAACTTAATCAGCCCTTTTATACTCTCGTGGCATGCAGGATCTAATCTACATTCAATGGAATATATATATAAATATATATATTTTTTTATTTTTTTTTTTATTTTTTTGCACACATGAGAGTAATATTGTCCTGGTAACAGAATATAAGTCTAATGTGCATTGCTAAATTAAACTGGTCTGCTACTCTTTGCATGTTAGCATCTCAAAATAATCTCAATGCCTCATTATTCAGCAAATTCACATCCTAATGCAGCACTTTATAATTGTTGGGTGCAGATGACATATCTGTGAGACCATCTCTCAAGTAATTAATTGAATGTACCAGCAGCACAAACCCTTATCACCAAAAAGATTCACTATGGAGGGCAACAGATGGCTTGCCATCTGTTCACAATTAGGGTGAAAAAGGAAATCCAGATGCATAGCATTTGCTGTTAACTGGTGCTGACAGACTGCAGATGTTGGTGTAATGTTAAAAGAAGGACCGATAGAAACACATACATTTTTATTAATCTGATATGTATAGGACCACATGTAAATGTGGCTCGTATCTGAGTTTGAAAAGATTGGATTTTTTCCTGAAAAATGATATTTGTACCGCTTGTAATGTGAACAGTTCCCTGTTCTCCTTCAAAGTTCTGGAAATATAAACAGACTGTTCTTGATAATGAAGGTGTCAGCCAAAAAAAAAAGGCAAATATATTTGCCTGTTAGGATTTACAAGCAAATGGGCTCGCAGCTTTGTCTTTAAACAAGCTTCATAGTCCAGCTACAGTGGCCATTTTGTGATCTTGCAGAACATTTTAGATTTTGTTAAGCACAGGGTCAGTTGTTGCAGTGCTGCATAAATCTCATATGGTGCATCAACACTCGTTTTTAACACTAAGTCAGCACTAACAAAGTTTTGGCTGCCTTTGTTGATTTGGCTTAAATTCAGCTCATGAAAACCTGGCTGTGATACACTACTTCAGACTTCAAAAAAAAAAACAACAACATTTAACATTGCATTTATAGTGCAACTGTTTAAATACAAAAATCATTACAAGAGAGTACGTACTGCTTGTGCAGTAAACATGTTAGATGAGTCTTGGCAAGTATCATTTCCCAGGGTTGATTTTATGCCTCTTAGCTAGTTTGCATCATACAACTTGGTGACTGGTTTGGTATTTATTCAGGTTAAAAATGTTGCTGCATGGTTTAAGCTTCATAAATGTTTTTTCTTGTTACCTTGTAATCGTTTAGTAATCGCTGCTGTTGTCATTATTCCGCTCTTTTTTTGTGATTGTTGTTGACAGCTTCCACAGCCTCAGCCTGCTCTGCTTTCACAGGTAAACTTCATCATTATTTCTTGCTCCATTAAGCTTATGTATTTAAAAATATGTTTAAAGAGTAGCACCTTCACTTTCCCCAAAATTTTAATGTTTGTTCTAGATGTAGCTAGATATAGTCAATGCTAAATAAACCTTTGTGTAGGCTGCAACAAGAAACTGAATCATTTTCTAAACTGACAGAAATGCAGCTTCATTTAACTTTATTTATCTCATTAAAACTCACCAACTGGTAATTTAATATGCCCTTGTAAGTAATGTAGTTACACTCAACAAGCTGTTTATTAGGAACACCTGTATACATACTCATGCATGCAATTATCTAATTAGACTGTATGGGTTTTTTTTTTTTTGTCATTTAAGAAATCTGGTTTGTGTTCCCCAGCCCCCTGTTGCTTTGCCAACCAGTATGAGTTTGTCGAACCCACAGCAGACAGCACAGATCACAGTATCATACCCGACCCCCCGCTCCAGCCATCAGCAGCAGACTCAGCCACAAAAACAGCGTGTCTTCACTGGGGTTGTCAACAAGCTGCATGATACATTTGGGTTTGTGGATGAAGATGTGTTCTTCCAGCTAAGGTAAGACGTGATAGTGCAGCTGTGTTTTGGGTGGCTTTTAAAGAATGACTGTTTCTAAAAATGCTGATTATTAACATTTTTCTGTTTTGTTACTAGTGCTGTAAAGGGAAAAACACCCCAAGTGGGTGACCGTGTTCTTGTGGAGGCCGTCTATAATCCCAACATGCCCTTCAAATGGAACGCCCAGCGCATACAGACTTTACCTCAGTTACCCAACCAAACGGTGAGCAAAACCAATTTGCCAAACTGATCCTCCACCAAAAATCTAAATAACCAACAAGATAACTGTTTCTAGATGTCATTGCAGTGATGTTGATTACTGTGCTTTAATCTCCATATAGCACCAGGCGGCCCAGCCCTTACCTCAAGTTTCCCCACAGCTGTCCAGCTTTTACTCTGACGCAGGAGTACAACGCTACACTGACATACACACAGCGGTGGATTCAAGACCAAATGTAACCTTTGTCTTTTGAAGTGTTCCCTCTTATCTTCCTTCCCTAATAGTGCATTCATGTCATGTTGGAATTATGGCAGTTTTAAGTTTTCAGCTTGTGAAAGAAATTAATGTCTTTGTCGTACTTGTAATTACCAGTGGAAATCTTGTTTGATAATTATGACCACTGTCTTGTTATATACAAACACAGCCAGACATGCAATTTCCACAGCTAAAGGTAGTTAAAAGTATAAATGTCTGGATTTTAACTGCTGTATGTAAGATTTGGGAATGTTATCCTCTCTAGCAGAAAAACATTATTGTGAGCTACTCGCAGAAGAACATTTTGTAATGTGCTCTTCACCACCATGCAGATTAATTTGACTGCTGCTTAAGGCAAGTAATACACATTCAGTGAAAATTCAGGGCTTTGTTTATGGAGTACCAGGTGAAAGAACAAAACTTCGATCCTGTAGCAAGAGCAGGTCTCTTAGTCCTGCTTCCTGCCCAGTTTTTTCTGGGATAGCATCCACCGAGACCCTGACCAGAACAAAGCGACGAGTGAAGATGAATGAATTGACTGTCGTTTTCAAGTCATGACTTTATGCAAAATAGTGTTTAGCGTTCTTAATACAAACCATAGTTTAACTTTCTTAAGATAATAAGGTTAGATGTTAGACTGTTTTTGCTAAGTGCTTTTGCTAAGTGCTTACTATAATAACACAGTAAGAAAGCTGGCTAGCTGCTGAATACATTCATTTTGGTGTTGTGTGTGTTGCCTGAGCTTCCAAGTCAGATGAGATGAACAACTCCAAGAAAAGCTCCATTGTTTATTTTCCATAATTCTTCATGGCATGAGTGAACTGAAATACTGCTTCTTTTTCCCCTTGCACAGGTGTTACTTGCAGTTCTTTGCTGCCCTTCCTTTCTGCCAAAGATAAGCTGTGGCTAAAATGTTACGGCTTCTGCTCTGGTTTACAGCTTTATGCTTGTGTGTTGAATGTTAGATTTTACACTCTGTTTTCCCACTCCTCATAGTCTGTCTTTGGCTAAACAGTGTTTGGAAATTAGGGCTTGAAGGAATAGTCTTTGTTCTTGAAGCGTTTATTGGGTTTTTCGGCTATGTTAGTTTAATAGTAACGAGGGGCATGATAAAACAAGCATATGTTAGCTGATGTCTGTATTGTTCTGTGTAACTAACCAAGTACTTTGAAGTGTAATATTCAGGATTTCCCTGCACTTCCTAGTTCTAACCAGTCCAACATGATCTCTTGTAGTCTTTCCCGAGAGACAGTATAGATCATTTGCTAGGAATCTTTTTTTTTTTTTTTTTTTTTTTTTTTTTTTTTTTTTTTTTTTTTTTTTTTTATTATATATAAAGGTGTATTTTACCTCGGAGCCTGAATGATCATTAATGACTGCATGCTCATATTTTATCACAGTCATGGATTTCTGTCTTTAAGAAATGGCCAAAAGTGAGAGATAGTTGATTTTGTTTTACTGATTATTCCTTACTTGTCTCCTTATCATGGGGTTCTTTGCTTCCTCTTATCACCAGGTTCTTTGTGCTTTAACAAACTTTTCCCCCAGGTCATAACCTTCCTAATAGGTCACTCAAATTCATGTGCTGGAAGTGAAACAGCTCTCATATACTCAGTGGTAAATTGCATTTTAAAAAAAAAACAAAAAAACAACAACAACGATACCTTGCACCATATGAACATGGCCAGCACCACTGTCAATAGGCTAGTCCCAGACTGGTTTGGTGTAATCCTCTGCCTCAGTTGATTCTAACTCTTGTGTACTGCATGTTTCAGAGCCAGCCTCCTGCTCCCAACATGATGAAACCAGGCCCCTCCATGATTCAGTCTCTACCTCCACCCACCACTTTCAGTGTGCCGGCACAGGGTCCCCCTCCCTCGCTGCTTCAGGCTCAGCTTTCAGCAGCCTCTCTTGCTCCGTTGCTCCAGAATCCTCCTCAGCCTCTCCTTCCTCAGCCACCTCCAAAAGGTAGGGTAACTTAAGCCAGCTTCCCAACAAGTTCTGAGTTCGTGCAAAAGGAGAGATGGTATTACTACCTTATACTCTGTTTTAGCTGTTGCTTCTGCCTGTCTTGTAGACTCAGTCTTTTCGGGGGGGTTGCTTCAGCCTCCGGTACGAATGATGCCCCAGCCCCAGCCTGTGAGACGCATAGACCCCTCTCCTCGCTTTCCCAGCCGCAGTGATCGACCAGAACTTATTCTAAGGAAAGAGGACCGAAGGTCAGCATTTATTTATTTATTTATTTTGTTTGTTTGTTTGTTAATTAACATTTTTATAGGTCATTCTTAATGCTCATTCACAGTGTGACAATAATTACAGCTACAGAATTTAGCTGTAGAATATATAACATTTTATAATAAAGAATGAGTCTAGTTGTGTGTGGCCAAATAACAAAATGAAGCATTTATTTTTAACTGACAGCATATCTCATCTATTGCTCAGCATCTGAACTCAGCAAATTCAAAAAGTAATATGCACGCACGAGAGACGCATTCAGTTAGCAATATTTTGAGCACAACCGTTCGGAGACATTTTACAAACTTAAGTTTTCTTATGCACCTCGACAGATAATATTTGCTGAGGCATGTAGAGAGTAAGAGCACTGAGACTACACTTGTCTAGAGGACTTGGACCACTCCTCCATGCAGAACATTTGAGCTGTATTTTATTTTTTAGGTTTTACACACACATAGACTGCCCTTATCAGTTCAGACCAAAGATTTTCAATGGAGATCCTGAGATGGCATTTGCAAAATATTGTATTTTGCCTCTCTTTAACCACTTCTGTGAAGATTTGGAAGTATGTTTATGGTCATTATCTTGTTAAAATATTAATCTATGACCAGCTGTTAACCCCCTGGGAAAAGCCACCTGCTTTTTCGCCATATTTAACAGTGGGGTATCAGATGCTTTTCTTTGTATGCAGTCCCTTTTTTGCCGAACATGCTGTTGGTGTGTGCATGGCCGAAAATAAATAAATAAATATCCACACCAGCTCTGATAGTGGCAATGACACTGTAGGTTCTGCATTTTATAGAGTGCTCTCAGGAAGGGCTTCTTTCATGCAACACGTCTAAGCAGCTTGTTGTTATGAAGATGGTGTCTAATTGTAAACTGTGATCTGTGGGTTCTTCTTTTCCCATCTCCTCATCCTCCTCAATGTAAGTGGAGTAGTATGCATGTGTATTTTCAAGTATACTATACATGTATTTTCAAAGGTAAACGTGTGCATCATCATATTTGTCCTCATGGTAAACAAGAAGTGGTCAAACGTGGCAGTAGAATTCCTAGATACTTATGGCTGTTTAAAAAAAATTCAAATAAAATAATAAAAAAAACCAAATGTCTTCATGGACAACAACTTTTTTTTACATTAATTTATAATATTACTCGGGGTTATAAACATTTTGCCACATGTTTTGGGAGATTAATGAAATTCTATTTATTGTAATGATTTAATTGTTATTACTTCGTGGCCCAGTGTTGTATCGTGGAACTCCAAGTTCCAGTTTGATCCTGAGTTTGGATTACTGTCTGTGTGGAGTTCCTGTGTATGTAATTAAATGATTAATTGCATGCAGTCGGGAGAGAGACAGAGAGCGGAGGCGGTCCAGAGAGCGTTCGCCAACACGCAAGCGGTCAAGGGACCGGTCACCTCGAAGAGATCGTTCTCCTAGACGTCCACGCAGAGTTGTACCTCGATATACTGTACAGTTCTCCAAGTTCTCCCTGGATGGGTAAGTCTTGTGTTTACTGGTTACTATTAAACAGTACTTTACCATGCATGTAAAGAACATATGTATATATAATAGTTGCGTGTATATGCGTATGCTCACGCCACAGATATAACTGTGACATGATGGAGCTTCGACGGAGGTATCAAAGTCTTTATATCCCAAGTGACTTCTTTGATGCTGTATTCACCTGGGTGGATGCCTTCCCCTTATCACGACCATTTACCTTTGGAAACTACTGTAACTTCCATATCATGCATAAAGAAGTGGACTCTTTAGTGAAGAACACAGCTGTACTGGACCCTCCTGATGCCAATCATACTTACAGTGCTAAGGTTTGAGGACACTGTATCTTTTTCTGATTATTTTATTTTATTTTTTCCCCCCTGTGTTTCCTGTGTATTCTTGTGTGTGAATGTTACCTTAAAAAATGCTGCTTGTGGTGTAGGTGATGCTGCTTGCAAACCCCAGTCTTGACGAACTGTATCACAAGTCTTGTGCCTTGGCTGATGATCCGCAAGAGCTGAGGGACTCTTTCCAGCACCCAGCCCGCCTCATTAAGGTAAAGCCAGATTGTAGTCATCCCACATACTAATTCACTACAAACTACAGCCAGCTTAGTGTTTGGTAGTTAGAAAACGTACTAAATGGGTGCCAGTACTGCAGTATGTAACAAGGCAACTGCCTCAGCAGAAGTTCTTGTATTAACAAATGTTTCACCAAGTTATCCAGCCGGTTATTCAATAGCCAACAAATTGCTTGTTGTAAAGAGTTTTTTTTTTTTCTGCTTCTCCACAAGCTAAATGTCAGGTGTCTAGTTTTTCTTACAGTGAGGCTGGGTTTATTTATGTCAGTACCTTTAGTGGGAGTTGGGTTAACTATGTTTCTGTCTTTTGATTGTTGAATGCTTTAATACCTCTTCAGCACTAATGTGTATAGCATATGATTTTTTTTTTTTTTTCTTTTTTTTTTTCTTTTTTTTGTGTCAACTTGTTTCTTCTCAGTTCTTGGTTGGGATGAGGGGCAAAGATGAGGCCATGGCAATTGGTGGCCACTGGTCTCCATCCCTGGATGGAGCCGACCCAGAGAATGATGCCTCAGTCCTAATAAAAACAGCAATACGCTGTTGTAAGGCTCTGACAGGCATTGATCTGAGTTTGTGTACCCAGTGGTAAGTACAGCTCTTTTTCAAAGTTGTTCTAATTTGTCTCATTTTTACGTGTGTGCATTTGTCAGTACTAGTCCTGAGCAATGCTTAAAAACGCTAACTAAAAACATCAGCAGTCTGTGACTCACTGCATGGTTTTGACAAAGCTCTGACATGTCAGGGGCTTATTTGTTTACTTAACTGTAATTTATTTTTGCTGTTTTATCTTTCCTTTGCAATGTCCTTTTTGCTAATGTGTGTAACAGTCATGCCTCTATGTGGTTGAATGCACTTAATCTGTTGCTAGAAAAGCAGAGCCAGAGGAGGAGTCGTCACCATTACATTCTGTTTTATATGACATTTGACCTGTTAAATATCTTATATATTTAACTTGCTTTCACTGTGTCTTTGAATATGTCTTCTTCTCACAACTTTGTGGTTTATAAGCTATCCCTCACAAGCATCCAGTTCAGACTCTCAGTTTCTATGGGGAGGGGTCTGGCAGGAGGGCAGGCGAAAATGTCAGATTTGTTGTTTGTTTTCGTTTATTCTGTCTGTCAATTTTCCCAATACATGGCTGCTGTTCATCGTGAGAACCTACTGTGGAGATCTGCAGACTTATTTTCATGTCCTATTCTGGGGTCATTTACCACAAAGTGGGGCAGTGGGATTGGAGCTGTGTGTGTGTATGGCAGTGTATTGGGGTTAGGCCTTGTGATGTCTGACAGAATGTTTCTTTCCAATGCACTTCTTCCTTTGCGACAGGTATCGTTTTGCAGAGATTCGCTATCACCGCCCTGAGGAGACTCACAAAGGGCGGACAGTTCCCGCACATGTGGAGACAGTGGTTTTATTTCTCCCGGATGTTTGGCATTGTCTTCCTACCCGCTCAGAGTGGGAAGGACTGTCCCGCGGACTCAAGGAGCAGCTGGCAGAGAAACTCTTGGCTGAACGGAAGGAGGCTGATGGAGAACAGGCACTGAATGCTAATCCTTCTCTTCTCATTTCCGCTTCTCACAGGCACAGGAATAGACAAACACTCAAATACACAAAAAACAAACACAGGCATCATACAAAAGCCCCTTTTTTTTTTTCTTTTCTTTTTTTTTTTTTTTTTTAAACTGTCCCTGTGTCCATCCTTTTTCCTCAACCCCATCCCCTCCTGCTTCCTCTACTTGCTCTCCCAGCACTGCCCTCGCCACCACACCCCACCCCACCCAGCCTGCAGTCACACACAGCGGAACAGATTAGGACGTACTTTATTGAGACTGCTTCAACTGGTAAAACAGATTCTTGCTCTGCCTGTTCATAAATTAAATGAGAAACATATTGTATTTTTGTGTAGTTTACAAATATACGTAATGTTTAAATTCCACAGTTTGCTTGTGGGATGTGCACATCAATTCATTTGGAAATAGTTGACATTATGGAATGGCATGCTGGAATCTGGAGAGCCAGTTGTGATAAAATGTGTGTGTTAGAATGTTTTCTGTTATAATTAATTTTACATTTCAAATCAATATCTGATGAACTCCGTAAATTCCTTAGGTTTTGTTTCTTGTCTGTCCTCATTTTTAAAAAAATTTTGCTATATTCTCGGATTGGACTGTACCTAGACTGGTGGACTTGATTTCTCCAGGGAGGTTGGTTGATCCAAGGACAGTCTTCCAAGAGTAAATGTTAAAAAATGAGAGAAAAGGCATAAAAAAAATTAAGTTGCAAGTTATAGTTATAGGGAATCCTTACACACTGAGTTGGAGACCATCTCTGAGTGCATCTGTCACATTTCTTGGACCCACTGTCATTGATTATCTTTTTGTATTCCACAGAACTGGCATTGATTGGCCGATGGGTGGGGTTTGGATCGGTTATAAAAGCTAGAGAGCTCCCATGTATACTAGGAGTTAACGCATTTGGTTTGGTTTGTTTTGTTTTGTTTGTTTGTTTTTGTTTTCAAAATCGAGACCTCAGTTGGAGGAGAAAATGAGAGGCTGTTTTGACCTTGCTTCTTGCACGGATCAACTTTTATTTCAGAAATGAAAACCATTTCAGAGTTACTGTTTAACTTTTTGTTCATCTGTTTTCCACTGGTGTAGGAGGAAGAGGAGAAAGACGAAGACAATTCAAAAGAGGTTACTACCCCCACTCACTGGTCTAAACTCGATCCGAAGTCTATGAAGGTAAATTGTTGGCTAATCATTTTGGCCCCATTCCCTGCTCAGCAGCAGCTTCATCTGTATGTGTGCATGTGTGTTTAGGTGAACGATCTGCGTAAGGAACTGGAGAACCGATCTCTGAGCTCCAAAGGACTGAAGTCCCAGTTGATAGCTCGGCTCACTAAGCAACTGAAGGTGGAGGAGCAAGTGGAGGAATCGAAAGAGCCTGAGAAGGCTGAACCTACCAGTGTGGAGGAGGAGGAGCCCTGTAGAACGGAGGAAGATCGTGAGGTGAAAGATCACTTGAAAATTGAATTCATTCATATTCTGAACATGTGGACTCAAATTGCGAGCATGGTTTGTGTACTAAGAGAGAAACCATATAGAAGGAAGTTGATTGACTCTGTGATTTATTTGTAAGATTAGTCAGATGAAGTTTGTGTGACTTTCAGGAAGAGGAACGTAAGCGACAGGAGGAGTTGGAGCGTCAGCGTAGGGAAAGGCGTTACGTTCTGCCGGATGAGCCCACAATCATTGTTCACCCCAACTGGGCAGCCAAGAACGGCAAATTTGACTGCAGCATCATGTCTCTGAGTGTGCTGTTGGACTACAGGCTGGAGGACAATAAAGAGCACTCCTTTGAGGTTAGGAAACCTAATCCAATTTTTAATGGCTTCATCATAATTCATTATATATAATTGCATTACATTTAAGTAGATAAAGATTGCTAGCAAGAGCAATTCATGTTAATGTAATACATCGCACAGTGTGCATATTTTGCTTAAGCTCATTGAGTGATGCAGTAGTTTGTTTTCTGTATTACATGCTAATAAAATTGTACTAGTCATAAAACTTCAATGTCATCTTATTGATAATAGTTTTCTGTGCTCCTGTTTAGGTCTCATTGTTTGCTGAACTTTTCAATGAAATGCTTCAACGAGATTTTGGCTACAGGATCTACAGAGCTCTTACTGCTCTCCCGAGTAAGGATGAGAAGAAAGAAAAGAAAGATAAGGCAAGGAAAGATGCAGAGAGAAAAGAGGTGGACAGGAGGGATTTAAAGAAGGATAAAGAGGATGAGAATGCTGAGCCAGTCTCAAAAAGACCAAGAGAGGAGGAAGATAAGAAGAGGGTGAGTGGATGTTACACGCTCACCTGTGTACTAGCACTTACTTCAGCTGAAAATTGTGTTTAGTACGATCTTGGTCATAAAATGAGCGCATGCAAATTTCACTGAGCGTCCCCTTCTTCACCAGGTTCATTACTGGTGTATCCATACAGTCAAACTCGAATCTGGTCAGACTGTGTGCAAATCTGAGAACGTTTTTTGGCAGTTAATCAGTCATTATCATCAATAATTCTAGCAAATATTATTAGTAGCATAAACTTTAACAATAAATTAATTTTATAAACATTAAATTTGTAGAAGTGAATCAGAATGCTCAGACGTATGTCATTATCAGCTCAGTTGAGTAATGGGTGCATTTGTGTACAAGAGGCACCATGTAGCACTGACCTGGGTGCAGAGTCTTGGGTATTAAAACATGCCTGGATATCATCACACATTTTTGAGGTTGTTGCATAATTTCATATTTCAAGACTAGAACGTATCAGAGACTGTGTTATTTACTTTGGCAGTGTGCTTTTTTTCAGCATATGAAATAAGAGTTTGTTTATTTGTCCTGGGGGAAAAAAATGTGAATGATGCTTTACTTAAATTTGACTTCAGTTAAAATCTGACCTGGTCACTTTCTAAAATAAATGAATAAAAACCGGCCTGTAAATAAAGTTCACATAACTGCCTTCTGGTGAGGTTAGGAAGCGGTTCGATTTTCTACCCAATTTCAATAAACATTGCAACCAAATAGCTCTCCAGTGAGAACATGGGACTTGTTGATTTCCATGAAAAAACTGGAAGCACCCATTTCGTTTTTTTTTTATTTTTAACAGGATGAAGACAAAGAGAGGACTTTGAAGAAAGAAGAATCCAAAGATGACGATGATAATGAAGATGAAAGCAGCAATAACAATGCTGACGAGTATGATCCCATGGAGGCTGAGGACGCTGATGAATATGACGATGAAGGTATGTCTTATATACTTGTAATGAGATGAGTTTATTTAATATTGCACAAATGAATCAGCTAATCATTACGGTTGTGGAATTCACAGATAAAGATGATGACGATTCCAGCGGGAGGGATAGGAGGGATGACCGCCGCGATGATAGAAAATCAAGAGATAGATCATCTAAAGATAAAGTGAGCTCTTTGTGGTCGATGTACTCCTTAACGAACAGTTGTTTCCTGCACCTCCAACTCTGTGATGAAATGCCTTTGCTGTCTGTAGGATGACAAAAAGAAGCAGATGGTCACACATGACAAAGATCTCCTGATGGCATTTGTGTACTTTGACCAAAGCCACTGTGGCTACCTACAGGAGAAGGACCTGGAGGAAATTATGTACACACTGGGCTTGCATCTCTCCAGAGCTCAGGTATTATAAATTTGAAATAATATTTGAAGTCTATTTGAACAGAGG
Source organism: Pangasius djambal (assembly GCA_022985145.1). Classification (NCBI taxonomy): domain Eukaryota; kingdom Metazoa; phylum Chordata; class Actinopteri; order Siluriformes; family Pangasiidae; genus Pangasius; species Pangasius djambal. Next base: position 18,467,088 of record CM040977.1, read on the forward strand.
TCATTATTTGTCTTATAGCTACTTATAAGGAGTGTTAGGTTCAGTGGTAGTGCTAACAGGCTCAGAATTCTTTGTAGGTAAAGAAACTGTTGAGTAAGCCATTAGTGAAGGAGTGCTGCTACTACCGAAAGCTAACGGACCGAGCCAAAGATGAATCCAACCCAATCGGGACAGGTAATTCTCAACTGGAGAACCCCTTGGGTAAGTAACAATGCTAAGTCACTGCTAATACTTTGACCAGAATAATAGCTTGGTTAAGGTAATAAATGATCGCCTGATTAGACAGTAAAACTTAGGATTACTGAAAGATAAACTATTTAAAAGTCATCACTGGTGATTAACAGTGTTTTGCTGATGTGGTTTACAGGTAATCGACCTCTGCTGCCCAGTCAGAAGACAAAGCGTGAGACAGAGGACAGTGACTCAGGCAGCCTTATCGTTTATAATGGAGCTATGGTAGATGTGGGCAGCATGCTACAGAAACTGGACAAGAGTGAGAAAGCCAGGGAGGAGATTGAACAGAAACTCATGCAGCAGGACACTAAAATGGGTAACACATGCAGTCACGATATCACAAGAATTGTTGGTTGAATGTTTGTAGGATTTATATGAAATTATCATTGTAACCAGCAGCTGAACTGATTAGATTTTTTTTAACTGATCCAAACAGGGCCAAGGTCACAGCAAGGTCAAATGTCTGAATTAGTTTTTCTTTAATGACTTCCTTCTTGTTTGAAGTATATTTTAAGTGTATTTGTGCCCTAAAAATTAGACTATACTCGGTGGCAGATGCATCCCTGTTGGTGCTGTTGTATTTAACATGGCTCAGTTTATGGTGTCTGTATAATGATAGTCATGTATGCTCAGCAAATCTTTGAGAGAATTTAGATTTTGTGAAAAGCTGATTTAGCAGCCCTGTTTCTACACAATGTGAAGTCTGAAGGAGGTGCATTGTAGCTTGTGGAAGTGTAATTCTCTGACGACCATTGTTGGTTAATGTTTTACAAGTGTAATTGCATTTCTAATGGCCTGCTCAGTTCCCTGCTGTTCTGGGCCACCAGGTTTTTGTGGTTGGTTGCCCTTTGTCCTATAACGATGTTTTGTCAAACCACCAAGCTTTTGTTTTTTATTGTTGAGCTGTTTTGTCAAGCACTTTACCTTTTGCTGTCATAGCACTTGGCCTTGCAGTCATTCATTCTTTTACCTACTTGCACTATATGGCCAAAAGTATGCAGCCACCTGACCAACACACCCATATGTGCTTGTTGAACATCCCATTCCAAAACCATGGGCATTAATATGGAGTTGCTCCGCTGTTTGTTGCTGTAACAGCCTCCGCTCTTCTGGGAAGGCTTTCCACTAGATTTTGGACTGCGGCTGTGGGGATTTGCTAATTCAGACGCAAGAGTATTAGTGAGCTCAGGAGGCCTGGCACAAAGTCTGTGTTCCAGGTCATTGGGGTTGAGATCAGGGCTCTATGCAGGCCACTCGAGTTCTTCCACTCCACCGTTAGCAAACCATGTCTTCATAGACCTCGTTTTGTGCTTTTGTGTTTGGAGAAGAACCACATATGGATGTGATGTCATTTACTTATATATTTTGTTTTTAAAATGTCTGTTAGTATGGACAGCTTCTGTTTTGAAACATTGTCTCTGAAGCAGTGCATTGTATTGCAGATGAAGATGCAAAACACATATCAGAAATGGAGTCGACTAACCGCAGTCTGATGAGAGAACTGGAGCAGGTGAAATCCAGCCTGAGAGAGACGGAAAAGAACCTCAGAGCGTGTGAGCAGCAGAAGAGCAGCTACCAGCAGCAGCTTCGCAGCACTCTGATGAGCCTCAGCACAGTAATGAAGGACCTGCAGAGTGTCTTACCTAACGTAGGTGCAAACTCGCGCTGAAACTCAGCCTGCTAATTGTGATTATTTCTTCGTAAATTATAATATTATAATTTGCTTTTTCTGTGATTTTCAGTGTATATCAATGTTTTGTCTGTCTAACACAGGATGATCATCCTGAAGATGGTGACCAGAAAACTCAAACTAATGGCTCAGATGACTGAAATACCTTTGTGTGTGTGTGTCTGTGACCTGTTTAAACCTGTAAATAAGCACTAAGCTCATTTAATTAGAAGTTGTTGGGGGTTTTTTTTGTACAAATTTTAACGACTGTGGGGGTCATGCTAATTTAGTTTTCTCCACGTCATTTTTTTCAGACTTTCTACATAAATTATGTTCATTAATTTCATTCAGTAAAAGACTTATCCAGTTCATTTGCATTATTTAATTCTTGTTCTAATATGATGTGTCATTGATTTCAGAGTTCTAGCAAAATGTTTTTTTGTTTGTTTGTTTTTTTTTTTTCAGTTGCCAGTAATCTTTTATTTTCTCTCAATGTTCTATCAATATGCTTGGAGGTATGAGTGCTTTATCTAAGTTTAATTAGCAATAATGATGTTATTTATGTGTACAAAGTATGTAGAACAGAAGAAAGGGTTTATTTCACATTAGAACCTGGGTAGAATTGTGTATTGGATGCCGGGCCAGGCTCAGGGTAGATATCTTTTTGTTGTACTGATGCCACAGATCACATTTTTTGTGTAATATCTTTGCCAACACTTTGCTAACTTGCTGCTATCCTGTTTGTTGGTACGCATGTATGCTGACGCATGCATATTTGCTTAATCCTGTATGTTCTGTGATCTTTTGGTATCCTATGAGGATGGCACTATGCATGTGTTGTCTTTTTTTTTTTTTTTTTTTTTTTTTTTCCCCCCCTCTTCCTTCTTTTCTCAAGGGTTAATTCTGGCACAAAAGCTCAGCTATGTTTTTGATAGTGGTTATTGTAATAAACTTGACTCTGGTTCTGTATACTTCAGAAGAATCCTAAGTACTTTGAAGAATATTCCAGAATTGTAATTTGTGTGAATGTGAAAAATGTTTTCCCATATTATTTTTCTCTGGTCAGTCGTCATCTTTTGAAGCTGGCTACAATGGGTGGGTTATAGGGAACGGAAAAGAGCCAAACTTAGTAACAGTGAGCCCAAAGCAACCAAGTGCATATTATTTTTCTAATCCAGATGTACTATCATGGTTGTTCTGTGTAAAAATAAATTGGTTCATTTTAACATTTTATTATGCATTAGTGTTTTCTAGTCATTTTTATTGGTGACTAAATGATTGGTTGTCGGTGAAACTGCCAGTCACGTCCTCTAGAGGGCAACGTTTGACAAATTATGAGCTTCTGCAGTTAGGAAGTAAAGGCACTAGTGTCTCCTCCTGCACAGTAGCATGTTGTTTACGCTAAATGTTTTTCATTGAAACAAATTCAGAAGTTTCCAGGAACACCCCACGTAATATATGTGGGTCGTTTGGGTCATGTTAAAAATTCTCCATCACAAGCTAGATACATTTTCTAAGCACAGGGCTGATTCTCAGTAGATAAAATAGGGCATTCATTATTTGGCCATGTAGATTATCCAGAAACCTGAGGTGTATTTTAATTCCTAACTTCAGATACGAAAGTTTCATTGTTCTCCTCAAGTAAGGATTATGTATTGTCATTCATGAGCCCTTTGTTAACTACACTCCCCCACGACTGCAGTGCGTGTCAGACAGAGGAAGCTGTTTTGGATGTGACTTGCTTACTTGCATTACATTCCAGAGTAGAGAACTGACTTCAGGGGAACAAAGGAGGAAAATTAGTAATGTTTTCACTGCTTTGTATGAATGTTTATTCTTGTGTGCTCTTACTTTGTTCCAAAGTAAGTGAAATGTTTTCCTTTTTTCAGCCAGGAAGTGTATGTCAGTTTCTATACTGCTGTAAAATTAATGACTCTAACATGCCAAGATTCTGTCTCTGTTTCCTGCAGTCAATTGGAACAACATATTAGCCATTCACAGGGAATGAGTATTATGTTGTACTAAATCGTTGCAGGAAACAGACGCAGTCCATGATATGGTGCAACTGGTTAAGGTGATATATTCTATTGCCACTCACAGTTGATTGAAAATCAAGTTATGAAATGCTTAGCATATCTGGCCTATTACTTGTGCTCTACCTCATTTTCTACTGCGACTGTCCTTCACTCTGCAAAACCTATTGGAGTAATATGAAACTAGAGAACCGTATTACCTGACCTGATGTCAAACATATTTTTGTTATGGAAACCATTATGGGACATCAGTACTGCTCCACTGATCTCGGCCACAATATCACTCTGCAGTCCAGCTGCAGCAGAGGCAGGCGGAGTGTTGTGAAATCGGAGCGTGTGCAGGTAAGCACACACTCTCTCAGAGACAGAGGGCTTTTGTGCCTCCACCTTCTCTCAGCCTCTCAGGACTGGAGAGCAGTCGCACATTAAAGAGCCACTACACAATTGGCTCATTTAACACAGGCTTGGTGCTTTTTCCCCTCCTTTCTTTTTCTGAGTAGGGAGCTTGGGTGTCTCTGTTGAGCCAGCTTTAGAAAGAAAAAAAAAAGATTAGATTGCTATGCCTCCTTGATGGTGCAGACAATTCACTGAACAGGGAAATAGAGAAGCTTGCGGATTTACCCTGTAGCTTTCTGAAAGTAAATACTGGTACCACTAACGTGTAAAACATAATTACACACTAGCCACAAGAAATGGTTGTATAATTAAAATACTCTTAGCAAAAGTGTTTTCCAAAGTAATTTGCTGTGTTGCTAACTTTGGATTTTTTGCATTTCTTTTTTTTTTTTTTTTTTTTTTTTTTTTTTTTTTTTTTTTTTTTTTTTTTTTTTTTTTTTTTTTTTAAGGCTATTGTGTGATTGTGGCTGTTGAAGTTAACATGGCTCTTTTGTCTACAGTTGGACCCATTAACCACTGATCTGTGTCAGACCTACGTCTGCCTTGGACGCCTCTCCTTCCACCCCCTTTTGTTCACACCCTGCCTTGCTTTCCTAAATCAGGCACCTCACCATGTTCAACCCCCCCCCCCCCCCCCCCCCCCCCCCCCCCCCCCCCCCCCCCCCCCCCCCCCGAAATGATTATTCCATGTCATTGTTGTAATCAACATAACAAAGCTGAGCCGTCATCCTCAGAAACCTCTAGATTGGCCTGTCCTGATGGCTTTTCATACCATGTTGAGCTTATCCACGAGTTTGCCTGCCAAGTTATAGGATGAAAAGTACTACCTTTATCTATCAAGCATGGAAACCCCTCAGGGACCTACTCCACAGGAGCAGACTAGCTAAGATACTTGAATTTGAATCAGTACTTGAGAAATCTATCCCATAAACTCAATAGGTTGAGTCTGACCAAGACATTTTTTGCATTTTTGTGTATTCAAAACATGCTGACTTACAGGAAGTAGCGTTAAATGAGCATTAAAACCAAAATGATCCAGCATACCAAAGATCACTGGAACAAAATGCACACATACTGCACACCTAGAAGCATTCTCCACAGTGTGTCTTTGCTCACTCTGCTTCTATTTCAAAATACCTTATAAATAAAACTACTTTTTGGGATACTAGGCTATTGCATTTCGCTTTTTAGGAGCAGCAGTCCAGGCCAGCATGCAAGAATAATGGTTGTCTAGCTAGCTGGTAAAATTTCATGCTATTAACTCTTCGCTAATAGCGTTACCTAAGATAAGCGGAGAATTTGCATTAGTACCATCATATTTTTAGATTGTTATAATAATAATAATTATATATGTTATTTTAAAAAATAATTGTTAGACTGATTTTTTTTATGAATTACTGTAATTATTATAGACCTCAAAAAAAGTGAAGGGGCACTGCACAGTTTGAACGGCCATGATGACTGTGAAAACCACTAACTTATGTAATGTTTGTTACTTTTAGGTCAGTGATACATGAGAGGAGCCATTGATGGGTGTCTTTAGTGTTACATTTCTTATCGCTAGCTCAGGCCCCTGTGGTGTCTGAAGGTTCCTTATGTACAGCTCTGCCACTGCTCAGCAGCTCCAAGCCCGATGAAAGTAGTGTGGTTGTTGAGGAAATTATCCTGTTTCCTGGCTCTGAGGCCAGGGAATACAGGGTTACAGTGTGAGAAACCTGTGCAGTTGTTTTTGCTTGCCCCCTGGGCATCTCTCACTGGGAGCACCACGCCTCTGTGCAGTCTACAAGACTCACCCAGATGCTAGACTTTCCCTGCAAGCTTTTCATATTCACCGATGTGTCTGCTGGCCTGGAACCTGCTGGGCCTGCAGCCGATCACTATAGGAAGATTGAACTATTGCATGGAAGTCTTAAACCAGTGTGTGACTGTAGCATGTTCTTGATATGCTATCTGGAGTGGGGGAGACTAACTGTTACTGTCTGTTAAATAAAACTTCCAATAAGGCATTGCAAAAAGGGAGGGGAAAACCCCTCTATAGGAAGCACATTGCAATTAATCCACCAAGCAACAATGAGAACAAATGCAAGTTATACAATATCTGAGAACTGTATTATCATTTGTCCTGCTTAACTTAAGTAAGAGGTCATCTCACTATCAAACGCAAGATCTTACTGATCTTTACTGAAACATATATTTTATATGTATATATATATATATATATATATATATATATATATATATATATATATATATATATATATATATATATATATATATATATAAACTTGCTATTTCATGGTACCCTAACCTTGATACTTTATTAGATTTTATCTGCTGGAGCTCTTAGCCTCTCCTTTATTGTGACTGAGCTTCACTATACACTGACCCGGAACACTCCAGTTGAGGCATTTCCTCCATGGTTTAAGTTACCCTGGTGCAGGGTCACTGGAATCAGCAGGAGATATTTGAAAATGCCTGCATTTTTACTAACCACCACAGCACATGTTTGATGTTGCTTTAAATACATTATATAATCTACTTGCACATTATTGTATAGTAAACCCTGGTTGCAGTAGTGAGAAAAAAGTTGTGATACTGCATTATGCACATTGTTTGAAGCCCAAAAAATGTTCTTGCGTTCAATCCTTTGCACATTTTCTCTAACAATTTCTCCTTAACAGGTATTTTAAAATATGATAGCGGACTGTTTGGCAGTGCTACAAAAGCAGATTTGCACAGCTGCATTTTTTTTTGCATTATTTGCCTAGCTGTGGGTGCTGTTGTCCTCCCCTTCTTGCTGTATTCATATTCATGTACTATAACATGCACTTAAACTGTAGTCATATACCAGTCTCACCTTGTTGCAAACAGCGGTACTGTCAATGGCCTCATGGGATACTGCTCTCTCCTTTGTGTAGCTGTATGCAAAGTCGCCTTACAGGCAGGAAGTCTACATAGAGCTGAGTGAAGAAGGGCATTAACATGTTCACAACATACATATTTTCATATTTATCTCTCCTTACATTATCAGCCTGGATCAAAACTGTCCATAGACAAGCAGTCAATAACACTCAGAGTCAATTTGTATGTTATGTATTATGTGAAACAGACTTTTAGATATTGACACAGAATTTTGACTGTGAAAGGTTTAAAAACACATTAAGCATTAACAAATTATTAATGGGTACAAGTGCTTTTAAAACCGCCACCATGTCTCACCATGACTTTTATTTCCCTTTTTGTTATTCATATTCCCAATAATGGGACATCTTTTGTTTGAATAACTGTGGTGATTGCAGTTCTCTCAAGTAAATGGTCAGTAAAAGTAAAATGCTAATAATGATTTATTCTGTACGTCAAATAGAAGTCAATTAATTTTCAAAATTGCTATATCATGTTGATTGTCTTAATAATTGTCTTATTACCTTTGGAGACCCCTGTATATTTAAGTTTACTTTCTTTTGGACAGACGAGACAGACTCTAACAGTTAAAATTACTTCCATTATGAACATGCTTCCACATGCCCATTTATTATTGGACCACATAAATTGGTAGCACATTGATTTTTTCCCCCTGAAGTTTATTGGCACTTCAGCCTGCTAGTGGCCCCTTATACATCAGTGCACACCATAAAGATTTAACAAGGAGTGGTGAAAAGTGTCTTTGATCCAGTTTACAACCCAGTGCTTACACATGCAACCATCATAAAACTATAATGAGAGAGAGAGAGATTTCCTCCAGAACGCAAATTCACTATCATGTGCAAATGCTAAATTCAATGATTCAGCGATCTTTCTTTTGGAATTTTTCATTCGATTTTACTCACTACTGAAATTGGACTACAGAGAAATGGTAGACTCATTTGGGACTGTTGCTGTACAGCTAAAATCCACAGGTCCGTTAAGTTTGAAACACAGAGTGCAGCTTAATCTTAAATAGAAAAGCTTTTTCAGTGGATACTAGGCTTAGTTGGGGAAACCTCCTTGGTTCACTGAGAGATCCAAATATCTCTACATTGTCACATTTACATGCAGACGTCTTGGATATATGCTTAGTGTGAAAAGAAAATGTCACTGTGCAGTAAAACACAAATACTGTGGACATCAGGGGACTGAATACAAGACGAGTGCATTGTCTGAGGTCTTTTCTGAAGTGGGTGCAGCCCATTGCACCTTTCTCCAAAAAGGCTTTATTTAGAATGGGAAGATGTAATGTATACTTTACACAGAGGAATTGTAATATCCTATTCCACTAATGGGCCCACCTTCAATGGCCAGGCATATACAGCAGACCCTGTTTGGGTTTCATTATGCAGCTGGTCCTTTGATTTCAGGGAGCTGATGTACGAGGTGTCTCATTAACCACAGCCCATAAAAACACAAATCAAACACTGGACTTTCTTGAGGTATATTTTCTGAGGTGTAACTTACAAAATGGACAGGCTACAAATGTTGATACCCCAAAACAAGACTCAGTTACAGGTAACTAGCCCTGGAGAACAGAAACTTTCTTACATTTGAATACACAATTTATTACTACTTGTAAATGGTAATGCTGCATTATCTGGGGTGAATTTCTTCTTCTATATCAAAGCTTATCAAAACACCCACATTTCAGGTAGCATTGCTGTGTCAGGGCTTCAGGGTCCCCAATTTGATTCTGAGCTCAGGTTAATGTCTGTGTGGAGTTTCGTTTCCTCATCATGTCAGCGTGGGTTCCTCTGGGTTCTCCAGTTTCCTCCCATCTCCCAAAAACATGCCAGTAGGTGGACCCAGGGCCTGTCCCAGAAACACTGGGCATGAAGCAGGAATACACCCTGGATGGGACACCAGTCCATCACAGGGCACCATGCACACATTCACACATGGGGCAATTTAGTGTAGCCAATCCACTTACTGGCATGTTTTTGGGAGGAATTCAGAGACCCTGGAGGAGTCCATGCACATGCACAGAAATTCCACACAGACCCAAGCTCAGGATCGAACCTGGGATCCTGGAGCTGTGACGCATTTAAGGTGTGTTCCTGCCTCATACCCAGTGTGCCTGACAGGCTCTGGATACTGACCAGGATAAAGCAGTTACTGAAGATCAATGACCATCACCCTATGTTATTACTATGCAGCATACACAGAACTTTGAGTTGGAATTTTTAATTATAATATATTACTTGTTTTGATTAAACTGTCATGATCCTGAATAAATGAAATTTTGAAAGCAAACAAGGTATAGACAAATCATATTGCGTCAGAAACATCCAGAACAATACATGTCCTTTGGATTTAAATGAATTTAGAAACACAGTATCTCTATACCTGCACCTGGTGTTCTCTATCAGGGTAAGCTTACGTTGCCCTTAGATTAATCAGGACTGACAGTGTCCAAATCCATATAAACAGTATTTCAACAAAGCTACACTCATTGCTACACAGTACAGTAGTATGGAAGATTGTGTTCAGGACGAAGCCTGTGTGTTTTTATTATTATTATTATTATTATTATTGGTTCGTGTCTAGAAGCCGAGCAGGGTGGCCCCACCCTCCACTACGTCAGCAGCGCCGGTTGCCTTGGGAGCGAGAAGCGCCATACAGGCTTGAAGAGCAGCGAGGTCGCAGACTTCCCCGACGATGTGAGGCGATGAAACTGCTTTAGATTTACATAATATATATAGTATGTACACAGCATTGTGTCTGAGAAGAGTGTGAAGGTGAAGAATACGTCGCTTTGGTGTTTTTGGGTAGTACTGAAATCCATATGCTGAGGTGAAAGAGCTCAGAGCAGCCATGTCTCAGCAGCAGCAGCAGCAGCGGGTGGTTCAGCTGTCAGCCGCCGCGCTCGCTGTGGTGCTGCGGAGCGACCACGACGACTCAGCCAGCAGCAGCAGCAGCGGCCATGAGGTTTTCCTGGATTTTAAGTCCCAAAATCTGCGCAGCTTCTGGAATAAAAGGCTCGTGAAGGCAGTATCTGAAGTTTACTTTCAGGGCTGGATGGCAAATTCTGTGCTGCTCGTTCAGGGAAGTGGCAGTAATTTGGAGGTGCTGAGGGAAGCGTGGATGCGCAGAGCTCTCAGGTCACCCAAAGGATTCACTATCAAAGCAGTGGGTAGGTTCTCCAAAATTCTCTACATGCATAACAACAACTCAACAAGAATACCTGCCTCTCTATGCAGGTCATAGCACTGTGCTGTGAAACTCTGGAGCAGAGCAGAGTCTAGCTAATGGCAGTAGACTGAGGATCAGGGGAAGGAAATGTTTACACAGTACCTTGCCAAGGTCAGCATGATGATAGATCATAAAATATTAAAATGCCCAAAATAGTCTATTCACAGTAGGCCAGTGAGGTCTTTCTGGAGCTCAGTGGACAATCAAACCACCTTTATATGTTCTATCAATGTCAAGGTCATAAACTGTGGATATAAGAGCACGCTTGAGTGCCATCCAGAAAACTCGAGGCTATTGATATTTTACATGTGTAACATAAACAAGGCATCAAGATTAAGTAATCCGTCACGGAACTGCACATACATTTTGTCTGCTCTCATTTGCCAAGCAATAATCATCCCTCGCCTTAGTGGACAGTCCGTCTCGCATGCTTTGTTTAAAGCTTCCCTCATTAATGTGTCCGTTACGGATTATCTTTCATAGAGACCTTGCAAGTAAGTAGTTTCTAGTTTAAGTTTTATTGTACATGAAAAGCACAGTATAGACTGTTGGATCCTTCAGTTTAACCTGAACTGCATTTTGCTGAGCGACCTCAACATGCCTGAAGGATAACTGTGTACGTGCAGCATTACTGTATTATTTCCACATGACAGGAAATAAACTGTAAGTGGAGGGTGGCCTTTAACCCCCAAACAGCAACAACACCCTCTCCACACACAGACCCAGATACACACAGCCTACAGTATTGTCTAACCTTGTGTAAATTCTGCTCTGAAATTCTTAGGTATCTTGAACTCAGGGATTTCTGGTTTTGGAACCATCACTGTACAATGACAGTAGTTAAGGATAGTGTTTTTACTGGACACATGTTGAGGTGACAGGTCTGTGGTGACAGTGTGATCGTAGCCCCACACACATGGTCGCTGCTGCTGAACCCACACAAAGCCATCAGCACTGTGTGAGATCAGCCATTTGCTCCTGCTGTCAGGGCAATGGAAGGTGGAGGTCAGCACAGGCAGTGCATGTGAAGAGAGAGCATAAAGCTGTGGAATTTAACTGGCAAGACCACACAATGGGATTGTCTGCAATGGTTGGGGACTTTAACTCCTCTGGCACACAAACACTTGCGCTTTTGTAACTTCAGGTCAAACAAAAAGCTGTTGCCTTGGTGTGAGCTCAGCCCTGTGGCACTGTTATTTACTATCTATTCACGAAGGGTACAGTGTTGAGCTATCTTGTCTCCAGTGGCTGTCCAAGAGACCAGTTTATAAGGCCAGGTCACGGACATTCATTCGCCTTTCCTCACTGCCCGCTGAATGCCTCAGTTGCTTTACTGCAACAAGAATGGGGTTTCAGTCTCTGACAATCTGTGGTTGATATTTTTACCTGGGTCAGTGTTTAGTTTTGAGTATCTTTTTCACATTTTATAAGCCAGGCATGTTATCTTAAAGAGTCTCTTTCCAGACCTTCTCTTTCCAGACCAATGTTTCCCCAGCAGGAGCTGGTTAGGGCCGCTCTGTGATTACCTATCAGTGGATGGGATGATGAATTAGCCCACCACCCCTCATTCCTGTCATGATTATCAGTGTACATTAGGTGTAAAGATGGATGGTTCCCTGCTGCTGTTAAACCTGGCCGCTGGAGGATGAAGAGATTCTGTTCAGTATGGCACTCAAATTGATCTTTGTAAGCCTGAGTTGTTTTCAGAGTCTGTAGTCCAGCTCTATTTACTGATGTTGCAATGGTTAAAGGATGTGAACATGTACCGTGCAATTCAGTTTGATGTTGTTTTTGCTTTGAACAGGGTGTCATTATCAAAAGGCTAGTTTGAGTGCTTATATCTTTTTCATAGGCCAGTGGTCTTGCTGTGGACTGCAGGAAATTCACTATAAATAATTTAGAAGTGCATTTTGAATTAAAAAAAAAAAAACTAAATGATATACACCACAGTCATATGTTTTGACACGTTTTAATACTCTTTAGTGGAAAGTCTTGTCAAGACCATCTCTGTAATATGCGCTTATCTGGTGAAATTTGAGGCTGCACCCACAATGGTTGCCTGATCTCTCTGCATTATTGAGTGGCTCCAGATCCAGCTCACAACAGGAGGCAATCTAAGTGCTAAAACATTCACACAGAGCCATACAGTATGCAATAAAGTGCCTGGTAATGTGAACCACCACAGACTTCAGTGTTCTATTTAAGGCTGCCATGCATATTCTAGCTAAAATTTTTAATTCCTCCTTTCAGGTTCTTGTGTACAAGAAAAACATAGCGGCCTCCTCACTATTATTAGAAGTTTTCGGTATTCAGTGGAACTGTAAGCTAATCTCTGTGTGACAATGTTTTTGGAGAGCTCACCCCTGCCTGGTTGTTTTGGAGTCAGATTGCTTGGCCCCAGATCCCTATGTTTTGTAAATATCTCACATAGAACTGAGGGGTCATTCATCAGTGTGGGCCACGTCTCATACGTCTCCTATATCTCAGCATATTAGCCATGACCAGGCTCCATGCTGGACTGCTGTATCCAGACGGGAACGTCTTGGAGAGCTTACAGATTGAAAGTAACACTCACAGTTAACCGGACACCAAAGGTCACGGCTCCCCTCCTCTCTTCATGGAGCTCATTGTGGACGTGGACAGATAAACAGTAAATTCAGGTGTGCCCCAGGCTCCGATGAGGCCCCGTTCAGCCAACATACACTTGTAAGAGAACACAAGATTTCTTACTCTCATTAAGGCATAGCTTGCTTTATTGCCTGACTTATTAAGGTCCAATATGAATATGTTTATTCACTAAACATGCAAATTGCATTAGTAAGACTACATGCAATTGCACACAGTGCGTTCAAAGTATCAGTGTGAAATACCTTTAATGCCTGACACTATATATATATATATATATATATATATATATATATATATATATAAAATAATTCAAAACATATCTGAAAAATGACTAGAATGATCGTATGAAGCACATTCGCTCTCTGGGTACCTTGTGTAGGAATAGAGAGACTGGATCTGGTTTCTAAGAAGGCTACCGCTGGAATGTTTTCTTGTGGTAACCAAACACCAAACCACAGTCTACCACAAGCAGCTGTGTGTGGTGCCTTCTTGACTTCACCGTCGTGCTCAAATGAAACCTCGTATCCTTTATCCATCACTGTATTTAAACAAACCTTGACAGCAAGCAGATTGATGAGTTTGAGCCATTAGTTGTGATCTCATCACTGGAGTTGTCTTCTTCATAGAAACTCTGCCCGGTTCTTTTCATGCCTAGACTAATGTCCTTTTTTTTAACCTGAAATTAATCAGACATTAGATTATTTATTTTGATTGTGGAAGCTTTGCTGGTTTTTTTTTGTTTTTTTTTTTGGATGTCTGTGTGCATGAACAGCCCAGGACTATTCAACATGTGTCTGTTTTTTCATCAGAGAGAAAAGAGGAGTTTATGTGGGTTGTTATGAATGCCTTTTTTCCTTTCAGGATGTAGCTGAGTCTGGCTCCATTTATAAGCTCTAATATGGAACATGACCTTGGCCTCAATTCTAGAAACTGACCTCTGTCTCAAAGTACACTGGACATCATTTGCTGCATCCTTTTCCCATTAGAGGAAGCTCCACAAATGTATGGCCTACAAGCAATCGGAGTCCTGGGCTGATAAACAAATTAAAAGAAATTAGCCGGCTTCCCTACAGTTAAGCAGAAAGACTTTTCTGTCTGCCTTTTTGTGAAACCCACCTTGCTCTTATTTTCTTGCTGCCTTTCTTGTGGAACGTAATTTTATCAAGTACCGGTGTAAATTTACAGTCCAGTGAAGATATTTTACCTCCAAAAACGGATTCTCGTTGCACTGCCTTAGTTTCATGCTCTTGTTTAACTGAAATCAAGACATACTGTGCTTTTAACTCTAAAGCTGTTCAGGATTTAGACCATGATTAAGCTGTTACACTGGTAAAGGCCTCCCAGTGTAAGGATAACAAACTTTGAATCTGATGTAGTTCAGTCTTAGTTTGAGGAAATAGCTCTCATCTGGTGTGAATTACTGTCATGGACCTTGATTAGTGGTGTGTGAGTGCTGTAAACTTTAGGCCCCACCAGCTTCTGGAGGTGAGACTAGCTTGAAACACCTGGAATGTTTAAACATCTCAAGGAGCAAATTTTGTGAAATGGAGCTCCCACTATTTTTCTGGACTTTCTCTGTCAAACAAGCAATAGAGAGCAGGGAACAACAGGGTGAGTGAAGATGCATGGGAAATATTTACGTGACAGGGTATGTGGCATTTTGAAGTAGATTTTAGAGGGATTCTTTTGCTAAAAATGCTAAACTGATGAAAAATACAGTATATAACCTGCTGATTGTGTAAAATATGTAATGATGACATTGTTATATAATGATGATAAGTTATTCTCTTTGCATTTAGAGCTTTGAATTTTCTCAGCTGTATTTGCTAAGCAGTGCCATTTGGCAAATATTTGGCACAAGCTTACAAATGTCAGTGACCCTCCCTTTTTGTAAAGTGATGCCAGATGTTTTGTAAGGTTACTCTCCTGCCTGCAGTGAATATATATATATATAATTTATTATACATTTATATTTGTGTATTCTCAGCAATGTAGGAGTAACATGAATATCATTTTGCTAGCTTTGCTATTTTGTCATGGGATACAGCACACCATTTGTGTCTTTATTTTACTTTAATACTTGCAGATACCCTGACAAATTAAAAAAAATATTGATTGGGTTCACTGGCTGATTTAAGTATTAAATCAATAGTAGTAACGCAGTCAAAAAGCACTTAGTGAAAGGTTATTTTTAAGTCACTTTTTTTTTACTGCACACAAGATGGGTGTAGTTTTAAGGGAACATTTGTGTCACTAAAACCATTGCCAAGTATCAGTATAACCGTGTGAAGCACAATTTCCAGGGCTTCTCTTTTTAATCAATGTCCACATAATGGGTTCTAGCCTCCTCACTTGGCAATAGTGTCTTTTTGTGATGCAACTAATTGACTAGGGCAAAGATGCCTACACATGATCACCCAGTGGAACAGCACGTAGCTAGAGTGGTGAGCTGAGGAACATTAAAAAAAGAGTAAATCTGTGTGAAATATACCCGTATCAGTGTAAAGTGTTATGTATCACAGCAGAAACAAATACTGCCTAATGGAGCACAGAAAAGCTTGATAGTTTGGTCAGTCCTGGACTAGTATGTTCAGTTCACTCTAGGAGTTATTCCTGGATACCGGTTTTAGACAGCTACTCTTATGATACAACATAACTATTAACACATGAATGAAAGTGTCTCAGCAGCAAGGCCTCACAGCTCCAGACTCCAGGGTTCCATCCAAAGCTCCAGTTTGTGTCTGCAAAATTTCACAGCTTCACCGACACTTCTTCCTGCTAATCTGGATTCCATCATCTTGTGAAAAGGTTAAATCTAGAACCCTAAAGGATTCTTTGACTTCTTTGACAGTAAAGAGGTTTCTTTTCAAATAGGGTTACAGTTATTACAGTTATTCAGCGTTGCAGGGTTACAATTATTCTAAGTGAATAATGCTGATGTTTTTAAACAGTACATCAGATGCTGAGAGCTTTGATTTCTAGACTACTATGTCATATAGCGAGCAAAACCGCAATGGAATTTGGGTAAGGGGTGGTGGGTTTCAACATCAATCCTTTCTTCAAGTAAATCAACTAATCATAGACCTGATGAGGCAGGATTTATTGCCTCCATTCTTCATGCGTGGTGTGCACGATCAGACTCGTCCTTCTCAGTTACATAGTGAAGCTGTACTGAGACCAGGTGTAAATGCACAGCTCCTGGCAGCTGTGCTGATTGAGGAGGCAGTGAGTGGGTACAAGGCAGACAGAGCTGAGGAGAGACAGATCTCCTCAGATTAGTAACAGGTTAAAGTACTGTGGAAAAAAATCAGCATTTGGGGAACAATTTTGCAAGTGGGTTTATACTGGAGGACCAGGTGGAATAAGGACTTGCCAGGATTAAGATTTCAGCTAATAGTTGCATGTAGGGGTGAGGCAATATGACAAAAATATCATATCACAATTCTCTAGGAATTTCTGCAATACACAGTATGTATCATGATGTAAAGGTTTACTCACAAACCTTGCCAGCAATCCTGTAATTTAAAAAGAGATTTAAAAAATCGTTCAATTATTTATATATGTCATGTAATGGAGGTGAAGGCAGATGCAAGTGCATATGTGAATTTTAAGGAAAAACGCAGACAACTTAAACACACAAAAAACATGAAATAGGATCTTGAGGCAAAAGACAAACATGGACTAAAGAACAGAACATCACTACTTAACAGCAATGTAAGACAAAGCTAGACAATAAGTGAGGTGCAAGATGTGACTTAAATACTTGTGTTCATTAACAAAAAAGTGACACAGGTGCAGACGGTCACGTGACATGATCCGGTGAGGTGCAGTGACTGATGGAAAATGTAGTCAAGACTCAAGCGCCGATTTCGGCATACTCTTGACAGAACGTGTGGCTCCCGACACGCGAAATAAGTTCGAGAGGTGCTCCTGGACTACCAGACGAGATGTCTCCCAGCTGATCAGGGCCAGCAGGAGATGCAACATCCTCCCTCAGGAAATGAGGTGGAGGGATCTCCTCCACATAGGTGAGGGGTGGTGCAATATCCCAGGTGGAGCACGAGCGCAGAGCGACTGCTACCCTGAAGCCAGCGGGGGGAGCAAAATTCAAGGCAGAGCCAAGGAGGGGAGCGACGTTCTCCACGAAGCCAGAGGTGGGAGCGACATCCTCCATGAAGCCAGAGGAGGGAGCGACGTTCTCCACGAAGCAAGAGGGGGGAGCGATGTTCTCCACATAGCAAGAAAGGGGAGCGAGATACACCGTGAAGCAGGGGGGAGGAGCGATGTTCTCAGCGGAGCAAGGAGCCGGAGTGACATCCTCAGCCGAGAAGGATGGTAGAGCAACATCCTCAGTGGAGCAAGGAGGCAGAGCGACGTCCGAAGTGGGGCAGGGAGGGTGGGAGATGGCTCCAGTCAGACTGGGAACCCCCCCAAAAAACATTCCCTGAGGAGGCGAATGACATCAGGCCTAGCCATGAGCTGGTCCAGGAGGGCCTCAATCCGGTCGAGCTGTCTCTGGTTCTCCCGGATTTGCTCACCCTGGTCCCACATGCCGTGAAAAAATCTGCTGCAGCCATTCTTTTGGTCTAGCTTTCTGTCATGTAATGGAGGCGAAGATGGATGCATCAAGATTACATCAAGACTACATCAAGACTAAAGACGTGAATTTTAATGAAAAACCAACAATCCAGAGAATGGTAAACTTAGACCCACGAAAGACTAGGATGTGGAGGCAAAAGACATGCATGGCCTAAAGAACAGAACATCACTACTTAACAGCAACGTGAGCTAGACAATAAGTGAAGACAGGACTTAAATACTTGTGCTCATTAACAAATACATGACACAGGTGCAGACGGTCATGTGATGTGATCCGGTGAGGTGCAGTGGCTGATGGGAAACATAGTCAAGGTTAAAGTGCCCATTTCGGCATAACAGTGATATATATAATGTCATACCGTAATATAATGTCTACAAAAATTACTTTTATAATTAAAAACAGATCATTTTATATATTTAAACACAGTAAAGGAGAAAAATGTAAAATCTGTAGAATTGTTTTTTTGTAACATTTAACAATTTTAAAGAATAAGCACAAAATTCAAAAAACAAATAAGATGCTTTAATCAGGTTGTAATTAGATTTAATTTATAAGAATTCTAAAGAGATATCAGAACAGCCACAATATCTCAGAAAAACATATTGTGACAAAATTTATCACAATATCAGTGTTATATATTAGCCCATCCCTAATTCCATGGTCCAGAGAAAGCTCATAAAAACTGATTTCTCCACCAGGAAGCTCATATTTAGACTACATTAGAATCAAATTGGACTAATTCTTTGACAGAAGTACAATGGCTTTGTGTGCAGTAAGTAGACACAGTATCACCCGGTACTGTATTTGGCTGAATAAAAGCTCAGACTGAGTAATCACTACTGAGTAGTGCTTTTAGTGTTTGTGTAGTTCAGTTTCAAAGTTTCAGTCTAGGACATCAGTTGTATCTCTCCCGGTCTAATAACACTGTAGACATGTGCAATAGTCTAGAAATAGTTAAATACCCTGAGCTTCATATAGGCCACTTGCACAGGTTAGCTTTTATGCACTACCTTCCCCCTCCCAGAAGAAAACGCACATTCTGAGAAATGCCTCTGCATTTGCTTTTGCTAACTACTTTTGGTCTGAGCAGAGTGGACTGAAGGGAATCTTGTTTGTGGTCGTGATGAGGAATGAGTCTCACCACATTAAAATGAAATCTTTATTAGTTCAAAGGGTCGGTCTCTCTCTCACACACACTCTCTCTCTCGCTGTGTGTGTGTGTGTGTGTGTGTGTGAGCGCTACTACATCAAGAGTTAATTACCTCTGTGGTTTGCTCGTGTGAAAACTGGAGACTGAAACCACACAGACGAATAAATTTACTCTAGTTGGGGTGCATCCTGTCTAAAATTATTTTTCCAGCCCAGATCGTACAACCACATCTAAATCAAATATAACTATTTATAATGTAGTCACAAACCACATTTCTTCTTAAAACGGACAAAAGCTATATTGCCTTATTACTACAAGCATCAGCAGTCCATATGACTGTTAGTAGGTTACGCATAATCAGTACACAACGATCATCAAATTATCCATAATATCAGTGACCTAGTGTGATTTATAGTTGATTTTAGGATTATTTAAATAGTCATCCATATGCTACAATCTGACAAGAAACTGCTCATTTGTAAGTAATGTGACTAGATTTAAGCAGATGATTGTTGCATGATTTCAACCAGCAAATGAACATAAATATGTCATGATATTTGATATTTGGAATCTGCTTTCAGTTAGTTCAAATGGAGAAGAATAAAAGAACAAAACATGCTTTTAACTAGAGTGTACAAGCACCACATCAAAATATAGGCTATTATCTTTGCTAGATAACATTCAGTGTTTGCGGTCCAAAGCACAAAAACCCAGTGACCCTTTATTAGGAACGAAATTCCAACCCAAATGGAAGTCACTGCTTACATTTCCTTCAGTCTTCTGCCACTCTGTTCACGCTTTTGTGCCATGCTGTGTAGTTACCATGGTACCTTGCAGAGTATTCATGGTAAATGAGACAAAGATTTTAATGTTTGGAGGCAGCCTCAAGTTACAATGAACACACAAAGTTTTCCCCCTGAGAGAGAGTGGAAGTTACATTTACCCCCGGCAGCAGTCACCTAAATTCATTAATTCATTCATGTTTTTCCATCTGTTTCTAAAAATTGTCCGACTAAAGCACAGCTAAAATGTGAACATGGTTTGGTAGTACATTTTAAAAGTACTGTAAGGATATATTGTCTAAAGGGCAAGTTATGGTAATATTGTTCTCTAAGTTGTTGTCCTTCACTCCTATCCAGGACGTTTTTAGTGAAATCTGTTTGATCTGATTAGTGTAAAATAAAGAACTGGGATGTTTATTATTAAAAATGATTAATAAAAATGTTTGTTCATGTTGAACAAACCTATAGAATTGAATGTTCTGTTCTAGAAAAAAAGATGTTATGTAACTGATACAATAATTAGTAAGAAAGTGTGCGTGTCAGCTTCTCTCTCTCTCTCTCTCTCTCTCTCTCTCTCTCCACCACATTATCAGGATGTCACTGTTTCCATATTGAATATGACAACAGGAAATAGGCTATATGAAAGGTTAAAAAAAAAAACTTCCAAAACAAACAAGATCTGGACCTCGGCGTCCTCACAGCTACTCATGGCTCCTGCTCCTGCCAGTGAAATGAGACACACATTTATAAGTGGAGCGTGGTATTCTTTCCCCTGGTTCAGTGGCCCCAGTTTGTAGGACAGAATATGCTACTGGGAAAGAGGGAGAATATTCACTCTCTTTCAGTAACCTCTTGGTCAGGGTCATGGTGCATTCTGGCGCTTATCCTGAGAACACTGGGCATGAGGTGGGAACACACCCTGGATAGGACGTTGGTCCTTCATAGGCCACCATTCACACACACACGTTCATTTATTCACACCTAGGGGAAACTTATCTCAGCCAAGCCACCTAGTGGAGAAAGCCCATGTGGACACGAGGAGAACAGAAATTCCACGCAGAAAGTAGCCCAAGCCCAGGATCGAATCTGAGACCCTGTAACTATGAGGAGGCAAAACTACCCACTACAACCCCGTGCTGCCAAGAGGGAGAATATAGAACAAGAAAACAAGAATGTGACAAGTGTTATCTCTAAACACTGAACTAAGATAACAAGACCTATTTTATTAGCTCCTATCCGTTGAATACACGCAGCAACAAAGGAAGTCAACGCTTTCACTATGCAGTCAGGATGTAAGATATTTACTTTGGAACAGGGATTCATAAGGGTAAAAATTGAAGAGAAAGGCATATATGTGCACTGTGTGTGTGTGTGTCAAGACTTGTGTGATACGAAAGTTGCGTGAGAGAAATGCCTCTTGCAACATAGTAGTGAAATTGTGTAATATGCACAATATATAAACAGAATGTGTGCCCCGAAGCCATTGCGGTGTGTGCGGTTTATTCCCTTTTTTGACTCCTTGGACTTAACTGATGTAATTCACCAAAAGCACTGACATCGTTGCTTTAAATAGTTATACAGGAGTTTTATTGCTAAGTGGTCAATATGCAACACATGCTGAGTAAAGCGGGGTACATTTAATCACAATAGTCACATATGCACTTGTATGTGGTGTGTGTATGCCCTCAACCTTCACACAGAAGAAAAGACTGTAGCCCATCTCCTGGTTATAATTAATCCATTGAGGTTAATTGTTAATTCTCAAAAAAAAAAAAAAAAAAAAAAAAAAAAAACAGATGTAGGGATAGTTGATTGTAGATTGAAGTCTATGTCCTTTTAAAATGCATTTTTAAAAAGATCATGATTATGTTTTGCTACATAATTCATTGCTACAACATAACCTGATAACTAAAAAAAATCATATCCTGGCAGTAATTCAATTTACATTTTTGTTGTTATTTAAAAAGGGAGCTGATTTACTGGCACAGAAAATTCCAATTAATTGTATGAAAGCCAGGTGTCACTATATTTATTGATTAAAAAAAAACATATGCAATCGCACTTTTACAGTTACAGGCCTGAGTGACTATTGGTACTGTTCTACTATAGTGACCTTCAAACATTCATGCAACGTTGTGGACTGAAATTGCAGTACATCAACTACAGCGGACAATAGGGAGTAGCATTTGCAACAATCTAGCTGGCTAAGGTTAGTGATAACTACGGTGATGACTACCTTCTCAAAACAGCGATTAGTATGGTCAGTGTTATGGATTTAACTAAGCACGGTCTATATATTTACTGATCTAAAGCCACTACTGCTATAAACTAATTTAAAAGTAGAGAAGGGGTATATTACACTGTTCACAGTGTGTGCAGCCATGATGACTTGACTTCACTCCGTAAACGGGAAAATGGTAGTTGAGAAGACTACCCTAAGTTGACGAGTTGAAATTGAATGTTTTCGGTGGTTCTTACCGGTTTTAGGTGGGGAAATACAAGTTGCAACTAAGCTTTGAACACAGCATTACAGTCACCGGTCCACCTAACGGCATGCTTTTGGGAGGTGGGAGGAAACTGGAAAACCTAGAGCAAACCCATACGAACACAGAGAACATAGAAAACTAACCACTAACATTTTTGATAAAACAAAGTATGCCTTTTTTGGCTTTCTGGTTACAACCCAACCACAACTAAGAGTAAGAGTAACTAAGAGTCTGGTTAGAATGATGTATTGATTTGTTATAATAAAATGTTAACAAATAACAAATGTTCTGTTGACATTTCATAATAGCTTTGATTTAGTACTTTAGTATTTCTCTGATTAATATTTTCTCTTATACCCACTCAAAGAACTAAAAGTTCCAGATTTCTTTCTGTTTCATAAAAATGTCACAGCTTTATAATTTGAAACATTTTCCCTATAATTAGGCTGTATGCCTAGTGTTAAAAATTCCAACTCTTTTATGTTTTATGTCCTAGCTTGGAGCATCAAGGATAAGGGTCTTATGTGGTTTTAGGCCTTGTATCATGTCTTAAAACAAGGTTTATGTAACTTTTTAATATATCTGTTTTGGCCAGCTTTGAAGACTGCCCTCAGTCTGCTTTTACTATTTTGGTGCAAGTATGTTTATGTATAATAAGTTTGGAAATGGATATTAATTGAAATCGCTTATGTGTTTTTCTCAGGTGACTTATCTCCAGTACAAATGTCACCTATCTCTCAGTCGCAGTTCATTCCACTGTCCGAGGTACTATGCTCAGTCATATCCGACATGAATGTTGCTCATGTCATGGTCAACCAAGAAGCACTAATTAATCACATGATGAAGGCCCACCCAGGTACCATGTTTTAACAAATTCATAATCCATTTCAGTATAATTCAGTGTATTCTTTATGTCATTTCATTGTTTATGGAAAACCTCAACCTAGTCAGATCTTCAACATTGCAATGTTTAGTTTTGTTGTTCAAGTAAAATTTCTTCATGGCTTTCTTTTAAATGTTAAGGAATGGCCATTCCCACACAAGATATCCTCTACAATGCTCTGGGAGCTCTCATTAAAGAGAGAAAAATCTACCACACAGGAGAGGGATACTTCATTGTAACACCTCAGACATACTTTATCACCAACAACATGGTGAAGGAAAAGAACTGGTGGACAAGTGATAATGACCATCTCTCTCCTCCTCCCATCACGTACCTGATGAGCAATGAGAGCTGCATGGATGCTTCTACTGAAGTACCCATTATGGCTCACTGCAAGTCCTGTAGTTGCTTCACACCTCAACTAACCGCTCCTCCTTCTGTCCAGGAGCAATCTATCAGCATAAGTGAATGCACTGGGAAAAACCTTAAGTGGCCCAGAGAACACAAGCCAACTGTCCAGCACCAGTCCACATCTACGGCAGCAGACTACCAGGCTAGTGAGATCAGCAAGTCTACAACCACTAGCCGTAAGGACAAGGAAAAACCCGGACGCAAATTTGGCCTCAGCTTGTTTCGTCGTAACACGGGAAAGAAAGAGAATAAGCCAAAGAAGGAATATGCCACTTTCTCTGCACAGTTCCCACCCGAGGAGTGGCCGGTCAGGGATGAGGATGATCTTAATAACCTTCCCAGAGATTTGGAGCATGCTATCATTAAACGGATCAACCCTGAGCTAACTGTTGATAACCTTGTCCGCCATACAGTCCTAATGAAGAAAATGGAAGAGAAGGCAGAGAGAGTGACAAAGGCCCTGACTACTGACAAAGGAATGTCCACAGAGATCCTACCCCCTAAGCAGAGGCACCTTTCAACCAAAGCTTGTGGGAGAAGATCAGCCTCTAAAGCCATTCGGAGCAAGAGAAGAGGTCCCTCGGCAAAAGAGAAACAGAGGACAAAGAGTAAGGATATTCCATGTGACGACGATTTACAGGGAGATGATCTCATCCCATCTCGCCTCAGGCCTGAATTAGTCCTAGATGAGCCTGCCGATCATGAGGACTGTGCAGCTTTGGATGCAAAATTTGTCTATAAGAAACGAATAGAGGATCCGTTTCAATCGATGCCAGGATGTCATACAGCCATCAGTCATAAAGAACAAAGGAGGAGAGAAGCCAAGACCTCTAGTCGACGAGAGCGAACAGGCCACAGGTCAAAGTCCTGGGATCCTCATCGTGTGAAAGGGGTCACTGAAGAGGTGAAGAAAGCCTGCATTCTGTTTGACAGATCATGTGAACAGCTTAATGAAAGAGGGCTGAATTTGGACTCCACCATAGATGCTAAAGCGATCAAAGAACTTCCTGGAGACTACAGCTCTTTCTACCCTGAGAACAGCACACTGAGGATAGAAGACAAAGTCAAACAGAAAGGCAGAGAGTTCAGCGATGGGAGAGTAAAGCAGTCGAAAGAGGCTTTACAAGAGAGAGGTTTAAAAGATATTTCTGATCAAAAGCTTGGTACAGACCTTGCTTCACTTTCATACGAAACAACAGAATTACCCATGTCATGGCCCAAACCTTCAGTTCGGTGTAGACTATCTCTTCATCTAGTTAACAGTAAGGAGGAATCTGACCACTGTCCTGACCTCCTCTCCTCACATCAGCAAACTGCCAGCATGGCAAGCAGCCAACACTTGGCAAACAGTGAGAGGGTACATAGAAACACAAGCCATGTGGATAGTGAAGTACACACTGATGCGGAGCACCACATTTACCAGAATGTTGAAGAAGATGATGATGGATGCAGCTCCCTCTGCCTGAATGAGGAACATATCAATGAGTTGGTTCACCCTGGCACATCTCGCTGCCGTGAGCCAGTCTGTTTCGATGGGAACTGGGACAGCTCTTTCATAGAAGAGAACATATTGCTCCTTCATCAAGACACCAAACGAGCCGCACAGAGACAGCATGAATACAGGTGGCCACAAAATGAGCACAAGCCTGGTTTGTCCCACCTACCAGCAGATGGCAGCCCTGGGGCAAAGCCGCAACGCATGGATGAGAAACTGAATAATCCCAGCCCAGGACACTCTGACCCCACTGATACCCTGGACATCAGTATCTTTGATTACAGTCAAATGAGTGAGAGGGCCTCAGACACTGAAACAGTTCTGAAGTCCGCAGATGAAGACGATGACCAAGCCAGCCACTGGATTTGTCACTCACAGGACTACAACCAGAATCAATCAGTGGATGCTGATAACCTTCAACCTGCAAGTCTGAGTCACTGCGATCGTACTAGAGCCTGTACGGGTGAAACAGCAGAGAATCAAAGCAACACAGCAGACAGTGGGATTGACTCTCCAAGGTTAGTCACTTTTATTGATCTGGAATCTGAAATCGAATTAAATAAAACTGATAGTTAATTGAAGAAATTTTATTATGTTAGCTGTGTTTGTAACTGTGTGTTTGTGTTGAACTTCACTACGATAACTTTGTGGAGGTGGATAAAAACTGAATATAGGCTATGACTAACTGCACTGGAAACACCTTTCTTATATAAATGTTATAATATTCATTTCACTTACAGGGAATTTACCTTTGTTTTTGTTTATTTGCAGGACACGCATGAGTCTAATCTCACCTAACTCCGTGATACTGAAAGGGCTGAAACGTCGTAATTTCCTACAGAACCTTGAAAAGCTCCACTCCAAAACCAACGGCATTCATCCTCAAAGTTCCCTGCTCCAGCTCACACCTGTCATGAATGTGTGAACAGCTGGGTGTAGATTCACACTCTGTGCTTTGAGCCCATTCAGTTACCTCTGTATAATTGTGCATATTTATAGCTATTACATGTAAATATTTTTGTTAATATAATATTGAGCAGTGCATGTGGTATTTTGGGGTAATTGAACAACTGAGATAGGGTTTTTATGGTTTTCTCTTATTATTATTTAGTACCAAGCTACTCTGTTTATAAAGAGAGTTGCATTAGTTAAATTAATCCTTTACACTTCAAATTCAAAATATGAAGACCTTTGTAAATCGTGACAACAATAAAATCTTTACTGAGCAATGTCTGGGCTTCTGTGTATTATTCATGAAGTAGTGGAACCTGAAAACTTTAGGTAAACATTAAACAGAGCATCACAGTACACTGATTACTGATTACAGAGTGCATAGAGATCTACAGATCTACGACATAAACTGTTTTTAATGCATTCAAACAGATACTGTCTTCAAAATTTAATGTGAAGATGCTGTGTGAACAAGGTTTAGTGAAGCTTATACATACATATGGAGATTATATCTGCATAGTTAGCATTTTCAAGTGGAAGGATTCAAGTTAATTGAAATAAAAAAAAAAAAGCAGTTTTCAAGTGTGTGACTGTGGTGGCATTGACACTGAAATCGGAATGAATAAGACGAGATCCTAAAGCATTGTCTTGCAAAATAACACAGCAGGAAACATCAGTCCATGCTGGTATGGTTCGCCTTTATTATGACACCTGTCTTTAATGGGATGCAATGCTTTGTTAGGGTATCATCATTGTGTCTGATCATCATTGTTGTCTGTTAATTACCAGGCACACCTACTTACCCTGCAGAAACTGACTGAAACACGCGGAAGCTCATGGCTGCCTGTATTAAATTTCATGGGGGTAGGTAGTCAGAGAACAGAAAACTTCCTTCTTGTCTTGTTCCTATGGGGGGGGGACACGACGACTGTAAAACCAAAAATACTTTAAAAACCTGTTTTATATGACTGGTGTGGTTGCAAGCTACAATGAAAGCATAGTACAGAGAGTAGTAGTTTGTGACTACAGGGGAAGGATGACCTTAATGACAACATAGCCTCAAACAAAATTAAGTCAAGAAGCTATCACACTTCACTTATGCTATAAGCTACTATCTACTGAATTGTTAGTGTAACCCTGTAATAGGCACTTGATAGCTGACAACATGTAGTCATCCAGCATACAGTCTAGTAGCTCTTTTGTGGGATCGGACCACACAGGCTAGCCTTTGCTCCCCACGCGCATCAGTGAGCCTTGGGTGCTGATGACCCTGTTGCCAGTTCACCAGTTGTCCTTCATTGGACCACTTTTGGTTGGTGCTAACCACTGCATACCAGGGACACCCCATAAGACCTGCTGTTTTGGAGATGCTCTGATCCAGTTGTCTAGCCATGACAATTTGGCCCTTGTCAAAGTCGCTCGGATCCTTACGCTTGCCCATTTTTCCTGCTTCCAACACATCAACTTTGAGAACTGACTGTTCACTTGCCGCCTAATATATCCCACCCCATGACAGGTGCCACTGTAACGAGATAATCGATGTTATTCACTTCACCTGTCAGTGGTTTTAATGTCATGGCTGATTGGTGTATATACTAGTATACTATTTTGGCTTCACTTTTGCCTTCCTGTTACGACCTCCATCCATATACATATACAGTCATAGGGTTAGATGTAGCATAACCATGGGAAAAAAGCACACCATGGTGGCTGCAATAGTAAAATAGGCCCTGACAAACAAACCATCATGAGTAAGGCTGAAGGCTGTCCAACAACTTTAGTAACATTTAGCTATGTTTAGCACTTCTTAAAATCACCTAGCAGCAACAAAATTGTCATGGTCAATTATCTAATGTTTTGCGTAAAATCAGCACGGCTTTAAAGACATTACAGAACACCTAAGCGCATTGGCAGAGTTTGGACCATCTAATGCTATGCGTTATGTGATGCTATCAGTAGCAGGATCGGTTGAAAGAAGATATCTGATGTGGGTGCTTGGTAATTTGCCATCTATTTTCAGTAGAGACATTTTGCACAATCGGTTTTGCATTGAGGAGGTAAGACTCCCCTGCTAAAAAAACCCCAATAAAAACCCTTATAGAATTTGTAATGGTTTTAATGGTTATAATGGGAATTGTATTGGTTTTAATGGAATCTGTAATGGCCCCTGTGGGTGTCTACTGATATTTTGCTGCCTTCTATTGGTGGCATGTTATGTGTAATGGGTGCCATTAAGGACCAGAAATGGTAATGGGTTAATGGTTAGCTGATGGTTTGTAATGGGATTTGTAGTGGAAAGCATTAGAATCTATGTGATGGTTTCTGTTGTTCTAGTAGGTTGTGGCGTTTTCCAGCAGGGTCAGCGCCAGGCCGCTGGGTGGCAGCAGAGCGCAGGTGGGTCACTGAGCGTCTTTTTGCTCATGCGCTTAAACGCACTTGGCGCCAGAAAGCGTGAGGTGCCAGCGCTCCTGCCGACAGTGTGCGCGAGTTTCAGCGCGCAGCCGTGTTGTGTGGACGCAAACAAGCCCAGATCTTCAGGCCGCCGATTACCAAAAGCCTGCAAATAGCACTCCTTCCGCTGTCTTTCACTTCGATCAAAGGACAAACAGGTTGGAAAGTCTGTAAATCAGCAACATTTTTTCCAATATTAAATGGGGAGTTTGTTTTGCGTATCCAAATTAATCCGTGCTTTCATATTAAACTTTACAAGTGAGCCTAGCCAGCTAAGCGGCTAACTAGCGTGCTATAATGACAATGTTATTTGTCTTTAGCTGTAATCTGGTTTGACGCGATTAAATAATACTTTATTACACGCCGTTTTACTACGCTGATAATTTAGCAGATTTTGGAAAATAGTTGTTGAATCGTCGCGGTTTGTAAAAGCTGTAAACGTCATGAAGTTTAATGGCGGTAGCTTGTAGTGCGCTAGATGTAGCGATGTGGTTTGGGCTTAGCAGGACGGTAGGCCATGTTGTTTCATCGAGCTAAGAATGTGTGTGTGCTCTAACAATTTTAATCGTTAGCTAGCATCATCCTCGCTGCTGTGTGGCGGCTCTTGACTCGAGCAGAGCCGGCCACTTTTAGAGCTGCTAGCAGCGTGCTTTACTAACGCACTTGTCTATTTTACCCTTATATTTAACCACAAAGGAGACGCGTTGCTGGTTATGTAAGATGGGGGACGCCTTTCCCGGGCTTTTTGCGAGGTGGATCGGTGATAGTTAGCCATTTTAATAGAAATCCGTTTTAAACATTCGTGATTCTCAGTTTAGCTTTTGATAAACGATTTACTGATTCTACATTGTACATTGAACGCAGTGCATTTTCCACATTACGACGAATGTGTGTGTGTTTTTTTTCATGGCGGTAGCTGCGCTGTAGCCGAGTTGCGTAGCTCCGTGGCTGTGTGAGGGCGGAAGCTAGCGGCGGCCATTTTAGAGCTAGTTAGCTGTTCCAGTCTGAGCTGCACAAGATGCCCACCGCGAAAGGCGTTGTAATTCTCTGAAGAGGCTGAGTCAGAATATGTGAATGGCCACTCCGAGGTTTAAACACGGGACCGACAAACAAGATTAAGCACGGCATTGAATTTAAGCGGTATTGTCAAGATATGAAATCTAATTTAAGAACTAGCCAAATTGCTAGTTAGCCAGCTAGTTAGCAGATATTGCGTGCTTCGGGAGGCTAACTAGCCAAGCTACTTAGCCAGCTAACTTAGCCAACAATGGCATTCCCATATTTATTACTCTCTTTATAATTGAATGCTGCAAGGTTTCCTGTTTTAGATCATAAAAAGCTTTAATACCGCGACTGTATAAACTCGTACTTTATAGATAATTATAATTAGACTTGGGCTTTAAAAAAAAAACTCCTGGGCACTTTGCTTTAACAGGTATACCTAGCCAGCTAAGTTAGCTCAAAAATAACTCTGTCGGCTAACAGTAGCTCGTTTTTAGCAATACAGAGATTTGCTAACTAGCTTAATGGTAATAGCCAGGTAGCCTTGTTTGTGTTTATGTTGTGCTAAATTGTTTTCTCCATGTTGTTGTTGTGTGGCTTATATTCATTTATTTTTTAACTGTTCTCATTTGGTATTTAAGACTTATCCCCATGTCTTTGCCAGTAGTATGTTTAGTCTAAAATGTAGTGTTTGTGTTCTTCACTAGCACCTCAACACTACAGGTGTTAGCCTGGTGGTCAAGCAGAGTGCAGTAATCTTCTGTTTTACAGGTTCAACCAGAGGTCAATTCCTACATTTAAGAGCTTTGTAGGAGGGCTGATCAGGATTAACGTACTAGTTATTAACTTATCTTTACATCTTTTAAAAACGTTCATGTCCTTTATGTGCAGCAAGCATTTGTAAGTATGTGTTTTATTGTCTTCCCAACAGGCCAGATCCCTCCTGGCTCGTGCTGACCAGAACGGTCCCAAGCATTTTTTATTCTGAGAAAGCGGTGCTCCTAGAGCAGCGCTAAGTTTCACTTAAACGGGAAGACGGAAGTCGTCAGGCTGGAGTGTGTCCTGATGGCTGAGTCAGAGACTGAGTGTGACACACCAGGCCTTGACACGCTGGGGTCTGAGTGTGTCATAACTCACACGCAAGTCGGTGACTTGCACTATGCAGCGGAGACTGAGATTATGACCCAAGAGGACAAGAGGCTTGACTTGGAAGCCATTCATGGCGATCTTGGGGCTGTGGCATGTGTTGATGCCGTAACGGAGACGGACCACGACTACACTAAGTCTGAGGTACATCATGACCCGCAGTACTTTGGAGGAGCAGACATGAAAGGCAATGAGGCTCTGCTTGGTGAAGTGCTGCTGAAGGCAGAGATGGGCGGAGCTGGTGCAGAGCACGTAGTGAAGGATGAGTCAGACCATGGAGGAGAGCTGACAGTGGAGTCGGAGAATGGTGTCATCATTCATGAAGCCCAGGGTCTTCAGTGCAATGAGTGTGGGGAGATATTTGGCAGCATGACTGATCTGCATCAACACTTTGAAATCCATAAAGCAACCCATCCGTACATTTGTATCCAGTGTGGTGAGAGCTTTGCTGTGGAAGCTAGTCTGAGAGGGCATATGAAAATACACATGAAGGAGAAGGGCTATGCTACCACTGGTGTGGAGATGGTTGGTAAAGGGGTCATTGATGCATTCAACCTCAAACCACATCAGATGATGCACTCCCCTGAAAAGCCACACAGATGCTCAGAGTGCGGGAAGAGCTTTGCCGCAGCCATCACGCTCAGAGAGCATATGAAAATGCATTCTGATGACAAACCCTACAAATGTACTCAGTGCAGGAAGAGTTTTGTCCGTAGGCGCCATCTAAAGAAACATCAGGAGCTGCATGCTCGTGAAAAGCCATTTACCTGCCCTCAGTGTGGGAAAGGCTTTGCTACTGCTTCTAATTTGAAACAGCATCAGAAGACCCATGCTGGTGACAAGCCACATCGATGCTCCCAGTGTGGCAAGTGTTTCGCAGCAGCAGCCACTTTGAGAGAACACCAGCGAATCCACTCTGGTGAGAAACCTTACAAGTGTAACCAGTGCAGGAAGAGCTTTGTAAGAAAACGCCACTTGAAGAAGCACCAGCTAGTGCACCAGGGTGGCAAGCCCTACCGATGCTCTCAGTGCGACAAAGGTTTCAATCACTCCTCGTCCCTGTCACGACACCACAAAGTCCATCTGGAGGCCAAAATGTACGCCCAGCCCGATAAGGAGTTCCCCTTTGATGCGCCCATGAAGAGGGGAATGCACACAGGCGAAAAGCCATACAGCTGCAACCACTGTGAGAAGAGCTTCAATCACTCTTCGTCGCTGTCCAGGCACCAGAGAACTCATTCTGATGGGAAATCCTACACTTGTGCCCACTGTGGCAAGAGGTTTAATCATTCCTCTTCTCTTGCAAGACACCAACGTGTCCATTTGGATGAGAAGACCTCTTATAGTGCTATTCCCACAGGAAAGGGATTCCCTCCTACTACCATCCTGAAACAGAGGATTTTGCAGAGTGAGAAACCATACAGGTGTTCTCAGTGTGGAAAGGGTTTCAATCACTCCTCCTCCCTCTCAAGGCACCACAGAATTCACATTGATCAGTAAGCTCCCTGCTAAGGTGGCTGTGGTATTTTGCAGTTTGTCCCAACTTCGTTTCAGGCCAACCTCAAACCTTTTGTCTTCATAGAACTAGGAAAATCTAAAGTTTATTGGGGATCTATTAATGGATCTTGAAGCTATATTAAAAATATAATTCTGGTTAAGTCCTTTAACTTTACATTTTAAGAGCGATGAATCTCAATAACTGGTATGATTGACATTGAGCTGTTGCTGATCCTGCGCAATGTGCATATAGAGCTTGCTGCTTTTAATTTGACATCTATGATAATGTAGCAATTTCATGCTTAATGACCAGGCCAGCAATACTCTTACTCGTACCCTCGGAAAGAAATTAGGATAATCTGGATAATCTCAGAGCCTGTTTTGAGCTTTAGACATATAATTGGTGACCAAGTAAAGTTTTTGGGAGACTGGAGGAACCCACCGCCCAACCCCCAAGCAAAGTCCATGTATCTTTACCCATCGTGTCTTATTCATGGCCTGTTCAGATACTATCATTTGTAAATAAGTGTTGATTTTTATATACATATGTATAGGTGCGTGTGCAGTTCTTTTACACATTGAGCATTTTTGTATGACCCAGTCTGTCTTAATCATCTTTATTTTGAAAATAGGGTGGTGCTTGAAAGTTTTGCTGGCTCCAGGAAAGCTGTTAGCAAAGGTGCAAGTCTGCATAAAATTTGTTTCAAAGTTAAGTCACCATTGCTTTCAGCAGCGATTAAAATTGGCTGAGCAGGGGTCAAATTACATGAACAGGAGAGTCAAACTGTAGCATAGTTTCTGGATTGAGCTTGTGGTCAGACAGCCTCGTTCTAAAATGAGCTGCAAGAAACATGGGCTCGTAAAGAGGGGCAAATTTAGTCCTTCCTTTAGAATTGTCTGATTTACTGACTGACTTCAAAATACCTAGTTTGACAGATTATAAATCACTGTATACTTACAATTCAGTGTAATTTGATCTAAACGTTCCCTCTGAAGCATTGCTTAATTAGTTCCCTTTGGTACTCTACAACTTGTTACTAATGGGTTAATTGTGCATATTTGCGTTCAAACCTAACGTCATCGCTGTAGAACTAGTTCGGACATCAATATATATATATATATATATTAACCTGTAGTTAACTTATATTCTGGATACATGCCGCAAATTATCAAAATTTAGTGTAATAGATTGTGTGTAATTATCAGTACAATAAAAATAGCTTGCTCTTGATTTCATTTCTTTCAAAATTCCATGAAGATACACTTTCTACTTAAAGTACTGTGTATGGGGAAAGATCTTTTACATACTGATGTATTTTTTTAATATGGTTTGGGTAATCTGAAAGGGAAAAGAGGAATACTGTTTTTATGGGAGTGAACATTATATTGAACTTTTTTTTTCTTTTTGAATAATTGTGCTTCAACTCATAGCATAGGCTTTTTCATTGTGTTAGATAGGTGCCTTATTGCATGCTGTGTAGAAATGTATGTTGAGCTGTAATAGAAGAAAAAGGTTTGGCTCTTCTCCCTATGTTTGCATACTAACCAACATTTTATTTTGGACTTTAGGTAATTTCTGTTTTGCTTTTCTGTATATGAATATATGTTTATGCTGTTACTGCTGTCTTTTAATTTCCCTGTCCATCAGCCTGTCTCATTGTAGAAAAACTAAAGGTTTAAAAAAAGGAAAAAAAAAAGTTACACCACCTTTGATCCATATTTTGATTGCCCTCTTAAGTGGTCAGATCTTGTTCCATGTCTTTACCCCATCTTTGAGTGGCACACATATGGACAAATAAAGGTTCTTGACTACCTGTTTTGTTTTTTTTGTTTGCTTTTCATTTTTTTAAAAGGTGGGAATATTATTTGTCATCTTACTTGACACTTGCCTGTTTCATGAAACATTTCTAGTAAGGATGTCTTTTCTGTAGTTAATCATTTTTGATTTCTGTAGGAACAGCATGGTTCCATCACAGGAAATGTTTGTTTATCCAGATTTCTAAATAGGACTGCTAAACTGATGTAATGATGGACTAGTGTTGCAAGTACTACTACATTTGGGTTTTCCTTATTTGCCATAGCTGTAGTTTGCGTTCTTTGTATATCAAGCATTAACGTTAAATTTCATTAAGTAACTACAGAAAGAAATGTTTGGGGTTTGGTGCTGTACAAAATTGTGGTCATTACTTGCTTGTGCTCAAAAGACACAAGTAGGAAATGCTGTTGTGTCGCATGCATGGTCTGAAGAGCAAAACCATCAGCAGTGGCTATTGATGCCTGTATATAAGATCTCATCCACTCCGGCATGAGCTTTGCACATCAGCTAGACCCAAAAATAAAAACCAGCATATTCCATAGTAATAGGTAATGCAGTAATTGTATGTTTGTAGTTAGTTTTGTTTGCACCTCTGCTATGCTTTTTCCTTTTGCCTATCAAACCATTTCCTGACTTTACAATGACTCGTTTGGGGAAACTTCTCCACATGGATTTGTGTAACTATGGGACACATCATTTCTGGGTTCATGCAATACTTTGGGACTATGCTCTTTAGTCTGGTAACCATAATCATATGCTTCATGGCCTTTGATGACCACTGGTTTTAACCCATCTGTGCTCTGTATGTTCGCTAATCTGTCTGGTTTGGTCTCTAGCTTGTCAAAAAATAGTGTTTGCATGCTAGCTAAAACTCGCTAGACCAGTGGATCCCAAAGTGTGAGCGTACTGCAGGGGAAGTGCAGGGAGATGGAATGAGTGC
>CM040977.1:18512108-18583370 GCA_022985145.1 Pangasius djambal
AGATTCAAACAATTGCTCTTCCCCCATTCATGATCAACTTTAAAGACTTCTGTGTACTGGACCTGCATGCAAATAACATATCCAGCATAAAAGTAAATCACACAGCTGTACTGCGAGAGATGAGGGGAAATATCACTCTAATACTCTCCAGCAACCCAATATTACATATCGAACCAGGAGTATTTATGGGCATTTACCTAAAAGAGCTTAACATACAGAGTGCTTTTGTTTCATTTGATGCAATGAGGTATGGTCTAAAAGCTCTCAGTGGTCTTAATGTTGGAAAACTCATCATAGGAAACTACAGACTAAGCCAAGTGATAAAGATATCAGATGCTGATTATCTTGCTGGTCTGTGCTTGATACATTTCACAGAAATATATTATCTCCAAAAAGAACGGTCACCTTTTAGCATTCACATGTTTCACTGTATGGTCAATGCAACGAAGATCACTCTGAGAAGAGGAGCTATTACAGGCATGGAACATGTACCATTTCGTCAACTTAAAGAACTATACATAGGTCACCATCATTTATCGGTATTACCAGACCTTTCACATGCACATTCCTTAGAAAAACTGGTGGTGGTTGATAACAAGGCAATGTTATTTCACGGTCTCAGTGAAATGCCTAAACTCCAGCATGTGGACCTGAGTAGAAACCAAATGATATTACAAGATTGTTGTGCCTGTTATTTCAGAAACACGCCAAATGTTCGCCACGTGAATCTAAGTCTTAATGCAAATATATGGTTGAATGCAAAACCATTTTTTAATCTTGGATTGATTGAGGTATTAGATTTCCATCAGACAAATCTAGATCTTATTGGACAACTTGGAGTCTTACAAAACTTGAAGTATCTAAAATATTTAGACCTTTCATACACAAGAACTACTTTTAGTAGCTACATATGTTTCCATGGGCTTAAGAGTCTTAAAATACTGAAAATAGCAGGCAATACTTTCCGGGGAAATACACTGTCTTATTTATTTGAAAATCTTACAGCTTTGGAGGTTCTTGACCTGTCACACTGTGGCATTGATCGAATAGCCTGTAAAGCTTTCAGAAACCTCCAGAAGCTTAGCCAGTTATTTCTTAGTCGAAACAACTTGATGGTTTTGGATTTTTTGACACAGCCAAATCTACAAAGTCTAACACGGCTTGCTGTAGACCAAAATAGTATTTCTGTTATCAAACTTAATACGCTCCAAAATATACCTGCGAACCTCTCTGTTTTTGACATATCTTCTAATCCAATCAGTTGCTTCTGCACCCAAACAGATTTTATTTTGTGGATAATAAAACATCAACAAATATTTCCCCAGTCTTATAATATTTTATGTAAAACAGTATCATCAGATTCAAAAATTAGACTTATTGACTTTGACATTGAAGGCTGTGAACGCAGCAGAAGACTGACAATTGTGTTATGCATATGTGCTGTCACTTTTCTTGTTATTGTATCAGTTTTGACCTACAAATTTCAGTTTTATCTGCGATACGGATATGTCCTGCTAAGAGGTTATAGGGCCTCCAGACAGCAGGAATGTTCTTATGATGCCTTTGTTATCTACTCCAGCAAAGATGAATCATGGGTAATGGATGAACTGGTGGAAAATCTGGAAAATGGGTATCCACCCATTCACCTTTGTCTTCATGTGCGGGACTTTGAAGCTGGCAAGGCCATTACCTCCAACATTATAGATGAAGGCATCATGGGTAGTCGTAAAATTATTGTGGTTGTATCTAAACACTTCATTGAGAGTTCCTGGTGTCGTTTTGAATTTGAAGTGGCGCAGTCTTGGCTAGTGATGCAAGGCAATGCTAACATCATCATCATCGTTCTAGAAGATGTGGAGGAGGAGAAGTCAAAGAAGGTGTTTGGTCTTCATAAGCACCTGAAAAACAATACATATCTAAAGTGGAGTGGAAACCCAATAAATAACATGAGATTCTGGATTCGTCTTAGGAAAGCTGTGATCACAAGAAAATAGTAGGCTTTGTTCTAATATTTTAACATATTTTACGCTTTCGTTTATTTTGAAGTCTTTTTTCTTTTTTTTCTTTTTTAAATACTTAATACTTTAATAAATTTTTACAAGCCCATCATACTCATACATTCTTGCTTTGTAATCATTGTACAGAAATCTGCTTTCATTAGCAGTAATAGTTCCAGCTGGTGATATAGATGTTTAGAGTACATAATGTGTGCAACACAGGTTGTTTCCTACTGTTAGAAATTGACTCTGCCTGTTTTTGAACATTACTCAGTCATTAGGTAACACAGAGTAGGAAGACATTTCTTCCATATTAATAAAGATTTCAAGCAGAAAAAAATTCCCTTTATATTTCCCCACCTCTTGTACAGCCTAAAGTTGCCTTAGTTCCAGCTTTTTTGATAACATTTGAAAATGCAAAACCATATCTTTACTTCACTTTATTAAGAACCAAATATCTTTGGAATGTATTTAAAATTGAATATATGGAAATTAACAACTGTCACATTCCTTCTCTAAACATTTTGTTGGTGTCAGAATGATGTTTCGTCATGACACACCCTCTAGGTTTGAACTCCAACAAGGCATACTGGTTTATCCTGTTCACATTCTCCCATATAAAACCTGTCACACAACAGTTTCACTGAAACTACATCACACTCAGAGATCTAGCCTGTGCATTTCCACAGAGGAATCAAAATGTCTCGACGTAGCAGTTTGGCAGACCAGAGCCGCTACAGCTCTCTCGGAAAGTCCCAGAGATCTGAGTCCTATGGAAAATACAGCAACCCCAGACCCAGCAGCCGGAACAGCCAACGAAATGTACTGTGCGATTTCTGTCTGGTGAAAAAGATGAAGGCTGTGAAGTCCTGTCTAACATGCCTGACCTCATTCTGCGAGACTCATCTGCAGACTCACTATGAATACCCAGCACTGATGAAGCACAAGTTGGTGGCAGCAACGGGACAGCTGAAGGAAAAGATCTGTGCTGAACATGACAAACTACTGGAGGTCTTCTGCCGCTCTGATCAGATGTGCGTCTGTGTTCTGTGCATCATGGATGAGCACAAAAAACACGACATTGTCTCAGCTGCAGCTGAGAGGACAGAGAAACAGGTGAGTATTTCTTCTACGATACATTTACATTTACATTTATGATATTTGGCAGACGCCCTTATCCAGAGCGACTTACAAAAGTGCTTTGAAGTCTATCAAAAATACATTCTGATACTGACTCACTAGGTCACAAACTAGGAACTCCAAAAACTCTGTTGGGGAGGTAATAGACAAGCGCTCAGACAATGCAATTTTTTTTTAAAGTGCTAATTTAAGTACTTTATGAAGAGGTAAGTCTTTAGACGTCGTTTGAAGACTGCCAGTGACTCAGCTGTTCGGACATCTAGGGGAAGTTCATTCCACCACCTTGGTGCCAGAACAGAGAAGAGATTCGATGCATGCCTTCCTTGTACCCTGACAGATAGTGGGACCATACTCTACTAGATACTCTACTAGAACATCTCTTATTATGTTTATTAAGATAATAACAATCTAATCTATCTAATGTTTTAATATGTCAATTTAAAATAATAATAATAATAATAATAATAATAATAATAATAATAATAATAATATTGTAATAGCTCTTCTTTAGATATTTCAACCTTGCATGCATCATTGCTAAGACACGTGATCCTCATGTGATGATGCTCAGTAAACATAAGCACTTTTTTACGCTTGCAGAAACAGCTTAGTGCTAAACTGATGACCTCTCAGCAGAAGATTGATGAGAGAGTAAAGAAATGGCAAGATCTGATGCAGGCTACAGAGTCTTTAAAGGTGGGGCTTTAAAAGGAACCTGTGGAATGCACTCTACTCTGTTTTTCTTATCGCTGCCATACTGTGTTCATATATTATCTGACCTTCATTACCCCAACTAAACTCTCATATTCTGATTCTCCACAGCACTCATCTCAGAGTGTGTTGGAGGAGAACGAGAGAATATTCACCGAGTTGATGCAAGCTCTAGAGAGGAGGTACACTGAAGTGAAGGAGCTGATCCGAGCCCAAGAAGCAGCCCTGATGACACAGGCTGAGAGACACTTGAGCCGAATGGAGGAAGAAATCACATTACTGAGGATGAAACACAATGACCTGGAGAGGCTTTCTCAGTCCGAAGATCACATTCATTTCTTACAGGTATGGGTTCCTACATATCAATCAGAAAATATGGTTGCAGCTGTGTTTTTTTTTTTTTTTTGTGAGATATGTATAAGATATAATTAAATAGTCAATACCATAAAATCAACTCTATTCTGGCCATAGAGCTGGCAAGCTCTTTCTGCACCCTCAGGATATGAGGACTTGTCCAAAGTGACGCTGGCCCCACTTCACTCTTTCGATAAAGTTAAGAAAGCCATCTCTGAGCTTAAGATTCAAGTAGAAGATGTAAGCAAGGGAGAACTGAACAAGATCTCATCTGCAGGTTGGTGAAATACAACACGATTCATGTAAATTATTCCTTTTCAGTGTTTTATGAGTACCTGATTTATCATATAAAAACATTTGTGACTTTGCCCTTTCTTTACAGTAAGAGAAGTTCAAATTCTGCAGATTCTGGAACCAAAAACAAGGGAGAACTTTTTACAGCGTAAGTTGTTTTATTCACTGCAGTCAAAATGTACTACATACTAGAGCACAGCCAGTTTTAAGGAAATTTATAAAAGTCTGAAAATAAACCAGAAACCAATAGCTTGGTTAAACACAGCTTGAGTGACATTAAGTTGACAAGTGCAAGTATTCAGTACATACACCCTAATAAATTCAAAACCAAGCCACTTATAAGTATTTTAATGTAACTAAAACAAGTAAACCGTGTGAAACAGGAGAGTCTCAAAGTAAGGGTAAAGTGGCAGGTGGGGACAAGTGTATGGCCTTGGGAATACAAACTGAGAAAAATGAGAAACATTTATGTTAGAAAGAAAGAAAGCCTTTTACTGTCACATAAACAAATACTACTGCATGGTGAAATTCTTTGCATAACTAGCTTGTTAGGAAGCTGGGGTAAGAGCACATGATTAGCCCTTGCAGCAGCTGATTGTTATGGGTCTTGCTCAAGGGCAACTTGATTCCACTGGGATTCAAACTGATGACCTTCTGACTGGTATCCCTAACACCTTTACCATTGAACAACCCTGTTCTTGTTAGGCTACATCTGGAGCTCAAGTGGTACAAATGTCTAGGTTTCATTTTGTCACACGTTAAGAGTCTTGGCAATGTCGTGGCAGCTATACAGGGTCTAGTATGATTCGCACATAAAACATCACTTTTTGTTAGCTATTAGCGCCCCCTAACGCCCTATAATATGTTTGGCGCTTGTTCAAAATGGCAGCACTTGATGTAATTCTTGAATGTGGTCTTTTATTACCTTGACAGATTAGTCATGATTAAAGTTGCAGGTCGGTTTTGCAGACCAGATTTATAGACAGAAGATGCTATTCAACAAAATTCCACAGATTCTAGATAAAATGTCACTCATGCTGTTGTGCAACAAGACAAAACAATAGCTGAATGGCTCAAATGTATTCACAGCACTCAACAGGTCATGGCAAATTAAACAGTGAACCTAGTTAGGAAACTACAAGTATATACCCAAATTCATGTTGTAAGCAATTATTTTAGGAGAAAAAGCCAAATTGTATATGCACATATATATGTAAGCATTTATGTGAGCACATTTACAATAAAACTGCAGAATGCTGGTTATGAGCCATCACTTACTGTGCTGTTTTCTGTGCAGATTACTGTCAGCTTTCTCTGGATCCTCTAACAGCTCACCCAAACCTACACCTGTCCAAGGGAAACACTGTAGTGCAGATGAGCAGTGAACTCCAATCATACCCTGAGCACCCAGAGAGGTACGACTACTGGCAGCAGGTGCTGTGCAGGGAGCGTATGACTGGCAGCCGTCACTACTGGGAGATTGAATGGAGCGGTACAGAAGTGGACATAGCCGTAACTTACAAGGAAGCAAGCAGGAAAGGCAGTGACAATGCTTGCAGCTTTGGCTGGAGTGACAAGTCCTGGAGTCTGTACTGCTCTGAGTCTAAATGCACCTTCATGCACCGCAGTAAACGTATCTCCATACCAGTGCCTATTTCTTCAAAAATAGGAGTGTATTTAGACCACAAGGCTTCAAGCCTGGCATTTTATAGCATCTCAGACACAATGACTCTCCTCCACAGAGTACATACCTCATTCACTGAGCCACTCTATGCAGGGTTTGGAATCTGGGGATATGGAAGTACTGTAAAGATACTGTAAAAATGTTTTATATATTTAAATACGCTGGGAATATTTTGTAAAGGACATTAGGTTGTTCATTGTCATTCAAAGGCCATGCCTCTATAACCACACTATAAACAGAAGGAATGAAGATACCGCAGCTACTACACCAAAACCACTAGATGGTGTTATTCGATCTCTTTGTTACTGATTTAAAAATCCAAATTAAGTTCAAATATATTAATGCATTTCTGATTTGATCTTTAACTCACTGCATGCTTGTGCACTTTTTCTGTGAGACTTTTTCTAGTTAACCTTACTGGTGGGTGTTTTTTTACCCACTGTTTAGCAAGTTGTCTTGTATATTTTCTCCTTAAATTAGCTTTCTTATACACATAATTTACCTTAAGAAATTGAAATATAAATCTAATAAATGATATGCTCCAGTCATTTATTCAGAGTTTTAGTCAGATTTGTTTAATTTACCTTCTTTACAAATTCAACATCAATGCTTACAAGTCCACAATAGTAACTCAGCTGAGCTCCTTCTGCAATTTTGCAAATCACAGTTGTCAGAGAAGAGCTTTTTGAACATGGCCTACATGTATAAATGTGCATGCATTAGAGCAGTTTTATAAGGAAATGAGCTGTAAGTGTTACTGAGCATCTTGCAGAAGCCACAGTTCTTCTGGAGACTTTGACTGTCACACTCGCTTCTTATTTTTGCAGCAAAACCCAGCAGCCTTCATTATGTTTTTTGGTCTGAAAAGTGTCTCTTATGTAATCTGCTGCTTTCTTTACTGACATACAAACATTTTTCTGTAACATTTAATTTTGTGCTGGAAAACTAATGTTTGGAATCTAAAATGTTTTTGTACTGAATCAATAATGTAGAAGTCATAAAATAAAAATCTATAACAAAGTTTGTACTAAAAAAAATGCACAGTACTGTATGTTCACGTCGTCAGATCTTTTTATCTTATGAAACCTGATAAAACACGGATACTGTGCTGAGTCTTGATTTAGCATCTCGAGACTGTGTGGGCAGAAAGTCAGTGACCTGCATTTAGGTTTCTGACAGTGTGTTTGGAGTGGCAGAGAAGGCACAGAAGCAGTGATCATACTGTCACAGGGTGTGAAAGCACAGTCAAACACGCAGTGACCACGCACATCCACGGTCACGTGATACAGTGTTGTCTCGGCCTGTGGTGACCCCGGTGTGCTTTTCGCGTTTGTGGCACATGAAGAGCTGGTATGTCTTACAGCATTGTCATCAACTCTGCTATTTGTAGACTGAAGGTCGTATCACATACAACCCCACAAATGCAAATATTCTTCCCCTGACCAGCTATGTCCTGAAGAACAGGGTGAGGTTTTCTGCACCGTTTTAAAATGGTAGTAGTAAAAAAAAAAAGAAGTAAAAAAAAAAAAAGAAAACACAACAGGCGAAGACAGTACGTGCTAACATGTAGTGAAGAGAAGCTGTGGTGCAGATGCGGTAACGTTAGTGCGGGTGGGCGGGGCGATGGGCGGAGCTGAGCAGCGCCGCACAGCTGCTGCCTGGAACTGAGGGACGCTCACCCATTCACTCCCTCAAACACTGTAGGAATAGTGGTATACATGCGGAACAACGGTGTACAACGGCGCAGAATTCCTGAGTGTTTGACTGTATCTCGCTGGTCCTGTGTGCTCCTTAGGATTTAGGAGTGGAAAGGTGGAAGAGAACCGGCTCCCCGAGAGGGGCAAGGTAAGATAATGAAATACACACTTGGCTTGTACGGCTGCTGCAAGTCGTTTAGCATTTTTTTTTTTGGCTCTGAGGAAGATATTTTGAGAAGTTGGCTTCTCTGTTCTTCTAAGGGAATTTGAGACATTTTCCCTTGCTGTGCTGTAGCTGTAATGTACCCATGCTAAACGCAAACGTGTTGGAAAGAAGCTAGCCGTGTCATGTATGTGCTGCTCGTGTGTGAGCTCGTTTTCTCCTGCTGTACAGGTCGCGGTGTCGGTGATGAGCGCAGCCATGAAGTGAAACGTGAATGTTGATGAGGCGGAGGCGCGAGGCTGGAGACTCAGCCAGAGGACATGATGGTAATGTCGGGGTGGATGATTCTGCCCATCAGCCTGCCCGTCCTCACCATCACCGGCATCTGGGTTGTGTGAGTGCCCCTGTGACCCAAAGACACACACTGTGTACATCTAACACTGTCCAAATATTAGCACTTTATATTGCTTTTGCCTCTTAGGATGCATGAGTGGAGTATGAAAACAAACGTGCATGGCTGCTATTGGCCATCTCTAAACCGACCTGTTATTGGATATCTGTTAAAATAAATGCAGTGTATGCTTCCTGCTGTGTATGCTTCAGTGTATGCTTCAAATTTAATCTTAGAAGCTTTTAATCTTGTGGTTAGGTTATGAGGTACAATCTAGAGATGAGTTTGTAAATGGCTTGTCAGGAATGGGATCCATACTGAGTCATTTTACACTTGTGTATAGATGACCTCTTGTAACCATGAGATTTGAGATGTCCTGACACAGGAAATCTTATAAATCACTTTTGGGTGATGAGTTTTATGTAGGCATAGTAACTGTAACTATGTAACTATAGCTTATCTAGGCGGTCAGAATGTGAAAAGAGACATCATTGTGGATAACAACGCTGATACAATCCTAGACCTGCCGATATTTATGTATAAAGCTGCCTTGGCATTATGAGATACAGTCTCAGAGGAAGGAGGAGATACATGCACCGTGAGAAAGAATAGGCCACAACAGTAATCGAGAGTTAGGTAAAGTTGAGAGGGCAGCGGGATGTTTTGAGTTATGAGCTAGAGTTTCTCATTGCTTGTATTACAGATCTAGGAGGTAAACACTAAATACAGGCTTGTCTTTTTCTTTTACGTTGTGATAATGGTATACAATTATCTCGCCACTAGAATGCTCTCCAGTTACTTATAGTGGATTTATGATTGGTGCGTTGTTTCTAAATGCACTCAGGATTCCCCTGTCTCCCTCATCCAGCAAGGCAGGGATGGTTACATAAAACATGGGAGAAGGAATACAACACAGGGGTGGAGCACTTACCCACACTTTCCAGAATACGTCAGCCACTTCTCATTGGCTGTCAGACAAGCTCGAGCAGAGCTTTCCACGTCTCCAGTAGTGAGGGATGGTTCCCAAAAAATGGGGCCTAACTTGTGCTGTGCCCTTAAGAGCTGCTTCCTGTTGATGAATTCTGTTTACTGGTAAAAAGACAACTGAAATTATGGCCATACAGAAGGATTTATTGAAAATGTCAGTCCTTCAAATACAGCTACAACATTCTGTGTTGTAGATTAGATTGCAGTTGTTTTTGGTTCAATGCTCACAGAATCTTCAGTGCTCAACCCCCAGTTAGTCCACCAAATGT
Organism: Pangasius djambal; assembly: GCA_022985145.1. Taxonomy (NCBI): domain Eukaryota; kingdom Metazoa; phylum Chordata; class Actinopteri; order Siluriformes; family Pangasiidae; genus Pangasius; species Pangasius djambal. The sequence goes on from CM040977.1 coordinate 18,521,796, forward strand.
TTTGTTTGTTAGTTTGCATAATTTAGACCTAGGTCTGTATTGTTGAAACCATTCTATTTAGATTAAATGTCTACAGAAATGTTTCTGTTTAAGTTTTCTTTGGATTTAGATTTGAATCTCTGACATGTGGTGTCCCAAAACCGCAGGCATTTAGAAGAGAGGGGAGACACATGACCGTATCAAGTTCTCATTGTTTGTTGTTGTGACAGAAGCTCTGATTAGGCTGGTTTAATACTTTGCGGAATGTTCAGTCCATAAACTTTAAACATGTATGTAAGACAAATATGTAAATTAACTGAAAACAGAGTGGTTTTTTTTTTTTTTTAACTTTACCCCCACACCATCTTCAGAGTAGTTTATGGGTTTTGGCTACAGCACACGATGCAGGCTGGCCCACTCTGAGACGTGAGGTTCGGTTGATGTTGTTTAACATGTTTAAGTCCATGCTCTTAGCTCACAATTAACGATAAGGTTTTTACTCCATTATGTAAGAGTAAATGGGGTCTTGAAAAAGCAACACTCTGCCATCTGCTTTCAGTGCCACAGAGTCTGTGGTAAACGGCTGGCCAGTGATGTTGGTGTCAGTGGTGGCCTGGTAACAGTTTGGGTGATTATTCACAGCAGCGGTTGAGGCAGATGGGAGGTTGTTTTTTTTACCAAATGCGGTTTTACTCAGTGTTTAATGGTAGTGGGGTCTGAAAGTGAATCTCACTGTGTGTATATACATACATACATACATACATACATACATACACAAACACACACACACACACACAGAAACAGATGCATTGAGAGATGAAAACAGCCCTAACTGGCATTTAGCCTGTTTCTGACCCTGCAGTCTGTCAGATGCAGTTGTACTGGACAAATGTAAATTATGTGAGCTGGGTAAATGAGACATGCACTGACAGCTTGGTGATGAGGGCATATACATGCATGTCCCTTATGTTGTCTATGTTGCCTTGCAAGTCTTATGAAAATGAGAATGTAGACATTCAAGAGCCAAGCACTGACTGCCATCTGATGCCCTTTTGTTCACTCACATCACTAGAGGGTCATTATGACTCTGGATTGGACATTCTGTGACCTCGCTGCATATTTAAATATTGACACAGTGCTGGTGAAATGTAAAATCAGTTGAAATCCTGGAGATGACTTACCTTTTCTCCAAAAAAAAATAAAAAAAATACAGCAAGCAAATTAGCCAAAATTGTAATTACTCTTAAACACCTTTTATGGTAATCATCTTTCATTTATGTGTCTCTTTATGTGTTCTTTCTCAAAAGAAACACATGTAGTTTTAAGTATTTGAGATGAGAAGTATTTGAGAAGTAGTTTCACAACAGCATTACTAACACCCCGGCTTTATGAATTTGCTGTTATGTCTTTTACATCAGGTATGCCATGGCCCTGTATAACCAGCATGTTTGTCCTGTGGATAACTGGTAAGAGTCTGACCTTATGATTCTTTACATGTCAGTACACTGCACGGTTGTTTGTTGATTAACTGTAGTGAAACATTTGCTCCATTTATTACAAAATCTGTTATACGTTTCAGTTAACTGTTTATCTACTCTAGATATGTGCCTTGTGTGTTAGGATGCTATCTCAGATATTGGTTACTGGGACCACCCCAACCACGTTAACCAAATAATGTTAGGTGGTTAAATGCTTTGCTTCATCCAAAGTGTCACGTTGCATTAGAGTGATATTTGTACAAGGCACAGCTTTCCTATATTCTGAATTTCACTGCATTTCACTGTAAATTGCCAATTACTCAGGAGAAAGTGGTTGATGATGTGATTTGTCACAGCTGTAAATTTGGTAGAACCCTAATTATTTGGTTCGTTTTTGCTGACATGGCTATAAAAAATGCAGTCATCCTAGCTCTGTATTGTAACAAACAAATGGTCTGGTAAAAAAAAAAGTGGTTGATCTGCCTGGTGTAGGTTCGTGCTGTGTAAGGAATGGACCTCAGATGAGCTCAATATGGTTCACGTAATAGTTTAATCATCGCTGTTTACACTTATTTGATTTTGTATTTGTCTGTGCACGTGTTTCAGGTTATATAATCAGTCATGTGAGGAAGATTTGCCCATGCAGAGGGGATCAACACTATGCTGTACTCTGGACCATGTGCCACTCATCAGGTCTGTCTGACAAAGCCTAATTATTGTTAAAACGTCTCTCTTCTTTACAGAAAGGGGCGTTAAATATATGGGTGTAATATGTGGCATATTTAATTTCCACATATGTTTCTGCAATTATGTATCTATTATCTTATTAAATAATACACATTGAGCAAAGTATGGGTCCTAAAAGTGACATGTAAGTACATTTAACAACCTCCTGGTTCCAACTGGAACTTGCTGTGGCTGATTTCCAGTGAGGTTCTACATTGAGGTTTTACATTAAACTTTAATGTAAAATATTATAGTTTTTGATGACAAGTGGCAAACTTTGAAAACATTTCACATGAATATATAGTGTAGGCTTGTATGCAGTACTCTCTTTTTTAAATTCTATTTATCTATTTCTGCTCTCACCACACCGCAGTAGGTAAATAATTTTTTTGCACTGTAAGATTTTTATCTTATCTTACTCTTTTATTTTATCTTACTCTGGTATAGAAAACTCACTTCTCAAAAGGTAACCAATGAAAACAGATCTTTGTATGAGCCACGTGTATTTGCCTTATCATATTCTTGTCAGCTGCTTATGCAAAGGAAAGATGCGCTTTTAACTTGAAGGCATTTGTGCATTACTCTCTTCTTTAGTATGCTGACATTAGGTTCCCACATCACAGGGTTCGTGGATTGTTATTAAGAGAACATAATAAAAGTTATTGCATGTCATGCACAGTCCTTCTACACAGGGTCAAAACATTTCTGGTTTTTATGCTGTTTCTCTTCCCTTTTTTCCCTGAGATGTCGCTTGTTTCATTTCCTGCCATAACGGTTTTTTTGTAACAGACAAAGAAAGTGTGTAAGAGGGAGGGAATGAGAGAGAGCACGAGAGCTAGTGTGAACAGGAACACAGGAATATTCTAGCATATTTGTTTAGTGTGATGTTTTCTGGCACCTTGCTGTCACAGTTAGTGTGGATTCTGAGAGATGTTTTCTGTAGAGATGGTGGCTAGTGCTTCTGCACATGGTTCTGGGCCTGCTTACCAAGGGCTGTCAAAACATTTTAACTGTACAATAATATTTATTTTTAATCGCTTAACACAATTCTTTTGGAACTTTTTGGTGAAATGAGGGCAAGGGCTTAAAATAAATGCATGGCATTTATGGCATACTTTATTTCCCCATATATGTATTTTTTAAATATGTATTCATCTCTTATCTAAATTAATAATTATAGTGATATTATATATAAGTGCATTTAACAATAAACAGGAACTTGTTGTGACTGATTTGCAAATGCAGTTTTATTTATCATGTTGTGAACTATGAAGATTCATTGCTGCCTTTATGCTAATCAAGAATATAGTGAACATATACAATCAGCTTGGCACCCATAGTAAAGATGGATAAAAAGGTTATGAAAAATGTCTTTGGTTAATTAGCTTCCTGAAAATCCTTCACTGAAAATATAAGAGAAATCAAACCTTTAACTGAAGGAAAAATGTAATGATATAAACAGGATGTTTTAAACAAAGGTCCATCATCAGCTATACAAGCAAAGTACTTCTGAGGCCAAAGGAGCTAAAACCTTCATCGAAACTGGACAGTTTGAAGATAAGATATAAATGTCTCCTGGTCTTTTTCCAGTCTTCCACTGTCTAGTTTCAGTACATTGGAAGCTCTTGGCCTGTATGTGCATGATTTTATTCACTGCACTGTTGCCACATGATTGATTGGATAATTGCATGAATGTGCACGTGTGCAAATGGATGGTGCGGAGTGACGCTGAAAGTGATTTAAGCTAATATTCCTATTCCTAGCATGACTGCTGTTTGTTTTATCTGTGGCAGTATACTGTAAACTCATTAATATTTGAATGCATTTCTATCAGTTTTTAAGTAATTAAAATTTCAAAACACTTTTCAAAGGAATTTTATAGCCCTTGCCAGGCAAAATAATTCCACTGTGTGTCCTGCTGGTATGAAGGTTGGGTGTGTGTGGAAGAGACTGGGTGGGTGTTTATACTAGATTCCCAACATCCCCTCTTCCTGGCACTGAGGTGTAGTGAAGTGGGTAAAGGGTCAGACTCAGTGAGAGACACAAGCATGCGCACTTGAGTCTGCACACTTGAGTCTCACATGTATTTATAGACTGTACATTGTTTGACCTATATATAAAAAAGTAAAGAATGTAAAGTTGGATGTGAGCAGTATTGTGTATCATGAAAAGGAAGACAATAGGTTGGCAACTTACAACAGAATCCTTTGTTTAAAATGAATTGTGGTGTTACAGTGAATATAGAACATATATATTTTTTGGAAATTTTGATGTATGATTTGATTTTTAGATAGATCTGCCATTTGGAAGCAGTGTTTGTTACCTGACTTTTATCAGTCAGATTTATTTTACATTCATTTTATTTGACTTAAAGCTACTTTTATTCTGGTTTGCATCCTCTCTTTAGTGCTGTCTTGTTTGTCTTGTGGTGTGTGAGCTGATAGCTGACTCCTGTGTCCTTTGTACTCTTTCTCCTACTGCTGTTAATGCACTTTTCCTAGGATTCTAGTTAGGTTTTTTTTTTGTGTGTGTCTGTGTTTTCAGCCCTTAAACGTTTTCATGGAGTATTTTTAAATGTATGTGTAAACAGCTAATAATACCTTATCTTTATTCTGCACTGACAGTGAATAAATGATTCAGGGACAGTTCCTAGCCTGGATTTGAGAGCCTCCCTGTTTAACCCCTGCACTGATATGTGTTTATTTGCAGTAAGTGTGGCACACTACCTCCAGAGAGCTGCTTCTTCAGCCTTATCTGCAGCACGGGATCCTTCATGGGTGAGTATGTGTTTATTATGCAGGACATCATGTGTAGGTCATTTGAAGATATTATGTCTCATTTTAATCCCTTCACAAACAGTTAGGATTTTATTTAATTTAGTAGTTAAATATAATAACAGACCACAGGCAGAAAAAAACCCTTGTATTTTAGCAAAAAATGGGGCACCTTGTACTTTATATTTAGGATGTTTCTACTACTACAAATACCTTTCTGATACTAGAAATGAAAAGTAACAGCTGACCATCTGTGTGCGTGTTCCAGTTTGTGTGTGACTGAGAGGGTGTGGCCTAATCAGTCATACTAAAGAAATTAATCAGACACTGAAAATCCGACTACCAGACTGAATAAAATTGCACGTATTAGTCTTGATATGAAATTATGTAATAACCTCAGAAACGCAACATGAAGTGCTTTTGAATAGTCTGCGTACACAAGACTCCGCATGTAGGATAGCACTTCATGATGCCTCCTGTATATACAGCGAGGGGAAATAATTCAGACACGTTTTTGCTTTTGCTATTTAAAATAGTTCTTCCAGTGCATTTATCCATGTTAAATTTACACCAGTAATATCTTTTGAGTTGTACTTGTAAATATAAACAAAAAAGGATGTCTACATAAGCATATAAATATGTTGAAATATCAAAACTTTTAGGGAATATATTGGATATAAAAAGTCTATACACCCCTGTTGAAATTACAGGTTTTCGTGAAAAAAAAAACGAAACCAAGATGTCAGATTGTTTTCCATATTTAAAGAAATATAGCAAAGTGAAAAACAACTGGAAATGTTTTAGGGGAAAAAAAGAAAAATTTACAATAACCTGGTTGCATAAGTGTGCACAGCCCTTAACTAATACTTTGTTAAAGCACCTTTTGCTTGTAAGGCAGCACTCAGTCTTTTGGGGTAAGATTCTACCAACTTGGCACATCTTGATTTGGCAATTTTATTCCACTCTTCCTTGCAAAAATGCTCCAGATTTTGAGAGGATCTCCTGTGCACAGCCCTCTTCATGTCATTCCACAGGCCATTCCAAAACTTTGATCTTCTTCTCCTGAAGCCATTCCTTTGTTGACTTGGATTTGTGCTTTGGGTTGTTGCTGTGCTGGAATGTGAAAATCTTTTTTCAGTTGTCTAACAGAGGCCTGCAGGTTTTGTGCCAAAGTAGATTTTTAGGTATTTAGGAGCTATCCATAAATGTTTTTTTTTTATTATTTATTTATTTTGTGAGAAAGGGCCTCTGCCTAGCTACCCTACCCCATAGCGCAGACGTTGTGAAGAATACAGGAGAGTGTTATCACATGCAGGGAGTGACCATTACTTGCCAGATGTTCCTGCAGCTCCTTTACTGTTGCTGTTGGTCTCTTGGCAGCATCCCTGATAAGTTTTCTTCTTGTCCTTTTGTCGATTTTGGAAGGACATTCTGTTCTTGGTAATTTCACTGTGCTGCTCCATTTTCTCCACTTGTTGATGATGACCTTCACAATGTTCCATGGTACATCTAATGTTCTGGCAATTATTTTGTACCTCTCTCATGATGAGATCACGTACATACTTTGTAAGCTCTTCACAGTTGGATGAAAGCATCAAGAAGAAAAATCCTACAGAAACAGCTTTCTGTAAAAGCAATCTTTATTTGAATTAATCAGAATCACGTCATTGATGACAGGTGTATGATAATTACTTTTTGAACATGCGTTTGAATGTTATTATAAATGTTACTATCAAACATCTATGAATGTTATTATAAAAGGGCGTGCACACTTGTGCAACCAGGTTATTGTAAGTTTTTTGTTTTTCTTTTTTTTTTCATAAAACATTTCTATTAGTTTTTCACTTCAATTTCGTTGGCTGCTATATTACATTAAAGGATTTAATTGCTGCAAAAGGAAAATGAAGTTCTAGATATAAATGCTGCAAAAGGTCTTGTTTAGATTGCACTTGGTATCATAATAAAAGATGTTGCCTTTGATTTGGAAGATTTCACTTCACGTCAAGTAGCAATCATGGTGACAGGGAAGGAGCTTTCTAAAGTTCTCGGGGACAATATTATTGAAAATCCCTCAAATGGAAAAAGCTACAGTCCAACTGTCAGTACAGTTGGTTCAATAATATCCAGGATGGAAGTTCATAGAACCATGGACAGGTGCGCCATGTAAGATAATACAACACTCTCAGCCTAAAGATATGGAAGGTGAGAGAAAGGACCCTTGAAGTCACTTGAAAATAGTTGCAGGACAACCTGAAAGCAGGAACAGGAGTTACACAGAGAACGATAAGTAACGAACTGCACCACAATGATGCTGTTCCTAGACCCCATGCAGAACTCCTCCTCATGCAGAACAAAAGACGAAACAAAAAAGAAAACTCAGTAATTAGGCAGTAATTCAGCTGCTCCTGTGTGGAAAAGTAGGGTTTCATGAATGCCATTTCCACAGGGGAGTGTGGGTACAGTATGTGTGTAAATTTGAAGTGGATATATGCACTGGAAGTTCATTAAATAACAGAACCAAAAGTGTCTGAATACTTATTTTCCCTCACTGTAAATCATGTTGACACTAATCCACACCTCAGATTTTATTCGTACAGATATGCCAAAATTGAAATTGATTAAAAAGGAAGCTTTTGGTGGAATTTGCATACGTGTTTTATGTTCTATGTTCATTATGCAATGTTGATGAATAAGGGCCAATGTAAGTTTTGCTGTTCACACTGTTGTGAAAACAAAAACAAATGCATGTATGAGGAACAGGATCATATTTGAGTCAGTTCTTTCTGCAGTGTGAATGTAGTTTTTCAGTCCCAAGAGTAAAAAAAATGAGCCTTGATCTGCACATTATCAGTCATATTGTGACACAGTGCACACTTGAGAACAGGGTGTAGGTCCAGTACTGCATGGAAAGTGGTATTTAACATACCCAGAGTCTGTGGCAGCCAGGTGTGTATTTTGCTGCAGGACTAAGAAGTCTTTTGTGTTGCTGGTGAAATATGACCTTTGACCGGCACAGTTAGCCAGATAGTTTAAATGTCTCTGCTAAAACATGGAGGACTGTGCTGTTACTAATATTTCCAGTCAGTCAAGATGTGGCTCAGTAAGACGGTTCCATTGCAGGAAGACATGGCCCTGCTATTTCAATGTCGAAACGGCAGAGCTTTTTACCACCAAGCCAGAGAGTTTCAGAGGGAGAAACTAGATGGTATTTTTGTCCACAGACAAAACCAGCAATTTTTCAACCTTTACCCTACACTGGTTGCTTTTTCTAGTTAGAACATGCAAGCTAGCTAAACACTAACCTTAGGCAATCAAATATTACATTATAGAGTTCCTGGATCCCATACCAGTTACTGTAAAATGCAGTGTCATTGATGGTAGTCTGGGAAATTTAGGCTTGTCTAGTCATGTCTTGGTAAGTCCCATGTTCTGTCAAAGTTGGTTATGCTGTGTGGGGGAAGCATGTTTCAGGCTGATATCAGTAGTCTGCCAGACCAGACATAATCAAATGGTTATTTCTGCTTAAGCTGTTTGTCAGTAAGCATCTTGAAAATCACTCTCCCTGCATTTTGGTTTGTGGAGTGCATTTTGGAGTGGGTCCCATCCTGCTTATCTCCACTAAAGATCAACTTAGACTGATCAGCCATAACATTAAAACCACTGACAGGTGAAGTGAATAACGTTGATTATCTCGTTACAGTGGCACCTGTCAAGGGGTGGGATATATTAGGCGGCAAGTGAACAGTCACTTCTCAAAGCAGGAAAAAGTGTAAGGATCTGAGTGACTTTGGCAAGGGGCAAATTGTGATGGCTAGATGACTGGGTCAGAAGATCTCCAAAACAGCAGGTCTTGTGGGGTGTTCCCAGTATGCAGTGGTTAGTACCTACCAAAAGTGGTCCAAGGAAGGACAACCGGTGAACCGGTGACAGGGTCATGGGCACAAAAGTCTCAATAATGCATGTGGGGAGTGAAGGATAACTTGTCTGGTCCAGTCCCACAGAAGAGCTACTGTAGCACAAATTGCTGAAAAAGATAATGCTGGCTATGATAGAAAGGTGTCTGAACACAAAGTGCAGCTTGCTGCATAGCCACAGACCGGTCAGAGAACCCATGCTGACCGCTGTCCACTGCTGAAAGAGCCTACAATGGGCATGTGAGCATCAGACCTGGACCATGGAGCAATGGAAAAAGGTGGTCTGGTCTGATGAACCACAGTTTATGTTACATCATGTGGACATCTGTGTGCGTCGCTTATCTGGAGAAGAGATGGCACCAGGATACACTGTGGGCGGAAAGCAAGCCGACGGAGGCAGTATAATTCTCTGGGCAATGATCTGCCGGGAAACCTTGGGTCCTGGCATTTATGTGGATGTTACTTTGCCCCATACCACCTATCTAAACATTGTTGCAGACCAAGTACACCCCTTCATGGCAGTGGTATTCCCTAATGGCAGTGGCCTCTTTCAGCAGCATAATGCACCCTGCCACACTGCAAAAATTGTTCAGGAATGGTTTGGGGAATCTGACAAAGGTGTTGACTTGGCCTCCAAATTCCCAGATTTCAATCCGATCGAGCATCTATGGGATGTGATCGACAAACAAGTCCAATCCATGGAGGCCCCACCTTGCAACTTACAGGACTTAAAGGATCTTCTACTAAAATCTTGGTGCCAGAGACCACAGCACACCTTCAGAGGTCTTGTGGAGTCCATGCTTCGACGGGTCAGAGCTGTTTTGGTGACACAAGGGAGACCCACACAATATTAGGCAGGTGGTTTTAATGTTATTACTGATTGGTGTATACAAGTTTGTATTCGTGCTTACACTGTGTAGAGAAGACCTTGTGAAGTGATTTTGTAGGAGTGGTTTTCCAGTCTGTTGAGACACAACACACTAGCAGAATTAATACACTCACTACTTGTATAGATATCTAGTAGGACTTCCTTAGAGGAGCTGCTTGTGCTCCCTTCAATGCAAGTTACATAATAATCACTGTTTTTCACTCTGTGGTGGAGCTGTTGCTGAAATGAGTGGAACACAGGAGGAAACATCCATCAACATTAGAACACAATAACAAAGCACTGCAGGAGCTGACCTAGGCCTCTGGAGACACACAGGCAACCTATCATCATACCCTAAAATACTGCCTCTCTCTCTTCTTTCCCTTATTCTGTGTGATCACTGGGTGTATTTGGGCAGCTTCGAGAGAGACACAGAAAGATGTGGAAGCCTTAAATTGCCATGATTTTCTTAACATTCTACATATTGCACTTGCTCATTTGGCTACACTGGATGTAAAAGTGTGTGTTGTCAGCATTTGTAATTTGACTGAAGGATCAGTTGAAATGTTTTTTCCAACACAATAATACTTCCTCAGTGTTGTCAGTGATTCCCAAGACCTTTTATACAGTGGCTTCAGAAAGTGCACTATATGGCCAAAAATTTGTGGACACCTGATGATCACACCCACATGTGCTTGTTGAACATCCCATTCTCCCTTTGCTATTATGATAACTTCCACTCTTCTGGAAAGGCTTTCCACTAGATTTTGGAGCATGACTGTGGGGATTTGCCCATTCAACCACAACAGCATTAGTGAGTTCAGACATTGATGTTGGTTGAGGAGGTCTGGGGTGCAGTCGATGTTCCAGTTCATCCCCAAGGTGTTCAGTGGGGTTGAGATCAGGGCTCTGTGCAGGACACTCAAGTTTTTCCACTTCAACCTTGGCAAACCACATGTTTATAAACCTCGATTTGTGCACAGGAGCATTGCTGGAACAGGTTTGAGCCTCGTAGTTCCAGTGAAGGGAAATTGTAACTCTACAGCATACAGAGACACCGTATACAATTGTGTGCTTCCAACCTTGCGGCAAAAGTTTGGGGAAGACCCACATATGGGTGTGATGGTCAGGTGTCAGCATACTTATGACCATATAGTGTATTCACTCCCCTTTACTTTTTCCATACTTTATTGTATTGGATTAAGTGTACTTTTGGCTATTAATGTACACATAATAATCCATTATGCCAAAGTGAAAACATGGTTTTAGAAATTTCTGATTTTCTCTCATTTAGATACCTATTCAGGCCCTTTATTCAGTACTTTGTAAAAGCACCTTTGGCAGTGCTTACAGCTGTGAGTCTTCTTTGGGTAAATTTCTACAAACTTTGAACACCTGGATTTGGGCAGCTTCTCCCATTCTTCCGTTGGATTATGGATTATGGATTATTGGAATATGGATTATAGTGTGTAGAATAATGGCAAAAAATCCCTAAATTTAATCCATTTTAAATTAAGTCTATAACACAATAAAGTGTGCAAAATCTGAAGGAGTCTGAATTCTCCAAAGCCACTGTAGACTATGTGAAATAAACAAGAATGTTTTTCTGCTATTCCATAAATTTTAAATTTTCCACTGTTAAAGAACTAATGTCTTCTCTCTGCAAGTTACAGCCATGTAATGGCACCACCCACAAATGTGTCTTATCAACTTTAACAGGCTAATTAATGCGCCAAGTGGGTGGCTACCACAGTTTTATTAGCACTCATGTTGTGGTTTGTTCAAATGTGTACTAAACCTTGCTTGGTCAGTTAGATGGCATCGGCTGTGGCTGCCTGACCAATGCAGAGGATGGTGTAGTGCAGATGTTGCCAGCTCTGTAATGTTAAATTGGAGAATTGCTTAAGGGAGAACTGCATAATGTGCCTCAAGCAGCTTTGTAATACTTGGCATACTTGGAATATACTTTGAATGGGTTTCCAGGCCACCACAGTGTACAAAACACTTTTTTTATTATGATTTAAATTTAAAACAATCAATAATAACTCTCACAATGTTCCACGTTTAGATATTTTGGAATTCAAGTGGCACAGCTTTCAAAGAGTTTGATACAACGATACAACTGTCACAACTAGGCATGAGACAGAATTTCATTGTCTTGAATATCGCAATGTGAAATACTGACGAGACAAATTTGCTTCCCCGAGGTTTCATTTCCATTAAATTTTCATTATGAGCTCCACCTTGTCTTACACACTAGGTAGGAGGTACTACTAGTAGGAGGTGGTAGCATACAGTGCACGAAGTTTGTGAGTGGGAACTAAGTATGCTTACTTAAAAGTCCACAAAGAAAACTGCAAATGAAAAGTAGACCAGAATTTATAATATAGTGTAATTTTCCCCTATTATGAAACAAAGGAATGCATTCTCTAAAAACCTTTATTACAATCAGCATAAAAACCTTTATTACCTAATAGGCCATACACTTAATAGTTTCTGATAGCCTTTCTTTTTTCTATAGAAACATCCTATTCTAATTTCAGAGCCTATATATTAATTGATAGAATATGTTAAAGTGTTAAACAAACAAACAAATAAATAAATAATAGCCTTTGATTATGGCCCTTCAAGGTGTCACAAAAATGCTGATGTGGCCCGTGCAGAATTTGAGTTTGAAGAAACCATGAGAAAGCAAGACTGCTGCATTTGTTTAGAGTCAAACGCAGGGTTATTTGTCTCTGAGGTGTTCATATTGCAGTGGTTTGATTTGGTGTCATTACAAAATGAATGTATTAAAATTTTTAATATACTGTTTTGTGTCAGTATTGTCTTGTGAACCCTGTATTGGGATATATCTTGTGCCGTGGCTTTAATGTATCGTTTCATGCGTAGTCCCCACAAGGCCATAGCCATCCATGAACAGGAATCCATCAGAGCATAATTGCACAAATGAACTGTATTCACATACAAAGCAGCCCTTTTTGTAAGTTATAAGTGCCTTCCAACAACCTACCATATGATTTGTTGTCGTTGTTAAAATAGCAATACATTCATGAATGAGTTTCTAATAGAACATTTTAAGAAGGAGAAGGAGAGTGAAGGAAGGAGAGATGGCTAGTAAATAAACCTGGTGGCCTTTTCCTGTCTAACTGCCTCATTCACTGGCTCTGGCTCTGACCCCAACTCTTAGTCATTTGGGAGGAAACTATGAGAAAGCAAGACTGCTGCATTTGTTTAGAGTCAAACGCAGGGTTATTTGTCTCTGAGGTGGGGTTTGTGCTACACAGGAAAATGATGATGGCCAGCAGCAGCATGTGTCACAGAGAACCTCTCACCCCCTTTTTCACATCCAGCTTTCTCAGGATAAGAAGTCAGCTCTAGGAAATGTGCACACACCCTTGCCTCTTCAAGGCATTGACCTTTGATGATCTGCAGTGCAGTGGTTGACCACATGTTGGTTAGACTGGCACATGTGTTTTGCTATACCATCCTTCCATGGATATTTTTAGCTGGCTGCGAACTGTGATGTGTGCTAGATTTACACTTGTTTTCTGTTGCTGTATTCACTACGTGTCCTCTACAGTAGACATAGCCACAGCTTATGTCTATTACTAGACCTGTCGAGAACAATGCTCTTGAGTTCTCACTCCAACCAACATTCTAAGCTAATGGTGTAAACAAGCATTTTTTTTGTCTACAGCTGGGCTTTGTTAAATAGAATAAAGGCTAATTTCCTTTGCCCGGACATGTTGTTTCTTTTTCCATGCTTGTAACTTGCCTAACATCTCTTAAATTATTTAGGTCCTGACAGGAAAGTGTGGTGCCCACACACATTCTTAGAATTTGTTTTTATGGTGCTTCTCCCATGGAGTACCATTTAAATGAGACATCTGCATGCAAGGTTCTATATCTGGATCTGTTTCCTTTGGACTGTGAGATTAATGAGGCTGTTACTGGCATTAAGACATGAGGGGCAGTTTTGTCCCCACAGTTTTCCCTAGCTGACTAGCTCCAGTTACCTCTCATTAAGCATTAACCCAACAGAGTAAACAGCAGAGCAGCCCAGAGTGGCCAGCCCAGATAAGAGCTCTAAGCACATAACAATCAACCATGTTATCCCTGCCATAGGCCTCTTTTCCCTTCCTGCCACCTCATATCCTCACTCTTCCAGGAAAAAATGAATAATTTCTGGGGAAACAGCAGACACAGGTTTTTGTCATGCAGAATCTGGCACAGACGAATCAGACCAGGCAGAAACATACATAACTAGTGCAAAGAGCACATGCCTGGAAGACCACAAGGCGTAATTAAAATGGACGAATTGGGATTTACATCTGAGGATTATTTCTTAAATGCTATTAGGATGTGATAACCAAATTGTATATAGGCATTATTAAAACAGTGTCTAGCTATATCTTTATAATAGAGAGTAGCATCCATCTATATCACTCCTGTGTTCTCTCTCTGTGTTTTTTCTCTTTCAGTGATGGTAATAGTTTTGCTGCATTATGCTCATGTGATTGAAAGGCGCCAGAACTGCGTGTTAAACACAGCAAGCCTCTCCACTGGCTGGATCTGCTCTGCGGGACTCATCATGGTGGGCAACTTCCAGGTGAGTGCAGTGAGGCGTGCATAAATAGCAAGTACATCCTTTATCCTTCGACAGTGCAGGAGATCTATAAACTGTAGCATGAGTGAATAAATTTAGTTTTCTCGAAGTAGCAAAAACAGTAACAATTGGAACCAAGAGTTCAACAGAGCTTATTAGGGGGCCAAGCACTGAAGGTGCATAGGCACCCTATTGTTATTCTGTCTTCTTATTATTAGGGGACCAAGTACCAAAGGTGCATAGATACACTATGATTATTCTATGTTTTCTTCTTCTTCTTCTTGTTCTTCTGCTTCTTCTTCTGGCTAGGGTGTCTATGGCAGCCCATAGAACCATCTGGTAAAAAGCAGTTAAATTTGGCACACTGATTGGGGAGGGTCTAAGGAGTGTTGCCAGTGCTGCCAATGCTCTAGCGCCACCATCGGGTCAAATTTGGGCCTAATTTAGAAGTACATTTATGGTCATAATTTTTGAACGGTGTGTCCAGGCATCCCTGGGTCGAGACAAGTTCAGTGCACCCTATGACATCAATTTCCACCATCTTGGATTTTGTCAAAAACAGTTTTTTCGCTACTCCTCCTACAAATTTTGTCCCATCATCACCAAATTTGGCACACATCATCTTCAGAGTAAGCCTCACAAAAGTTATCAAAAGAATTTTTAATAGTCCAAAAGGTTTCTCCGTAATGGGCCAACGAATCTGATCGTGAAGCCACCAAACAGGAAGTGAGGCTGTATCTCAGCAATGACTTTGCGCACTGACACAAAACTTGGTAGGCATCTTCAGGACTATGACCTGAAGCTACACAACAGATTTCGTGCCAATGACACCTACTGTTCAAAAGTAACAATAACATGCTAAAAAATGCTTACATCTAACTGCCATTTTTGCTACTCCTCCTCCAAATGTTGTCCAATCTTCACCAAATTTGGATCACATCATCTTGACACCTGTCTAAACAATGCTGCAGCAATGCGACCCTGCTCCCCGTTTGTTCATGTCTGTGAATGTGTGGCTCATCGAGTCTGGGTGCTTGGCCCCCGAAAATGCTGCTTGCAGCTTTAATTTATTACTGTGTTACTTTTGTAATGACAAATACCATGCCATAAATGGTAGCAACACTTCCGCCTTGTTTATAGATGTGATTATGCTTATAACGAGATTTAGACAAAGTGTATTCCTTTAAAAAATCAGAACTATATAATGCAGTTTAAACCATGTTTCTATGAACCATGTACAAACACTGGAGTCAGATATGTTATGTTTAAGAAAACTCAACTGTAAGTTAATAAGGCTGCCTACAGATTCTGACATACGTTTACTAGATTGACTGTGTTAATGCTACAATGTTGTCTCCAGTTTGAGGACAAAGTATAGACTGGCTTATGCTAGTTTGAATAGGAACAGACATCAGTAGGACTGTGACCAGGTCATCATCAGCAATACAAGCCATAGACATTAACTTGTTTCTACGAGTCTTAGCAGGTCACAATCATCCACTCATGTACCTAGATACACAGCTGTTCCCTGCTGGTCAACATTGCCAATCTGTCAGTTCTTACAGTATTAGACAACTACAGAACCTCAAAGATTAGGATGCACCCCATCTCTGTTCTAAAACATACATCTCTACCCTTTGAATTGAGGGTATTTACATGCAAATCAAATGAATGGTGCACTTTTTACACATTGTTGAAAAAGTAAGTGTAAAAGTACTTTATGCTTTATATGTGTAAACTTTATATAGACAGTTGGCTGCTCAGCTGTTTCATGGCCAGGTGTGTGTTATTCCTTCATTATTTCACTTATGAGTAAGCAGATAAAAAGGGCTAGAGCTGATTTCAAGTGTGGCATTTGCTGTTAAAAGAGCTGTGACATACCCATCAGAGAGATATCAGAAACATTGTGTGGCCAAATCAACTATTTGGTACATTTCTTAAAAAGAAAGATTGCACTGTTGAGCTCTGGAACACTGAAAGTC
Source organism: Pangasius djambal (assembly GCA_022985145.1). Taxonomy (NCBI): domain Eukaryota; kingdom Metazoa; phylum Chordata; class Actinopteri; order Siluriformes; family Pangasiidae; genus Pangasius; species Pangasius djambal. The sequence continues at coordinate 18,538,126 of CM040977.1, forward strand.
CCAGAAGACAGCTATGGTGGGTGACAGAAGAATTCTTTCCCTGGTGAAGAAAAACTCTTTCACAATAGTTGGCCAGATCAAGAACAACCTCCAGGAAGTAGGCCAGGGGTTCCCAAACTTTTATGGGCAAATGGACATTATGAATTTTCTGTGACCCCAAGCCTTGACCACCCTTATTCCATATTTATAATATAGGAATATAAAATAAAATAAGATTACAGTAACATTTGACACGTGCTGAGTATCTTATGGTACATTACATGTACATCTGGAACATTTAGAAGGGACATTCTCTAGATTGCATCTCAGAGTCAAAACTTCCCTGTCTGTCAGGTTTCAAAGTCTGCCATCATGATTATTGTCATGGGCTTCACTTCAAATCAAAAACGCTAACCTTACCTTCAAAAGTGTTTACTAATCTAGAAAATCCAGAAGACTGGTATGCAAAACAGACCTTTCGGTAAGTTTAAACATGAGACGTTTTTAAAATTCAAAGACTAAAAACTAATAGGAAAACTGGTTTGTGTTAGTACTCAGTAGTGGTGTAGAATTTGAGATACAATGCTAGTTTGTTTAGCGGAGGTAGGTGGACAGGGAAATTTTTATCTGCATTTTATGTGCATTTTTACATTAGTGCAGTGTGCCAGGATAGTGAAACAGACTAAAATAAAATATGCCCTATTAAGTTAGATGTGGCTTGTCTGAATGTGACTCCTGTTTACATTTCAAAATATTAACAATTAATTAATAAATCTGTAAATCAAGTGACCAACAACACTCTATGGACAGATGAGACAAAGATCAACTTGTACCAGAATGATGGAAGAGAAGTATATAGAGAAGGGAAGGAACTACCCATGATCCAAAGTATACCACATATATGGCTGCCAGTGGAATTTGTTCCCTCATATGTATTGATTACATAACTACTGACAACAGCAACAAGAGGAATTCTGTGTATAGAGCTGTGTAGTGCTATATTATCTGCTAAGATTCAGCCAAATGCTTCAAAACTCATTGGATAGTGCTTCACAGTGCAGATGGACACTGACATGTAGCATACTTTGATGCAACCCAAGACTTATTTTTAAGGTAAAGAAGTGGAATATTCTGCATTGGCCAAGTCAATCACCTGTTCTGAATCCAATTGAGCACGCATTTCCCTTTCTGAAGGGAATGCCCGAAGAACAAGCAGGAACTTAGGACAGCTGCTTTAAAGGCCTGGCAGATAATCACCAGGGAAGAAGCACAGCGTCTGGTGATGTTCATGAGTTCCAGACCTCAAGAACTTATTAACTGCAAAGGATTTGCAAATATTAAAATGACAATTTAAATTATGATTATTAGTTTGTCCAATTACTTTTGGTCCCTTAAAAAGGGAAGGACCACATACAAAAAGTGCTGTCATTCCTACATCTAGAATTTTGGTTATGCTGTAGTTTGTGTTTTAAAATCTTACTTTATGTGCCTATGCACTGGCTCATCTAAAGGTCTCTGCATGGCCCCATTGTGAACTGTATATATTGTGCTGCGTGTGGCTACTTGTTTATGTGCCACTGGAAGAAGAAATAGACCTAATTGGTTTAGATGAATGCAACTGTCCTGTTTAATGTGTTACACTTTAATCCACTACTGGGGAGTTAGCACTGTGTTGCTATGTTTTAGCTTGTGTGTATATGTGCACATGTGTGCAAGAAAGTGTTTACTGCTTAATATTGAACTGAAATTCTTATGCTGTATCCCCTGTAGCTATTGTTCTCTTGCTCAGCTTACTATTTTTCTGTCTTTGTTTTTTGCCTCCAGGGCTGTTGTATCAAAGCTGTAGTTCACAGATTTGTAAGAGGCTCTGTAATCCTCTTGGACCCACAGAGAATCACTGAGCAAAGGGCACTGATTTACTCTGTGGAATTGCCATCTTTTACCATTAATTATAAATCAGTGCTGGCTCTTTAGTTGGCTCAGGGTTTTAGGCAGCTGTAATGTTTGGACACTTGGCTGAGTGCCCAGCTTGCAAGCAATGCAGGGAGGTCAGCCAATAGGGCACCAGACAGACATTTTTATGGGCCAGTTGCCATAGAGACAGAGGGGGAGAGCAAGTTCTCCTTCTCATAGTATAACCGTCCACTTCTTAACTATACAGATTCATCAACTGGATGTCTGAGAGAGTATACCGATTGAAACGTCCATTCTTAATCTGTTCCTTTATCTAAGTATGAAAAGCAAGAGTCTGGGTGTGTTTCTGTTTTTGTAGGAGAAGACACTGGCACATACATTTCATCAGTCAGTCTTTCATTTACCCTGCTGTGTTTATGATATTACGTCAATGCTAATTCATGTTTGGAGATTCTGCAGTTGTATTACTTGAAGTACTTTAAAGGTTATATGTCATTTTGGAAATGATTACTGCAGTCTTGTGTCTTCAGGACATTAAAATCACTTATTTGCATTGATGTCTCTATGTGTGGAAAGCAGCGCTGAGTGCCAAGCACAAGAGTTCCATGTTTGGTTGGAATACATGAGGTCTGCAAACCATTAAGTCTGAATGTGTGTGTGTGTGTGTGTGTGTGTGTGTGTGTGTGTGTGTATGTGTGCGCGTGCGTGTTTGTGTGGGAACTTTTCCACACACAGTCTTTTAGGAGGGATATGTGTACACAACCAGTCTTTTCATACTCATCTGTTCACATTGCTACTACCTGCCATATAGTGCTCCACTGCGACAGCTATTAACGCAGACTGAAATAGTTTTCTGCTGCCAAACAAGCCCCCACATCCCTAGCCAGTTCATAGAGGGAAGCTGAATCCAGTGAAGCCTTTAGCTCTCATAAGGTTTTTGACAAAACATTATTTGTGAGTGGAGTTCTTAAATCTTTCAACAAGTCCTATACAGCCTTTGTCAGGATTTAGTTTGAACGATTGATGTATTGTGTCCTAATAACTTGGTGAATATGTTTACTATGATAACTTGTGTTGTGAAACCATAGACTGCCATCTGATGGAACTTTTTAAGTTTCCGTTGTTACGAAACAAGGGAATTTGCTGTGTGCTTGAATGACTCATGGGTGCTGTATGTGTGTTGAGTTAGGAATGAGAAACATCAAACAGGCAGGCGAGCCAGAGCGGGAAAATGAATTCTGGACACCACATCTGCACCTCATCAGCCAGCCCGCCTGTACTTCTAGAGCATTCCGCTGAGATGCTCACCATGCAAGATGTCCGTATAGCCAACTCGCTGCCTTCAGCCACCAAACATGTGTGATACACATTATTTCTTCAGGGAAGGTTATATAATAGATCTTTTTGGCTATACTTCTGCTATGACCAAAATTTTATGAATAGATTTCTCAGTCATCCATGAAAAAGGAACTGGGAAGAGAAGGTCTGTGTAGGTACAGTTGTGCAAGGTGTGAGGACCTGCAGACTCTAACAAACCTGCCTGTGCATGTTAGGAAGGCAGTGCCACGTTGCACATTCTCTCCCCCAATTAGTGACATTTATAGCCTTTCAAAACATACTGCCGATTTTTTCCTTCCTTTTTGTTTTCATTCCTAGCCAGGAAAGAAATATATATATATATAGATATCAAAGTAAAGCATACTTTGATGACAGGATTTCAGTGAAAATCCATAGTATTTTATTTTCACTTTCCCCAGACATTAAAGAATCCACCTTAAATAAATCCATCAATTTAATCCAACTTGTTCTGAAGCTTGGCATTTCAGTCATGACATTTCAGGGATGAGACGGTCTAGATGTTATTTAGCAGTGTACAAAGCAATAGCAACTTTTTTACAGTTGGACAGCAAGGCAGCTTACTCATGAGTCACTTCTTGTCAATAATGAAATAAAATGAAACTGATGATACACTGGTGACCAGTGAGCTGCATAATGGCTCATTGACGACCAGTGTATTAGGTCTGACCAGTACAACCTTTGTAGGAGGAACGGGTGGATGGTTAGGTCTTCTCGTGTCTTGTACATTGAGGATGAGATCCACTGAACACGGAGACACTTAAGCCTGCTCTTGAACCCGCTGCACACCCGAGAGCAGAGGACACTCATTAATGTGTAAATAAACACTGAGGACATGCATGCTCCTTGTGGGATTTAGCACCATTTACAGTTATGAGGTAGAGAGTTTTGAGCATAAACTGTAGGAGTAGCTTCTCTCTAAGTCTAGCGTGAGACAAGTTATGTGGAAGAGAGTTTAAAGGAATAGGTGAGCTTTGCTGCTCTCTGCTGGTGAAGTTAACAAGCAGTTTGTGGACCTCATAATTAATCTGAGGATAAATTGCTATTTTAACAAAGTTAATCCCATATTTCTGTGCCTCAAAGGCATCACCTTCACATGCTGGGTATTTCCACACTAAAAGATCGTTAACACTAAAAACACATGTTGTATAGGGAAACTATTACAGTCTGCATCATGCAGACCTGTTTGAAATGTACTGACTGAGTTTGTTTTCCTCAGGCTTCAGAGCTCCATACCACAGCTCTGTGTACTGAGCGCTGAAAATAACTGCCAGAGAAGTCCATGCACACGGTAATTACCTCTTGCGCTGCATGGTGCTTTTAACATACTTTTGGGGAAAACTGTTTGCGCCTCACTTGGGAACTATATATGAAGTTTATTTCTAACAGCTGGTTCAACCATCTGCCTCATATAAACCACAGAACCTAAATACGATGAATGCTAACATAGAGGAAGTGTTCAACACGTCACCGTGTTTGATGCTGTCACGGCACATACACTTCAGTGGAAAATACTACTAAGGTTCTACTGTTCTTGTATGTTTGGTGAGTGGGGGTGGTCATATTGTGATGAATGGGTGTAGCTTATATAAAGACCTGTACAGCACTGTTGGGTAGTTGAAGTAGTTATCTCCATTTCCTAGCAGTTAGATAGAGGGCATCCCCACATTTTAGATTAAGTAGCTTTTACTACTACTATAATTTTTTCTTAATGTGTGCTACATATTTTCAATCAGTTAAGCATTTCTTGTTGGTTGGAAGCATGATTACATGTTTCTGGTTGCTAGCAAGTCCACTTTCTCTCACCCTGACAGCAGGAATAAAAAGAAAACCTGGACTGGAAATATTTTGTGGATTGTGTGAGACGAATGCAAATGTAAGAGAGACTTCATTTGACTTTAATAGTATGCAGTGTGTTTATCTGGGTTTTAAATAATATAGCATTGTGTTTCTCATCAAAGCACATGCAAAAAATACATACACTGGTGTTATGGTGTTATGGTAAATCTGTGAGTTGACTGTAATGGACTGTAATTTTTGTAATTTGACACTTTTCTCTTTCACTGCTGAGCTCAATACAATGATGATCATTTAATAGTGGGGATGCTATCAATGCTAACATGCAACTGTCAAATTTTCTACTTTTCTGTTAATTATTCATTTGTTTATTTATCTTCTGTAACTGCTTTATCCTGGTAAAAAATCTTGAGCAGCTTTGTGGATTTATTATTTAAAACTAGTAGGGGTGTTATCAATCATGGATTTAGCTGTAATGTAGCTAAGGTACGCTTATACCGAGCATCTTGTAGAGAAGCAGGCTACATTTCTCTACATTTCTCTATGAATTTTGTAGCTTAACTAACCTGTTTAAAGTTGTTTGCTCAGTACTGCTAAAAACAGACATTATTGACAGGTACTTGAATGAAGCACAATTCATAATATACATGCACTCAGCTTTGGATGTACTTAATACTCTAGATATTGTGTTTGTAAACAAAGCTGGTTGGATATCTGATTTGTACACGGTCCAGGCTTTTAGAACAAAAGTACTTGTTTGTAAGTCAAGCAAATTGGTGTTTTTTGTGTTTTGTTTTTCTTTTTTTGGTGGCCTGTGACATCAGTGAAGCCTGTGGTATGGGGACTTAATAGGAAATAACACACAGAGTGAGAAGCGTGCTACAAGGCTGTCAAAGTACTGTGACGCCTTAATTAGTTCTGAGTTGTGTGTTTTTACATATACTGTATGCACAGATATGAACTGCAACATTGCTGTTGGCTAATGGCTATCCCATGTATCTGTCTCTATTTTTCTATGCTGCAACTTTATCGTGATTTGAATCATTATTTGGATCTTTACTTTCAAAGTAAAATTATGAAATGTATTATCTTGTGTGTTCCAGGTAGATAACGCGAAGGTGTTGCACTATGTTGGGGCCGGCGTGGCTTTTCCCACCAGTGTGCTGTTTGTGAGTGTGCAGTCTGCACTCACTTATAAACTGGCCAAGACTCAGGGTGAGTACAATATGGGCCACCTGCGTCTCATCATGACCCTGCTGGCCTTCGTAGCCCTGGTACTCAGTATCCTACTCTGTGATAGTTATAGTCTGTATAACTATATAACTAATGTAATACACTGTATTAGTTAGCCAAAGGTTTGTGGGCACCTGACCATCATACTCTTATGTGCCTTTTGAACATCCAGTTCCAATAACAGCTATAAAAGCCTCCACTCTTCTAGGAAAGCTTTTCACTAGATTTTGCAATGTGGCTATGGCGATTTGTGTTCATTTGGCCACAAAAGTATTAGTGACGTCAGGCTCTGATGCTGGGCGAGGAGGCCTGGTGCACAGTTGGTGTTCCAATTAATCCCATAGGTGTTCAGTGGGGTTGAGGTCAAGGCTCTGTGCAGGCCAGTCAAGGTCTTCCACACCATCCTTGTCAAATTATTTCTTTATGGAGCTCGCTTTGTGCACAGCAGTCATATCAAGCTGGAGAAGGTTTGGGCCCCTTTGATTACAGTAAAGGGATATTGTAATGCTACACATACAAAGACATCCTATACAATTGTGTGCTTTCAACTTTGTGGCACACATATGGGTGTGATGATCAGGTGTCCACAAACTTGTACACCTTCTCATTTATTCAGTTATCCATTCAACCAATCATGTGGCAGCAGCACAATGCATAAAATTCAAATCAAACATCAGAGTGGGGAAAATGTGTGATCTCTCTGACTTTACCCATGGCATGGTTGATGGGCTGGTTTGAGTATTTCAGAAACTGCTGATCTCCTGGGATTTTAATATTCAACAGTCTCTAGATTTTACACAGAATGGTGTGAAAAACAAAAAACATCCTGTGTGTCTGCAGACTGAAACACCTTTTTGATGAGAGATCAGAGGAGAATAACCAGGCTGGTTCAGGCTGACAGGAAGTCTATAGTAACTCACATAAGCACTCTTTACAACCATGGTGAGCAGAAAAGCATCTCAGAACGCACAACACATCAAACCTTGAGGTGGATGGGTTACAACAGCAGAAGACCACATCAGGTTTCACTGCTGGACAGCTGAAGACTGGAAAAAGACCAGGTGATTTTTTCCCCCCTAATTTTCAGCTGGGTGAATCTGTGCCCATGATGGCCTCAGATTCCTGTTCTTGGCTGACGGGAGTGGAACCCAATGTGGTCTTCTGCTGTTGTAACCCATCTCCAACCAATCTGGCCATTTTCCTCTGACCTCTCTTATCAACAAGGTGTATCCAGCCACAGAAATATCACTCACGCAATGTTTTTTATTTTTCGCACTATTCTCTGTAAACTCTAGAGACTGTTGCATGTGAAAATCCCAGGAGATCAGCAGTTTATGAAATTCTCTTATAAAGCCATGCCATGGGTAAAGTCACAGAGATCACATTTTTTCCCTCATTCTGATGTTTGATGTGAGCATTAACTAAAGCTCTTGACCTGTACCTGCATGCTTTTTTGCATTGTGGTGCTGCCACGTGATTGGCTTATTAGATAACTGCTTAAATGTGCAGGTGTGCAGGTGTTCTTAATAAAGTGGATGATCAGTGTGTAAGTATAGGTAAAGGGATTCTAAGAATGACACATTGTAAGTTATAAATTATGCATTATTTTTACGGTGTGTGGGATTGCTTGTCATTGTGAGAATTCCTTAACTCAGTTGTTCCCAAGGTGGAGTTTTTTTCGTCCAGGAGAGTTTTGTCCTGCAGCACGCCTCAGCCATCTTCGAGTGGGTCTTCTGTGTAATCATCATGCTGTTTTATGGCACGTTTGCCTTTGAGTTTGCCAGTATCTCCAGCAACACAATGATGGTCCTGGCCAGAGGAGGAGATTTTGGTAGCAACAGCCAAGATCACAAAATGGAGTCCCTTAGTGGAACTAGTCAGCACCAGCCTGAGAACATGTCCATGCTTTAACCTCATGGAGGGAGAGTTGGCACAGGCCTGCCCATGCTACTCTCTCTCTTTCCCTGTTTCTTATACACATGTATGTACAGTAGGGTGCAGAGGAAAACACTAGTTCAGCAGAGGAAATCTGGCCTACTTCTATTCTTAATCTGAGCTAACTTTTGCCAAAGGACTTTGCACACATTTTTGCACATTCTTGAGACCAAATAATTGTCCATCTTCAGTGTCACTCTCTTTGTAGCCCATAAACAGAGTGGCTGTAATGCTTAAAGAAACAGTGTTATATGGACTGTATGAGCTGATATGGTATGAGTTGTTGGTTTTGTGAATGTTCATGGCATTGGAATTGTGAAGATGTCTGTTATAATGTAACAGAGATAGCAATTAATAACACATTCCTGCAAGCTCGACTGGGCACTGAGACAATTCTGTGCCAATTCTAGTTGTTTCATGAAAAAACCAGAAATGTTTAACAAACTATGGAGTTTATTTTTGCCTTTTATATTCAACCACATTGCCTATACCTATGCCATTTACTGTTTGATATTCTCAAACAGAGGTGCTTTTTGCTTTTTGCTCATTGCATATTCTGTTCAGGGCGACTATCATTACCATTGTGCCTTATGAAATGGGGCCAAGCAAAGCTGTCTAGTGGACACCATTAATAATCTGTAATTCTGTGTTGTTTATCACACTGTCAGGGACAGAGTCCAAGGTTTCAAAAGTGTACTTTGTTTTGTATTATAAATGTTGTCAAAGGAATGCCAATAAGGCCAGCAAGAGTTAACTTTACACTAATGCAGAGCATTCCTATATTTGCTGTATATTTGACTTGTTGGTTTGTAAATGTGATTATATTCTTGCTCATCTCTGTGCCTGAGGCCAGTATATTGAGAGGTGTGGACTGGGATGTTTGATTGGTATTTGATTTGATCGAAGGTCTGTTTACATTTTCCTGCCAGTGTGGTTCTGAACCAATTCTAGTTTAAGAAGAATAGTACAGATTCCACTTACCAGATTCAACAGATCCTGTTTCGTATACACTACTCTAATTGTTAAAGATTTGTTCTTCATCAATCGGCCATACTTTTCTTTGATTTCCACACCTTGTATTTGGTTAATTGTGGTTTTAGCTGTCTGACTTAATCTTGTGACTATGATCATAAATGCATACAGGTGTCACAAAAATGTGATATTTTGATGTATGACTTGCAGCAGGACTGCAAGTCTGTTACACAAAAAAGCCATTTTTTTCCCGATAGATATACTCTGTTACACACTGTTACTTTTTATGTTGGATGCTGATTTAAGTGCCCTTAAACAGAAATCCTGTTACCCATTCTCTAGTGACATTCATGGAATATATATATAATTTGCTCCATGTCTTTATCAACCAAAGGCAAGTCTAAATTTTAAATAGTTGTTTCCTGTTGTGCTTGTTTTAGTTTGTAGTTGAATCCTCAGGAAAATCTGTTACACCAGCTAGGAGTCTGTGGTTTTAATAAAATTCAGCTGATTAAGTATTCATTGATGAGTGAACGTTTTACAGTAAAACTGGCATACACTTGAAGCATATTTGCCATGTTCCAAGTGAACTCTAAGTATTTACACCTGTTTTGCAAAAGTATTTACACTTTTTTGGTCTGTGTTTTCCACAGAATATTTACCCATTCATGGTTTTAAACCTGCAGTACCTCTGAGATATTATTGCTAAGCATTACTCTGTCCAGTATAGGGAGAAAATCAGGAGGATCCTTTAGCTTGCTTTGCCAATGATGACTTTTTGAGGACATGGCTGGCTGTTGCTTAACTTGATCCACTTTCTGAGCTATTGCTTCAACCCAGTCACAGAACGTTTTGCTGAGCAAAGAGTGATAATACATTCAAAATCCACTATCAAAGACAGCATGTACAAATATACAACCTCAGTGCACATGTGCAAACACACATTGAAGATATTGCGTAAAATAACTGATATGCTGGCTATTAAAGGGCACTTTCCTGTGCCTTTTTATTAAACCAAAGACTGAAAGGTTTTTTGGATAAATCGAATATATGATTTATTGTACTGTATATTTGCCTTAAGCTGAGCAAAATAAAGCAAATATAAAGAAAGCTGCTGACCAAGGCTTCTGTATTGTCTAAAATGCTCAATTGGATGACTTTTTTGATACATCATCTATCTTATAGCTGAGATTTTGATATTATATGTCATGTCATGTAGTAGCACTTTGGCACGGCTGTAAAACGGTTCTGGCTCTGTACACTGTGTAGTAGAATTTAGCACATTTGTGGCTTGACCACATTTAATGCTGTAAATATACAGTGGTGTCCAAAGGTCTGAGATCACATTGAAAATCTGTTGGTTTTTTTTTTCATTTAAAACTGGAAATAAACAATGTTTTAGAATTTTGAAAAGTGTAAAACTAGCAAATAGTCAATATTCAAGATTCTGCACTATGTCTAGGTTACTATTTAAATTTAAGCAAATTTGTGATATTTACCATGTTAACATCTTTCTTTGTACAAAATTTCATATTATTTGAGCCTTATCACTTCCATTGAAGCATGTGGTCAGATGACACACTGATAGATTCGATCAATCATGGATCATCAGGTTTTAGACAAACTCGTGGAGTCCATGCCAGCTTAGGTGCACACAATCAATAAAGCAAAGTGATTACATACCAATACTGAGAAAATCTGAAAGACTTTTAGACTCCAGTGTATATTTGGTGCACTTGTGCCTAAATTTAGGTATTCCTGCATTAGCAATCCATCAGACATTTCTTATGGAATAGCCATGATGCAATAACCTGTGCATAATTGAGGTTCATAATCAGGTTCTGATTAAATAGCTGTTTAGGTTTTTTAATAATAATTATTCACAGTTATTTACACAGACAAAATCAATATGAACAGAACTTGTCTGATAAGAACAGGCAGGACTTATAGTGCTTGCTATAAATAGGAGTAGCTTGGACATATAGAAAGGAGGATTAACACACATCAGTCACACAGCATGATTTGGGTTTTAGCTGAATACACAGACACACACCCCTACACTAGATGTTTGTGAATAATGTTCTTACTGTATAACAGTGAATCTGTAAACAGGTTGACACCGATGTATGTATCCTACACCACCGTCTTACATATTTCATGCCATAATCTGTATTTTTTTTTTTCTCAAAAAATCACACGTTTTAAAATTTTATCAGAAGAAATAATAGTCTCACACCAAGCTTATTTTACTTTAAGTGTTATAATGGTCCACCAATTCATACCCATGCTTCACTTCAAACCAACAAAACTAGTAAAGTATCAGGTTTAAAATAGAGCTGCACAACATGGACAGAATACCATATTGCAATTACATATGTAGTGTAGTTGCAGTATATTAAAAACACCCAGTATATTTAAAAAAAAAAAAAAAACAGTATAGTTGCACTTATAGTTGCCTTTGTTCTGACATGAATAGTGAGCAGCATTATTTGATTGGTCATTTGTGTATTGCAGCTCCTAGTAATACATAAGAAAATGATGATTGTCAGTCAATAGCAGTTCTCAATGAAAAGCAGCAGATCTTTTTTTGTGGAGATGATAAAGACAAGACAACTGCACTTCAACTAGATAGTCATACACATGATTAACTGTAGTATACGACACTATAATCAAAACAGCGCTAATTTGTGTGTTTGAAACCAGTTGTAATAGGTTTTTTTTTAGAACATGTCTAATTCACACAAGGATTCTGAAAAGTACCCTTGACTGTAAGTCTCATCTAGCGCTCAGTGGAAGCTGCTGCAGTACTTAAGACTTAAGAGACAGGAAGTGACTGCACTTACATCTTATATACTGCACTTACAATTAAGATATGAGTGGCTCTGAATTAGAGCTGGTACTGCAATCATTCACTGAGCAGCACAAATTTCCATGTGGTGGGTTTGTTTTAAAGGCAGTTGTTGTTGTGGAATTTCTTGCCAATGCTTTTTACAGTGTTAAATTTGCATGTCAAAGTAAAACTGGCTTGAGCAAAAATGCTGCATTTTCTACAGATATGGAAAATCGGAAAATAAACTGTATGGCAAAAAAAAAATTGTGGACACCTGACCATCAGACCCATATGTGGTTCTTCCCCAAACTGCTGCCACAAAGTTAGAAGCACACAGTTGTATAGGATGTCTTTGTATGCTGTAGCGTTACAATTTCTCTTTACTGGAACTAAGGGACCCAAACCTGTTCCAGCATGACATTGCCCCTGTGCACAAAGTAAGGTCCACGAAGACATGGTTTGCCAAGATGGGAGTGGAAGAACTCGAGTGGCCTGCACAGAGCCCTGACCTCAACCCCACTGAGCACCTTTGGGATGATTTAGAACGCCGACTGCACCCCAGGCCTCCTTGCTAAACATCAGTGCATAAACTCACTAATGCTCTTGTGGCTGAATGAGCAAATCCCCACAGCCATGCTCCAAAATCAAGTGCAGGGGTCTTCAATCTTATCCACAAAGGGCCGGTGTGGCTGCAGGCTTTCATTCGAACCAAGTGGGAGCCACAACTGATTCCACTTATTTAATCATCTAGAACTCATTTAGTTCATCTTGGTCTCCAATCAGCTATCAAGTGTACCTCCCATTTGGGTATTTGGTATAAAAGCCTCCAGCCACTCCGCCTCTTTGCGGATAACATTGAAGTCTTCTAGTGGAAAGCTTTCCCAGAAGTTATTAAAACAGCAAAGTTGGACTAAATATGGAATGGGATGTTCAAAAAGCACATATGGGTGTGATGTCAAGTGTACACAAACTTGAAGCCATATAGTCTATTTTATATTGACAGCTGCTTCTAAACTCCTACACTGCATGAGAGAATATTCATTCACTGTTGAGCCTCATTTCAGATGAATATAATGGTATTCAGATGGTGAGATGAGTAAAGACAGAGAGAGGGACGGGAGAGGACAGGACTGCTCTCAGTTATTCTGTTCGAGGTCTGTATGGTTGGAAGCATCTCGAGCCTTGTTCAGCTTAAAATGCCAGGGTCTTGGGAACCTCCCAGGTAAAATCAGGCCGGCCAAAGTGACCATAGCAGGCAGTCTTCTGGTAAATGGGCCTCTTCAGCTTCAAGTCCCTGTCAACAGAAGTAATTTATTACTGCTTATAGCCTAACATGCTTGGAAGAGACAAACCTGTCCTCTTTCGTGTACGAGTTCACAGACAGTGACTACTTTTGTAAAGAAAAACAATGTTATTTTATCTTGATAAATGTATTTCAAGCATGCTAGTGAAATTATATTACAGTACAATTTTATGATAGGAATAAAAGTATGCATCAGTGTTAAATTAGCATGTGTAAGGGGTGTTGGTGATTCTTTTCAGATTCTTTCTAATATATTGGTATTACGGGATTGGTATTATGTTATGTGAATGTAGCATCTTTCATTTGTCCTTTCTGCTGCTATGTTTAACATAAATGTTTGGGCCAGAAAGTACCATATAGAAGAAAACAGCTTACCTAACAATAACACCAGGCCGAAGGTCAAAGTTTTTGTTAACAATATGAAGCAGTTCTTTCTCTGTCTTCTCAGACGAACCGTAGGTAAAGAGTGAGATAGACAGTGGGTGGGTCACTCCAATAGCATAAGACACCTGGACAGAAAGACAAGAAGTACTTGAATTTGTATATTTTTACATCATTGTTTTATAACTGGTTTATTATTTATCTTCATCCTTAATACAAGACCACAGTTTTCTGTACTCTGCCCTCTATTACTGAAGTGTATTGTATTTGTGTTTTAGGGAGAACCTTTGCATAGTTAATGTGTTATCTCACCTGTACCAGAACTCTCTTGCAAAGTTTAGCTTTGATGAGAGACTTGGCCACCCAGCGGGCAGCATAAGCTGCAGAACGGTCCACCTTGGTGTAGTCCTTTCCAGAGAATGCTCCACCACCATGGGCACCCCATCCACCATACGTATCCACAATGATCTTCCTCCCAGTGAGTCCAGCATCTCCCTGAGGTTCAACCAAATTAGCAGTCAACCTGTTGCCATTAATGCTTTAATTCTTGTGCAAATGTAAGCATGAAGAAAAACCCAAGAATGTGTCATGAAGAAACTAACCTGAGGTCCTCCAATGACGAAGCGGCCACTGGGCTGTAGATGGTATATGGTGTTGTCATCAAGATACTTAGCTGGCACTACAGCCTTGATGACCTTCTCCTTCAAAATCCTCTTCTGCTCCTCTAGTGAGATGAAATCATCATGCTGGACTGAAATGACCACAGTGTGCACACGCACAGGAATCATGGCTCCGTTCTCCTGCTTGTAATGTACAGTCACCTGCAGGTATGGAGATCCCCAAGCATATTATAGGAACATATATATATGTATCTGTATATCTTTCTCATTGTGAGAGTTCTCCAGGTGCACTATACCTTATTACAGAAAGTTCTTAAAGTTCTTAAGCTTAAGCAATATAGATCCTTGCATAGCTGGGCTCTAAATAAGAATCTACAGAGGCAGTAAAATAGCCACTTGGAGGGCATACACTTTAAGACTAAACACTGTGAGCAAGAAAATTTTAGCTTGAGAGGACCCCACCTTGGGTTGCTGGTAAGCTCTATAAGCAACACTAAAAATGTTGAGTGGACAGCAACATCCTACCAACTGTAAGGCAAATGGCCCTTGAATGTCCCTCTTCTCAAGGTCATTTTCATCACATTCATAAAAGGAGAATGCTTATCATCTTGCTCATTAGGAAAGACAACTATTGGTTAACAGATAGGTAAGATGACCTCAGCAGCTGATAGGATGTTGTCCACATAGTCACAGTTGCAGAAAAATCTACCATAAGGTTTATTCTAACCTGTGTTTTGGAATCTGGACGGAGCCAAGGAATAGTGCCATCACGACGCAGTTCAGCCATCTTGGCATTAAGTTTGTGGGCAAGGACAATGGTTAGAGGCATGCATTCCTCTGTCTCATCGGTGGCATAACCAAACATCAGACCCTGCCAAAGCAGAAGTTATAGAGTGATCATCCATTGTAGTGATAGTTAATTCATTAATTCACGCTGTTATTCTCTTTCTAGTTTTTACCTGGTCTCCAGCTCCAATGTCCTCTTCATGCCGATCAATGTGTACACCCTGTGCAATATCAGGAGATTGCTCCTCAAGAGCCACCAGTACATTGCAGGTCTTATAGTCGAAACCTATGATCAGATAGAAATGATACACAAACAAAACATAAAGATACTTTATCTAAAAATTGGCTGAAACTCCATTTGTCTGGGTATTCTTACCTTTATCAGAGTTATCATAACCAATGTGTTTGATGGTGTCCCGCACAATTTTCTGGTAGTCCACACTGGCCTTGGATGTGATCTCACCACACAGGAGCACCATACCAGTCTTACAGACAGTCTCTAATATATAAGATAAACAACATAATCAGAGGCTACAAAACATACCATGATTAACAACAACAAATAAAAAAAAATCCCTGGAGCTGAATGAACACCAGTGTTTGTGTTTTACACAAGGGCTAATCATTAGTGGCTATTGCTAGAACTGAGAGACAATAGTACTGTGTAACAGGCAGTAGACAAGATTTTATTCCTTATGTACTCACCACAGGCTACTTTGGCATCAGGGTCCTGCTTCAAATGTGCATCAAGGACAGCATCGCTGATCTGGTCACATATCTTGTCTGCAGAAAGCAGGAAAAGAGTAATAAGACCTATTTTTAAACAAAGTTGAACTAGCAGTCAGGATTTCTTTCCAGAGTCTGTATCACTACGGTTTTGTTCTTGCCACATGAACACTTTGAAACAATAGAACATAAAATTGAATTTGACAAAGGAACAAAAGGACACACGTGTAAGAGAAAAGTAGTTTTAATGTAATTAAAACTATTATAAAGACCCTGTAATCAGACATTAAGTAAAATTTAACTGAGCATGTTAAAATATTATGCTAAAAAAGAACAGAAAATCTACTGAGATGATTTTTATTTATTTGTTTGTTTGTTTAATTAATTTTTTTAATTTAATATAAAACGGAGGAGGAGGATGTACCCCTTTTATATGTCCTAATTCTGTGCTTTATATACCCTTATTCTTGGCAATTAAAGATTTCCTGGATTTTTCACACTAATGGAGTGTAGAATGCTTCAGTAAAAGCAGGAGAATTCATTCATGCTTTCAGCTGCACTCCATCCCATTCCACACTGAAGCAACAGCTTTTGGGTGTTACATCAGAAACAACGAGGACAAACAGTCTCTGAAGCTGCCTAAGGCCTGAACATCAATACAAACCAATGGGGTCACGTCTACACTGCATGTTTAAGGGTGAACCACAAAGATAATACGCAGATTCTGCTTTTTCCCCACATCAATATCCCACATCATGCTTTACTGATTTAGTATCAAAGGTTGTTGACCCAGGAGCTTCATGAGAGATTTGCATCACTTACTCTATTACACACTTGGCATATGACATTTAAGATTCTTTGGGGTAAGTGCAATCCAGCGATGGCTTTCAGTCAGTTTGCACACACTTAAATGTACTGGTTTCATGACATGAGCCAAGAACAGTCCCTTAAACTGATAATAAATGGAGGTCTGGCTAATTCCCACACAAAGCTGTAGAAAAGTGTTTTCTTAGTAAAAAATTAACATTGTCATTGCCAAGGTCAATTCTGTGAACCATGTGATCAAATGCTCAGATACCTGATGTAGTTCATATTTCATATTTCTAGTGCATTTTGCAAATCTGCAAATTCTGTGATTGTGGGTAAAAGTTGAAATATTCTTAGTAGTTCAGTAGTACTTGCAGATACTCCTCCCAGGGGGCAATGAGTGCTAAAAGTGGGGTGTTTGTAAGCAATGCCGTAGTACTCACTGAATGGAATACCAGCTAAGAGCATGATCAAGTGAGCCAACTTCTGAAGCTAACCACAAGCTCAATCCTTTTGCACAAATCTCAATTTAAGCACAATGTCATAAATGGTCAGTGTAAGTAGTTACAAGTGTACACTACTGCACCATATGAAATCTTATCTGTATTTTGTTTGCATTTTCTTCAATCATGTGAGGGAGATTAGCAAGCAATCCTCTCAACGAGCACTTGTGGAAGCAAGTACACTGCTGTGTCAGCAAGTAGCTGTTGGTCTGTTTGCACGTGCGGGGCTATACAGCATAGGAAATTACAGAAATTACAGCAGGATTTTACAGAACAGTGTAGAAAAAAACATTTAATAGCCATTATCACTGCACAAATAGAGTACAGAATACAGATGTTTTGTGAAATTAAAGCCTCACCTGGATGCCCTTCTCCCACTGACTCTGACGTGAACATGAAAGAACCATCATCTGTGAAGTCATTCACTATATCCATGTTTGTAATCTAACTCTGAAAACTTCAGAAATAAACTAGAAAGCAATATCTAAAAGGGACTTTTAAAGGGTTTCCAAGTGCAGCTGAAATGTATTCTTTATATCCCTCAGATTTTAGGATCTCAGATCCTACAGTCAGATCACTGAGTATCAACAGGTCTCTAAGCAAGCATGCTCCTATTTATGGCCAGGAGAAAACACACACACACACACACACACACATATGCCTTATGTGAATCACTGAGGTTGAATGTTTCAGGGGGAGTTGTTGGAGGGAGGGGATTCAGAGTTAAACAGCACTCTGTTAACCCTTTGTTGTCTGACTAGAGTGTAGAAAGAAGGGTAGTAGGATATCGGTATGTGGTTGGACTCCTTGCTCCATGATCAGGTTGCTATGAGTAACTCAAAATAGCACTGCTGTGCTCCAACGTGTTATAAACTTAGTTGTTTAGAATGAGAAAAGGTAATAAAGCCTTTACAAAGCAAATTTAACTGCATTTTATTAAATGAGAGGTTATACAGTTTTCATGTTTGCACACACACACATGGTATCTGATACCTTACACAGTAACATTTAGCTGTAACATGAGATTTTGAGACTTGATAGCATGGACTGTGCACTAAACAAAATTGTTTTAAAGTGTTTTAAATAACAGGTATGATTGGTGCAGCTCATTTGTAATTTTTATTCATTGTTAACTATGTGGTATTTCAATGCCAATGGCAATATATTTATCATGCAATGCCAGTTCTACTATGCTAAAATATGGCTACCACACATTTCCTCACCATTCAATATAAACATTAAGATAAACATGGCAATATTAACTATATAACTAGTGAATAGTAATCAAAATTGCTGCTAATCAGCATGACTTCCATACCCTGTCAACTCTCCTGCCATGCATATGGAATTTAGTCCAGGATACACTGTGTCTAAGGACAGCTATGACCTCAATTTTGCATCACTGCATGATTCAAATCACAAACAGTGAGCATATGCACAAGAGAAGTGAGATGAACAAAGCCCAGTCTTGATTTCCTTTTTTAGTTTACAATGCCATGCTTATGAAAGAGAGAATGAGAATTTAATAGAAAACCATATACTGTGACCTTCCAAGACCAGTGCCATGTTTCAGTAAAACAGCCATGATTCCAACTTGAGATGTGATGTACAACTTTTTAACCACCAAAGCACCATAGTTGTCCTTAATTTCATCTTTACCTGAAAACCATGTATACAATGCATATGTTTGTTGGTAAATGAGACTGAACTGTGTAGGGGTAAGTTTAACATTGATTATATTACAGCAGGGTCATGCCAGTGTGCAGCTATGTGTCAAATGGTTCTAAAAGCTTCTAGCACACTCCTTGATCCTTTAGCAACAGTGGATAAGTTCAACAAACAGACTTCATGTGAAAACTGTAATGAAGTTACTGGTTGCACAATTGCACTATTTGGCCATGTAATACACAATTATAGAAGGGATTTATCTATAATGCACTATCTGGTCACCCAGATGAGGATGGGTTCCTCTCAAGGTTTCTTCCTCATATCATCTCAGGGAGTTTTTACTTGCCACTGTCGCCTCTGGCTTGCTCATTAGGGATAAATTCATATTCTTAAAATTTATATCTTGAATGTATTTATTTCTGTAAAGCTGCTTTGTGACAATGTCTGTTGTTAAAAGCGCTATACAAATAAAACTGAATTGAATTGCAGAGCATGAAAATCCAGTATGCTATTGGTCAGCCTGCCATGCTAAAGAAGCTTTTGATGCACCAAGTGACACTGCGCTGCTGCTTTGAATAAGCATTTGGCTATTTGATTTGGCTTTAGACTCATACAGTCCACTCAGAAAGTATTGGAACAGCAAGGCCAACTCTTTGGTTTTTGCTATACACTGAAGACATTTGGGTTTTAGATCAAAAGATGAATTTGATTTGATAGATCAGAATTTCATACATGAACATGGCACCATTGGTGGCAGACAACCCAAATTTTAGGTGAGCAAAAGTGAAGTGTTGGAACAGATAGTCTTAAAGTAAATTAAAGTAAATAACACTTAATATTTGGTTGCATATCCCTTGCTTGCAGTAACTGTATCAAGCAGGTGACCCACTGACATCACCAAACTGTTGCATTCTTATTTTGTGATGCTTTTCCAGGCTTGTACTGCAGCTTCTTTCAGTTGGTGTTTGTTTTGGGGGCTTTCTCCCTTCATTCTCGTCTTCAGGAGGTGAAATGAATGCTCAATTGAGTTAAGGTCTGGTGATTGACTTGGCCAGTCTAAAACCTTCCACTTTTTCCCCTGATGAAGTCTTTTGTTGTGTTGGCAGTGTGGTTTGGGTCATTGTCTTGTTGCACAATTAACTTCCTCCCAAATAGAGCGGATTTCTCTGCAAATTGGCAGATGCTACTATCATGAGTTACACCTGTCAGCCATATGTTTCAATATTTTTGATCACTTGAAAAATGTGTGGATTCAAACAAAATGTCCAATGTTCTAAGTTGATTAACACATCTAGATGTAGATATCATGAAATGAAAGCTGAAATTCTGATCATCCCATATTCATCTTTT
Organism: Pangasius djambal; assembly: GCA_022985145.1. NCBI lineage: Eukaryota > Metazoa > Chordata > Actinopteri > Siluriformes > Pangasiidae > Pangasius > Pangasius djambal. The sequence continues at coordinate 18,558,286 of CM040977.1, forward strand.
GATCTCAAACCCAAATGTCTTTATATATAGCAAAAATAAAAGAATTGGCCTTGCCATTCCAATACTTTCAGTCCAATACTTTCAGTATTCAGTAAGTATACTTACTGTATATACAACATTCATCTCTACCCTGAGTAACATATGCACTGTGGACAATAATATGTGTGCTGAATGCAAGACAGTAAAAAAAAAAAGAAGTTAATGACTTCATGAACTCAACTGAATCATTTTTGCTATAGAAAACAGAATCACTCTGAGTAGAATGATTAACCATATCAATGCTATGGCCTTGCCAATACTTCACCCTGTTAGGTGTCAGCATAGAGCATTAAAAGGAGTACACTGAATTATTTTGCATTGTCCCTCCATATGGGTACATTATATTGTTAGTATATGAATTGCTGCCATCAAGAAATCTCACTTCAGGTTGCACAAACTATGGTCATGTTAACTGAGATTTAAACTGATCTAAACTTTAAACTATGACCTTAACTATGCTCAGCAAGCGTGACGAGGTTGGAAGATGATACAAAGTGCAACATTTCTTAGATAAGAATGGTATAAAGTCTCAGCTAACTGTTATATGTTATATGTGTTATATTTGTGAATAGTGTTCACTGAACACACCAAATGTTTTTGGTAGATTACAAATGCTACTAGGAAAGTTACTAGTTTCAGTACTGACCTAAAGCCACTAGCGGTGTCTGACAGTAATCTCAGTGCACTACAAGCTTGACTAAACCGGATGGAAAAATAAACAAATGGGCAGCTTTCCCCCACCTTCTAGTTCTAAGTTCAAGGCTGTGTTGCATAGTGTGTACATGTTTACTGACTGAAAATCTCAATAATCTTGCCAGACCTGATGGAATTCCATTTATTAGTTTATCATGAGGTTATGAAAGTGTTCTTGGTGACTGGAAAGGGGACTTAGAGCTAGTATCATTTCTGTGTTTTATATCATGTATAAATACTTGTGTTTATACATGACTCATGATGAGGCAAAACATAACAGGGTCTTGGCTTCCTTTCCCCTGTGTGCATATGCTGCCAATGTTCTATTCTGCCAAGCTTACAGAGGAGTGTGTTAAACCAGCCAATGCCCGATTGATGTTGTTATCATAAGTAGGTGGGGCCCATATCCTTACTGCTAATAGGTTCTTCAGCCAACTCCGCCCTAAAACAAGGCTTGGGTAGAGAATTTTTTTTTAGGACGCACACTCAACTAGCAGAATGTTATGTGAACCAAACAGCTGGAGCTTTCCATGCATCCTAATCCTGGTTTGCAGAATAAGAGAGAGTCACAATAAAACAAACAAAATATGCCCCTGTCTCTATATCTTCTGTGTGATCCTCAAAAACTCACAGCTTCATCACTTTTCATTGATATGCTTCATCATCATAATCACAGTACTTGCCTGCTAGCAATAAACCAACATAAAACATGCTAACATTGGGTAATTTTCCATATAACAGCAGGGGAATAGAGGTGCAAGTCAGGCAAATAATGGGAAACTGGGTGAAAGGAGAAGGCTCCGTGTGATGCTTCAGGAGCCCAGTGGAATGCAGTAGCAGCTGCAGGCTGGAGTGGGGTGTCACTGTGCCTCCCTCTCAGCACATTTCTCCTTACAGTAGTGAGCAGCAGCTACTGCTTCTCTCTCCTTACTCCTCTATAAATAACAGTCATCCCCAATCTGGACCCTCTTAAATACTCTGTTACAGATTCAGAATGAGCTTTTTATATAATGCTTTTGACCAAGTACAAGATGCACAAGGATATTATATGAGCGTAGCAAAAAGCTGTCCAGATGATGGATAGTCTCAGGCTTTCAGGATCCTTCTGTAAGGAGATATTGTGTCCCATTAGACAGTATCCTTTTCCATAATTAGTGCCTCAGAACTTCATGAGGACAAGAATAAAGGCTCTGATAGCATGATTATATGAGAGATCTATGAAAATAACCTAGGGTTTTAAGATACACCCAGTTTCTTATTTTATATTTCAGGGCATACAACACTGTAAGCATTCTAAAACAGACAGAATTAGGCAAAATGCACTTACATAATTATACCTTATCTGGATACCCAAGAAGAAAGGAATTTAATATTTCCAGTTTCTAGTAAATGGATATTTATTGTTTTCTATAGGGCTGATCCATATAGCTTTAGTGTGAGTTAATCAGTTACTTCAAAGTGCAAGAACAGAGATAGTTTCAAAAAATTTTGTAACCTAACCTAATGTAACCTCTGTCATCTGATAGCTATAAACTCATATTAGGTCAAGGAGTTCCTAGCTAGTGTGCATATATATATATATATATATATATATATATATATATATATATATATATATATATATATATATATATATATATATATATATATATATATATATATATATATATATATATATATATATACAGTCAGATCCGGAATTATTTGGACAATGACAGAGTTGAAATTGAAATAAAACAATCAAGATGTGATCAAAGTGTAGACTTTCAGCTTTATATTAAGAGGTTCTACAAAAATATGGCATTTACCATTTAGGAATTACAGCCATTTTCAGCAAAGTACTTCCATTTTCAGGGGCTCAAAGGTATTGGACAGCTGACTGACAAGAAGTTAATTGACCAGGTGCGGTCCGTTTCCTCGTTACTTCAAGACAAATGAAGCAGATAAAAAGTCTGGAGTTGATATCAGGTATTGAGTTGACATTTGGCAGCTGTTCAACTGGAGCTACCAATATGAAGTCCAAGGAGATCTCAATGCAAGTTTTCAATGCAAGTTTTCATTTCATTAGGCTGAAAAAACAACATAAATCTATGAGAGATAGCAAAAACCTTAGGTGGGGCCAAATCAACTGTTGGGTACATTCTTAAAAAGAAAGAAAGCACTGGTGAGCTCAACAACATCGAAAGGTCTGGAAGACCACAAAAGACAACTAAAGTGGATGATCGCAGAATCCTTTCCTTGGTGAAGAAAAACCCCTTCACAACATCAACAAGAAGTCAAGAATACTCTGGAGAAGGTAGGCGTATCATTGTCAAAATCAACAATCAAGAGACGCCTTCATGAATGTAAATACAGAGGGTTTACAACAAGGTGCAAACAAGGTAACATTCAAGAACAGGAAAGCCAGATTAGACTTTGCCAGAAAACATCGAAAAAAGTCTCCCATGTTCTGGAATAAGATTCTGTGGACTGATGAAACCAAGATTAACTTGTACCAGAATGATGGGAAGAGAAAAGTATGGCAAAATAAAGGAACAGCTCATGATCCAAAGTATACCACATCATGTGTCAAACATGGTGGAGGAAGTGTTATGGCATGGGCATGTATGGCTGCCAATGGAATGGGCTCACTAGTGTTTATTGATGATGTGACTGCTGACGTAAGTAGCAAGATGAATTCTGAGGTGTACAGGGCTATACTCTCTGCTCACATTCAGCCAAATGCTACAAAACTGATAGGACGCCACTTCACAGTGCAGGTGGATAATGACCCTAAACATACAGTGAATGCAACTCAAGACTTTTTGAAGGCAAAGAAATGGAATATTCTTCAATGGCCAAGTCAGTCACCTGATCTCAACCCAATAGAGCATGTTTTTCACTTACTGAAGACAAGACTGAAGGCAGAAAGAACCACAAACAAGCAGCAACTGAAGGTGGCTGCAGTGAAGGCCTGGCAAAGCATCTCCAGGGAGGAAACTCAGAATTTGAGCTTTGGGAACATGGGCTCAAGACTTCAGGTAGTCATTGACTGCAAAGGATTTTCATCCAAGTATTAAAATTATGGTTATATTTACAGTTATGTCACTTTGACCAAATACCTTTGAAAATGGAGGTACTTTTCTGAAAATGGCTGTAATTCCTAAATGGTAAATACCATATTTTTGTGGAACCTCTTAAAATAAAACTGAAAGTCTACACTTCGATCACATATTGATTGTTTTATTTCAAATCCATTGTGGTGGTGTATAAAGCCAAAATCACAAAAACTCCAAATACTTCCGGACCTGACAGGTGAAGTGAATAACATTATCTCATTACAATGGCACCGGTGAAGAGGTGGGATAGGGTAGGCAGCAAGTGAACAGTCAGTTCTTGATGTTGGTGTGTTGGATGCAGGAAAAATGGGCAAGTGTAAGGATTTGAGTGACTTTGACGAGGGCCAAATTATGATGGCTAGAAAACTGGGTCAGAGCATCTCCAAAAAGGCAGGTCTTGTGGGGTGTTCTTGGTATGTAGTGATTAGTACCTACCTAACTTGTTGTGCATGGGGAGTGAAGGCTAGCTGTCTGGTCCGATCCCACAGAAGAGCTACTATAGCACAAATTGCTGAAAAAGTTAATGCTGGGTATGATAGAAAGGTGTTAGAACACACACTGCATCGCAGAGTCGTTGGTGTGCCCATGCTGACCCCTGTCCACACGAGCATCAGAACTAGACCATGGAGCAATGCAAGAAGGTGGTCTGGTCTAATAAATCATGCTTTCTTTTACATCACGTGGACGGCCGGGTGCGTGTAGGTCGCTTACTTGGGGAAGAGAGCACTATGGGAAGAAGGCAAGCTGGCGGAGGCAGTGTGAGAGCTGTGTACTGGTCCAAGCTGCACTGTCTTTTACTGTGCCTATTGTTCTGTTTTAGTAGTTATTATACTCTTAGTTATTGTACTATCTTGTGCTGTTTACACACGTTTGAACGTGCACTTTATGTAGTAATGCACTGTGTGTTCTGACACCTTTCTATCATAGCCAGCATTAACTTTTTCAGCAATTTGTGTTACAGTAGCTCTTTTGTGGGATCGGACCAGATGGGCTAACCTTTGCTCCCTATGCGCATCAATGAGCTTTGGGCGCACATGACCCTGTCGCTGGTTCACCGGTTACATTTACATTTATGGAATTTGGCAGTTGCCCTTATCCAGAGCGACTTACAATAGTGCTTTGAAGTCTATCAAAAATACATTCTGATATTGGCTCACTAGGTCACAAACTAGGAATACCATCAGTCCAAAACGGTGTTGGAGAGGTAACAGACAAGCACTCAGACAATAGGGGAAGTTCATTCCACCACCTTGGTGCCAGAACAGAGAAGAGTCTCGATGCATGCCTTCCTTGTACCCTGAGAGATGGTGGGACCAGTCGAGCAGTGCTAGAGGATCGGGGGGAGCGTGGCGCCGTGCGAGGTGCGATAAGGGCTTTGAGATAAGTTGGTGCTGGTCCGTTTTTGGCTTTGTAGGCAAGCATCAGTGTTTTAAATCTGATGCGGGCAGCTACAGGAAGCCAGTAGAGGGAGGGTAGCAATGGGGTGGTGTGGGAAAATTTAGGAAGGTTGAAAACCAATCGTGCAGCTGCATTTTGGATCAGTTGCAGAGGATGAATGGCGCTCAGAGGCAGACCTGCCAGGAGTGAGTTGCAGTAGTCCAGTCTTGAAATGACAAGGGACTGAACAAGCACCTGTGTGGCCTGTGTGGAAAGAAAAGGATGAATTCTCCTTTATGATGTTATAAAGGAGAAATTGACATGAGTGTGTCAGATTAGCAATGTGAGAGGAGAAGGACTGTTGATTGCCGATGGTTACCCCAAGGTTGCGTGCAGTAACCGAAGGTGAGATCAGAGAATTGTCTAGGGAGACTGCAAGATCCTGAGATGGGGATGAATCCCCTGGGATGTACAGCAGTTCAGTTTTGGTGGGATTAAGTTTCAGATGATGAGCTGTCATCCATGATGAGATGTCTTCCAGACATGCTGATATCAGAGCAGAAACATGAGTGTCTGAGGGAGGGAGAGGATGAGTTGAGTGTCATCTGCATAGCAGTGGTATGAAAACCCATGTGAGGATATGACCGCACCAAGAGATCGCGTATAGGGGAGAACAGGAGAGGACCAAGTACTGAGCCTTCTGGGACACCAGTGGAGAGTCTGTGGAGAGCAGATGTGGATCCCTCCATGTCACCTGATATGACCGACCTTCCAGGTAGGAAGCAAACCACTGCCATGCTGCACCACGAATTCCTAGGCTCATGAGGGTGGACAAGAGAGTCTTGTGGTTCACTGTGTCAAACGCTGCTGAAAGGTCAAGGAGGATGAGGACTGAAGACAGTTTGGCTGAAGACAGATCTAGCAGCATGTAGCTTCTCAGCCAAAGGGCAGTCTCTGAGGAGTGTGCTGGTTTGCAGCCAGACTGATTGGGATCTTGGAGGTTGTTCTGTGAGAGATAGCAAGACAGCTGATTGTAGACAGTTCGTTCAAGGGTTTTAGAAAGAAAAGAGAGAAGTGATACCGGTCGGTAGTTGCTGATGTCAGAGGGATCTTGAATGAGGTTGGTACATGACCAGATGTTATGGAGCCATTGATGATAGTGGTGATGAAGGGGAGGAGGTCTTGAGAGATGGTCTGGAGCATTGTGGAAGGGATTGGATCTAATGGGCAGGTGGTAGGATTGCAGGATAAGATGATTTGCAGGATCTCTTCTGTTGTTAGTTTAGAAAACTATGTCAGTAGGGGTAGAAGTGAATGTCTGGCAGATTTTTCCAATCTTCTCATCATAAAAAGTGGCAAACTCTTCAGCAGCCAGGGACGATGGAGCAGGAGGAGACGGTGGGTTGACTAGTGAAGAAAAGATGTTGTGGAGCTTGCGAGGATCTTGTGCAGAGGATTCCAGCTTTTCTTTGTAGAAGGCAGTCTTAGCAGAAGTCACTTCAGATGAAAATTTGAACAGGAGAACACGGTAAGAGACAACTGGTTGTCTGGTAAGAGACACCGGTTGTCCTTCCTTGGACCACTTTTGGTAGGTACTAACCATTGCATACTGGGAATACCCCACAATACCTGCTGTTTTGGAGATGCTCTGACTCAGTCGTCTAGCCATCACAATTTGGCCCTTGTCAGAGTCACTCAGAGCCTTACGCTTGCCTATTTTTCGTGCTTCCAACACATCGACTTCGAGAACTGTTCGTGACTGTTCATTTGCTGCCTAATATAATCCCACTCCTTGGCAGGTGCCATTGCAATGTTATTCACTTCACCTGTCAGTGGTTTTAATGTTATGGTTGATTGGTGTATATGTATATACACACACATCAATGTCATGCATCTCAGCATGCACAAAACATCGAACCTTGGGGTGAATGGACTACAACAGCAGAAGACCACATTGGGTTCCACTCCTGTCAGCCAAGAACAGGAATCTGAGGCTATCATAGGCACAGGCTCATCGAAACTGCACAGTTGGATTTTGGAAACCGCTTGCATGTAACACTTTAGAGGATTTTAGATGCAACACACTCTGGATAGTTGGCATCAGAGTGTTCTCTGTGTTATCTCAGTCTATATTGGGTAAAAAGTCAGTTAAAGCCAACACACTGGTTTTCTGCAAGTAAGATGTGCAGTCAAGATTTGTGCAGACAGGTAAAGGTAATGCATAGTTAGTGAATAGAGACCTTCAGTACCAGCTTACTGTGCTGATGTAGATTATTTGGATATCTTCCCTTCCGCCATATTGCATTCAAGGGCATCAAATCCCCACAAGGTGTGTCAAGATTGGACATCTATTCTGACATTATGTTATAATATAATACAATGTTCTGACATTATGTTACAATATAAATCTCCCAAATACTCATTCTTGACTATGTCACAGCAATGATACCTATTTACAGCATACATATTAAGTCTATGGCAAAACGAGGGCATTGCATACATATGTGCATAACACATTCTCATTAATGTAAAGGCTAATTAATCAGTATACGTAATAAACAAAAGGAGTAAATGTGGCCTTAATGTTTAAATAACTTCTTAGTCTGCCAAAGTCAGACTCGTTATAGCGCATTCCCTTTCTCCAACCCGTCAGTAAATTGGTTTGGCCTGGCGGCTGTTCTGCTCGATGTTTCTGAGTTCTACTAGTCTCGCTTGTACAGCTGAAGGGAGATTAGACGGTACGTAATCGCCAAAACAGAGGCGAGAGAGTTATCCATGAACATAGAGTAACGTTAAAGGTAAAGCTGTTAATCGGTCATTTTCTTCTTAGTGTTAACAGCTTCAGTTCCGCGTTAAAACGGAACGGCTCAACTATTAGAGTTTAGTATTGTATTTAGGTTTAGCATGGAAGCTAATGTGCAAACGTTTGAGCAATAGCAACAATGGCATTTAACCGTGAATATTAAAAATCCTTTCTTTACACTATGCAGCTACAACATTTACTCATGTTTTTTTGGGGGAAATTATTTTAATATTTCTTTGTAAGGTTGGTTAACTTAAGCTTAGTGTTAGTTAAATAATTTAGGTGTTGAATATTGTCAGTTTGCTGTTTTGCTTGTAAGTGAATAGTTTTAGGGCAGGCTGAGGAATGGGATGTCATGGCGCGTTTTAAGCGCAATCCGCCATTTTAGCAGAGTTAATCAACCAACTAGTCAGATATCCAGCACAGCTGGTAGACATGTTTTTACACAAACCGAGTGTTTGAGCCATTATGGTGGGAAGCTCTTGTTGTGTTATAAACCGCCGCAGTAGCACTAAAAACGTTTAGCCTGTATACTCATAAATATTGTCAATTGTTTTGTGCGTTTTGTTACTTTTTTCTTTAAAATGATCATTTAGTTCGAAAAAAAGTTAAGTTGTTTTGGTTGTGCAGCTCGCGGACGCTCATTTTCCGCTTTCGGTGCTATTACCGCTAAGTGTCTAAAAGCCGCGTCCCTAAAATTTCCGTGCGGCTAGATTAACCGTGGTTTTACCGTCATCCCGTGTGGAGGCACAAATTCAGAGGTGATATTTAATGCATAAATATAGTTTATACATAAAATATTTATGGATTCATTTTTTTTTAAATACCAGTGAATCTTACACAGTAGGGTCCCTGGAGGACTAGGGTTCGATTCCCAGCCAGTGAACCAACCCCAGCCACTGGAGTTTTACACACTCTCAGTGCCAGTCCCAAGCCCAGATAAAACTGGGGAGGGTTGCGTCAGGAAGGGCATCCGGCATAAAAACTGTGCCAAATCAAATATGCGGAGCAATGATCTGCTGGGGCGACCCCTACCGGGAGCAGCCGATAGAACTGAATCACAGGAGGGCAATCATTAATACAGTCACTGTGGAGAACATTGAGGACAGAGCACCTGTAATGTTAGAAAGGCTGTGTTGTCATGTTTTGGCTTCTTGTACTCATTCATTTGTAAACTGTACATGGACTAAATGACTTAAAAGAATAGGCACCCAAGCCACACACCAGATATGAAAAGATGGCTGAAAATGTAACAGGAAGCAGCATATCCAGAGCTTTGTGCTGTGCTTAGGACAGCTGGGAACTCAGAAGTTTTCAACACAGAACCTCTTACTTCCCACAGAGCGTTCACATGAACTCAGCCGTCTGAAGTCGGAAATGAAATGAATATTCGCTGTATTCAATAAAGTGAATACTCACTGTATTTTGTAGACTCAGTTGTCTAGAAAAACTGAGTTGCTTGATTTGTGCTTTGTTTTTAAAGTAGATGTGATAATTCACTGTTAATAGTGCCGGAAGTTACATGAAAAGCAGTTTGATCAAAAGATCTTGCAGAAAGCGAATTAATATATCAGGGATCAAAGTATCACACAGTATTTAGCTATTTCAAATATAAACAGAAACTCAAAAGCCTGCATAAAAACTTTAAATTACGCTATTATTTCTTGCTCATACTTTTCACTATGAGCACCGCAGTGTTGTAGTGACGTCACAGAATCCAAACTCGGAGAAGAGAGAGCTCTCGTAAAACTCCGAGTTTTTCCGAGTGGAAATTTGGGTCAATCCATGTGAAATCACCTGAGGCCTCCTGACTGACCATCTCAGATTTGCTTCATATTTTAATGAAATAATGTCACTATTCCCAGGAAACAGTGTCCAAAATTTCAGGTTTGTATCTGCATTACTTTCTGAGAAGCTTTAAAAAAGGGATGTGGCCCTTTAAAAATGAGCACGAAAAGGTCCATAGGTTATTACATTTGAACTATTTGTGCTAGATGCATGAAATTTTATGGGATATTTTATGTCTAGTATAAGATGTCTTTAACTTCTAAAATAGAAGGTCCACAGTTGCATAATTGCCTGTTTATGGCCTGGTGAAAATTGTAAAAAACAAATTTGGCCCTCTTTATCTCCACACTCCACACTTCTTTCTTTTTTTATTTTCAGCTGATGAGCTTTCATATTTTAAAGCAAGTTATATTCCTGAGAAGTGTTGTTTGCCATGTCTGCTGCTGCTGATGTTAACGCTACTGTTGTAACCGTTTCTAACTTGGAACTGGAATTTTACGTGGCAAACACAGACGAGTGGAGTGATACACAGTGAAATGTCCCAGTGCAGTTATAGGAAATATAGGCACTCTTGGAACGCTGCTCGACCGAACAGATTAGTGGACTGGAACTAGCTGTTGTATAACAGACAACAATCCCTGAAAATCTCATGCATCTAGCATGACTTATAGAACTTTGTAACATTTTCTGTTGTATTTGTTTACAAGGCCTTATCAAAGCATCTATATCTCAGGAAGTAATGCAGACACAAGCCTGAAATTTTGCACTCATTTTGACATTATATCCAGAAAGTATGAAGCAAATCTGAGGCAGTCAGTCTGGAACTTTTTTTTTTTAATCTGATGATTTGAGGTGGATTTACCCAATTACAGGTTGGAGAGCTGTTTATGCTGATCGTTCGTACAGTTTCCATTTGGTCATGACTGCAGCCTTAATCCACTCGGTTTCACCATCAGTTAGATGAACATGCTTAATTTTATCCGTATGCTAGTGCTTGGCGTCTCTGCAGTATGCTACTTTACAACCCCTTCTCCTTCATGCTTCATTCACTTAATAAGCATGACAAGTTTAAAAAACACAATAAAACAGCAATCCCTTTACGTTTCTGAGGTGTTTGAACATGTCTGTTGCATATAAACAAAAAACTAATCCTTTGAAAGACATTCAGTGTTACCAGATGATGCTGTAAATTATTCCCTGCTGATTTAATTGGTTGTACAAGGCTAACCTGGTAGCTGTAAGCATTAGTTCAAAAAAGAATTAGCAGCTGGTGTTTTAGAGGTGTGTGTGAAAATTGGACTGTATGTGTCTCACTTTGTCTGGAAGTGTCTGTCAGATGAATAAATATAAATGTAACGTGGAAACTATCTTCTACAAATCCAAGCTAATTCCAGTTTACTTAAGTTGCAAATGTGGATGTGCCACTTCAATACTTGGTATTGGCACTTGGGCTGATTGACAAAACACAAATCTTGAATGTGAACACAGCACACTTTAGCCAGCTGATATGCCCTTAGCAGTACATTTGTTCCCTCTGCATGCATAGCTGTACTAGTGCTTCAGTGCATTTACTCAGTCTGTGTTTTTCTTTAGGATTTTCTTTAGGATTTTTTTTTTTTTTGGAATAAATAATTTTGTGCTTAGATGGTATTTTCCATTTTTTTTTCCAGAATTGTCCCTATGAAGTTTTTTATGTGGCAAAGAATGGTTTGCTAAAATCAGTGCGGTTGCTTCCAATGGCCTTTACACCAGTACAGCCTGGGTGTTTAGCTCGGTTTCTGAGAAGAAGAAACTGTGTGTCTCATGCAAATAATGTTGTTAAGCATCGAGTCTATGACTGCACTTCCTCTGCTCTGCGGCTCTACAGCCAACTTCCCTCAGCCTCAAAAAAGAAACTTCAAATTTTAGTAAATAAAATTCATCCAGAATATGAGACACTGAACTTTGTGGGATGGCAATCTTCCTTTAAGTCACGTACTTCTATTAACGCCGACACCGTTTGTATGTATTCGACAAATCAGCAACTACCCTTGAAGGACCAGAGCAGCCAGCCCATCATCTGTAAACCTAAAGGTACTGTCCAGCCTGCTGTACAGTCTGTACTCTGCATATGCTTTTATAATGGTGTGGTTTAGATTAGCCTATGATGTAAGAGTTTACAAAATAAGGCTGAATTTGTTCACGTATAAGATAAACTTACTTGTTTGTCCAGCTGAAAAACAGGAAAGTTTCATCTGGATTTTAGCGAGTTTATAAATGTACATTGTACCAAAGTCAATTCAGTTAGATTTTATTTACATAGCTCTTTTAACAGTGGACATTGACACAAAGCAGCTTTACAGAAATCTGGATATAAAATTTATATTAAAAATGTAAGGTTTATCCCTAATGAGCAAGCCAGAGGCGAGGGTGGCAAGGAAAAAACTCCCTGAGCTGGAGAGAGGAAGAAACCTTGAGGGGAACCACACTCAAAAGGGAACCCATCCTCTTCTGGGTGACACTAGATAGTGCGATTATAAATAATTTCTCTTTTCTGTATCTGTATACTATAGTCAAATAGTGCTAATAGTGTTGACAGGAACTTGAGTATGAGTATCATTAGAGTTTTAACTCAAAGACTATCCTATCAAACTGAAGTTATTAGCTGTTCAATGATGGAGACTTGAGTGTAAACTGTTCTTAACAATTGTAGTGTTTAGGCTATCCAAGGAAGGACATCCACATCATTTATGGTTGGCTGTGTGGTACCATCTATAGTAAGCTCATGGTATTCTTCAGGCTATCTAGTGCAGGGCCATCCTCAGCAGAAGCGATTTTCAGGTGGCAAAAACTCCAAACATTACTGGGGCATCAGGATGGATCAGGTAGGTCCAGGGCAGAAGGAGATAGTTAGAAAGAGAGAACCCAGATTATTAGGTGTGCTCTTGTAATGGTTTAAGAAGATGTACATTGTGTGCAGAGTGCAAACGCAGAGCCTGGCAAGACTACCTATGATGGCATAACTAAAAGGGAGAGCCAGACTCATGAACCCTCCAGACCTATACCTTTACCTAATAGTAAAGCTTACTTACAAAAACATTGACTAAACAAATATGTTTTCAGCCTAGTCTTAAAGACTAAGACTGTGTCTAATTTGAAGGCTGTTCCATAATAGTGGGGCTTTGTAAGAGAAAGATCTGTCCCCCTGCTGTAGACATCATTATTAGAGTTACTAACAAAGAACCTGCACCTTTTGATCGAAGTCCTTCTGTCTTGTCAGAATTAATTAGAAGGAAATTACTCATCATCCAGTCTCTAATGTCCTTTACACATTTTTCACCTTTATTAATATATAACGCATAACTAGTCTTGCTCTCTCTTCTCACTGCAGAACCCTTGTCCACCGTGGAGGTGAAGACAACCATCGTGGACATGTGGTCACTCAGCCTTGGAGCTGTGGGTGCTGCCATTGCTGGCATAATTGTGGCCAACACAGATTTTTTCTTGACCAATCCTGAGTTTGCTAGTCTAGAGTATCTGGAGAATGCTGACCTCAAAACCACTGAAGGAGGTGAGTGGCATTTCATATCTTTATCTTTACATATGAAAGTTGATCTGGTTTACCAGTTCCAATTGTTCTTAAGGTATAGATTTTGTCTATACTGTTATGCTGGTATCTAACGCTTTTACAGGAGCATGTACTTTATAAAGCCAAAAAAAGAGAACATTAGTTTCTATATTGGTTTTGCATGACATTGCTCAGTAGCACTCAATACAATCATTGATCAGTCAGTAATGAAATCCATGTAACAAACAAAAAAATTGGCATTTGTATTGTCATGACTGAATGTCTCATGGACTGAATGTAGGCCTAGCTGTAAAGGCTACTGCCAATAAGATTACTATCTTAAATAATCACTTTTAAAGACACCCAGCTGTGGCTCTTCGAGCACATGCATCTAAGCATCAATGTTTTTTTATAAATATATTGATATAAACAGTGTGGTTAGCAAAGATGCTCATTTTATTCAGAAATAGGAAAATGCTGGAAATAGGAAAATTGGAGCTGTGTTGTGATTGGTCCTTCACTATTAAAAACAACTGGTTTGGATAGGGCTATTGATCTGATCGCTTTTGGTGAAGCATGTATGGATTAGAGTGTTAGTACCCATCACAAACTACACAAAACTTATTTTTTTATAAAAAATTATTTATTTTTATACTAATGCAAGCAGTGTTCATTCAGTGTATTCTCACTTAATTTAGAGTTTGTGGTTTGCTCAGATTTAAAGTTCATTTTGTTTGTTTGACACTCTTATGGGTCGTATCGGAAATGAGGAGACTGGAGGCAGGTTTGGGACAAATCAAAAGGGGGCTCTTTATTTATTTATTTATTTATTATTTTTTTTTTTTTCTTCACTTTTCTGCAATTTAATTTTATGAAGCAAATTTTGTACACACACACACACTCGGCTCTGTGCTGCTCGGCTCTCTCTCCCGGCACTCATCTCTCCCCACTTTATCCTTGCTGACGCCCACTGAAACAAAACATGTTAGAGAAATCCTGCACAGGTGTAGGTCCTTACCACTCACTTTTCCCAGCTCCTCACACCCCCGCCTGCACAGTTTGCCTTTTAATAGTGTTTCTGCATATTCAGTAAGAAAGTGCAAAAGACAAATGTCAGGACAATAAACGTGAGGTTCTGTTTGATTATTTGCTCAACAGGAGACTATAGAATACCACAATACCATCAGTCATTAAATATGGTCCTAGTAAAATTGAATAGAACACCGTGTTATGCTGTGATGTGAAAATGGCCATACCACCCATGACATCACGGGTCATAGCTGATCAGAGGACATGGACAGGACAGATGGAGATCCTGTTTTTTCTATTGTCTTAAAAATGCGATGAGACAGCATGTTGGCCCTTTTACGATTTAAAAAATGATTTACACTTTTTATGCATTTAGATGAGAAGGCGTTTAAAGCTAGGACTCTCTGGGAGACATCTGGAGCGGTGATCATGGCTGTACGGCGGCCTGGATGATTTTTGTGCAGAGAGGTAACCTTGATGCATTAGCCTGTACTTCAGTTTAGTGAAGAAGGGTTTGCTCATTGCTGATATGCCTGGTGTACTTGTCTCTCTGCAGGAAGCCGCTGAGCTATCCTCTCTGAAGCCCCAGCTGGACGAGCTTGGGGTTCCTTTGTACGCTGTGGTCAAAGAGAACATTGGTACAGAGGTTGATGATTTCAAACCACACTTTGCTGGAGATGTCTTCCTGGATGAGAAGGTTAGAAAAGCTGATGTTTCTTGTTTGTTCTAAAGTGCTTTAGTGAGAAAGAAAATATACAGTCACCATCCACTTCAATAGGAACACCTGTACACCTGCTTATTTATGCATTTATCCAATCAGCCAATCTTGTGGCAGCAGCACAGTGCATATAATCATGCAGATACAGATCAAGAGCTTCAATTAATGTTCACATCAAAATTCAGAACAGAGAAAAAGTGTGATCTCTGTGACTTTGACCGTGGCAAGGCTGCTGGTGCCAAATGGGCTGGTTTGAGTATTTCAGAAACTGATGATCTCTTGGGATTTTCACACACAACAGTGTCTAGAGTTTACACACAATGGTGTGAAAAAATAGTTGATCAGAGAGATCAGAGGAGAATAACCAGACTGCTCTGAGCTGACAGAAAGTCTATAGTAACTATAGACAATAATGTTTTATGCATGCTGAGATGCTTTTCTGATCACAGTGGTTGTAAAGAGTGATTATATGAGTTATTATATCCTTCCTGGCAGCTCAAACCAATCTGGCCATTTTCCTCTGACCTCTCTTATCAACAAGGCATTTCCAGCCACAGAACTGTCGCTCAGTCAGTGTTTTTTTGTCTTTTGCCCCATTTTGTGCAAACTCAAGAGACTGTTGGGAGTGAAAATCCCAGTATTTCTGAAATACTTAAGCTGGAACCAACAACCATGCCATGGTTAAAGTGACAGAAATCGCACTTTTTCCCCTTTCTAAATTTGGATGTGAAAATTAACTGAAGCTCTTGATCTGTATCTGCATGATTTTATGCACTGTGCTGCTGCCACGTGATTGGCTGATTGGATAACTGTATAAATGAGCAGGTGTACAGGTGTTCCTGTTAAAGAGGAAGATGAGTGTATATCATGATGCACTACTTTCATTTACTGTAGAAATACCTTTTGTGTATTGAAAGAACTGTGCATGTACATTAATACTTTTAAACATGGTTACAGAAAGTGTTCTATGGTCCTACCCTGAGGAAAATGGGTGGTCTTGGCTTCATTCGTCTGGGTGTTTGGCAGAACTTCATAAGGGCCTGGAATTCAGGCTACCAGGGAAACATGAACGGAGAGGGCTTTGTCCTGGGTGGAGTGTTTGTTGTTGGATCTGGAAAGCAGGTGACGTTATTAGGACATGCACTATATGGCCAAAAGTTTGTGAACACCTGACCATCTCACCCACTTGTGGGCTTTCCCTAAACTTGCTAAAAAGCTAGAAGCACACAATTGTGTAGAATATGTGTGTGTGATGAAGCATTACAGTTTCCCTTCACTGGAACTAAGGGGTCCAAACCTCGGTCGCCCAACGTCAGTGCCTGAACTCACTAATGCTCTTGTGGCTGAATGGACAAATTCCCATAGCCACATTCCAAAAGCTAGTGGAAAGCCTTCCCAGAAGAGTGGAGGTTATTATAACAGGAAAGGGGGACTAACTCTGGAATGAGATGTTCAAAAACCACAGAAAGGTGGGATAGTCAGGTGTCCACAAACTTTTGGCCATATAGTGCACTTAAACTGATAGAGCTGTTATATAAAATTATTTAAATATTCTACACTAGTCAATCTCGCATTCTAATTTGCACAACTAATTCTTCATAAAAGATAAAAGCATTAATACCGTATTTTTACTCTTTGACCTGCCAGACACTTCTGATGTTTAATTTTCTACTTTTCTGCCATTCATAGGGAGTTCTTCTGGAACATCGGGAGAAGGAATTTGGAGACAAAGTCAGTAACGAGGCTGTTTTGGAGGCAGCTAAGAAAATAGTAGTTCAGAAGTAGATTAGTTTTTGTATGCTTAGTGAGCTCAGGATTATTTGTAGATTATAAGCAGGTTGCTGAAACAGAACAAAACGCTAATTAATCTTGGTACTATTAAAACATATCTTTTTAGAACTAACAGATCAAGCATTCGTACGTCTAACCTCATTGCTTCGTCTAATGCTGTGAATGCTCGGGAAAGCACTTTGCTGAATTGACACAAGGGAGTCATCTTACAGACAAAATAAGTACAAAGTGTGTCAGTGATGGTGTTTACCATTGCATCATTTGCACCATTCAGGTACATAGTTCTTGATATTTGCACACTGCTGTTTTGCACTTTAGAAGTTATTGTATTGAGCTCTTCTTCACTCAATCAGGTTCTGCTCGATGTCTACTGTGTGACTGTGGCTTGGTTTGTGTGTTTTAATGACGGTCTGACTCCAAACTCCTTAGTGAATGAGCAGACTTGAAGCTTTACATACTTTCCTGCTCAGCAGCTTTTGTCTGATAGTCAAAGATCCTGAAAAAAGTGGAGTGTGTTATTTACAATAAAAACGGCAGTCACAAAAATGTGTTGACTTTTGTTTATATTTGAGAAGCCAGTAGATGGAACGTGTTGAAAAGACTAAATCCTTGCACACACACTTCTTATTTTGAATCCAGTAGGAAATGACTTCTGCTTACTGACCACAAAACGTGTATATTTCAAGAGGATAAAGGCCACAGTACAAACAGCAAATATAAACCTTTTCACAAAACCAGGTGACTATTAAAGAAAATATAGTATTGTAGTATCTGTCAGTTGTAAAATGACATTTTTATTTGGGACAAACTCAAAGGGTGAGCTCAGATTTTAGGCAGTGGAATCCTCATGTCTTAAACGCCTTTTCTAAAAGACCAAACAGATGATATTAACTTGTGTTATAACTTTATTAGTCAGAGTTAGTTACATACTGTGACTGCTTACAGTACATTCACATAGGATGATTCTGAAGGCAGTGTGTTTCAGAATGTGCTCACTTTTTAACATACTTGCCAGTGTTGAAACAGTAGTGCTGGAGTCATGCCATTTTGTGCCATTCCTAACCTAATTCTCTGATCTGCATTTAAGATAATAAACTGCTCTGAACTCCCCAAGCCAACATTTTACCTTTGTTATATAGGTCCACATTGCTATTGGCCATTTAGCATTATGTTTAATTTGGGAATTATATCTGAAAACGTTCATGCTGATTATTAATTAAACACTGCATTTGCATAATATCCAAAACGATAGATTAGTTATAAGAAGCCAGTGTTTGGTGCATCAGCACCAAGTAGTGAGCATGAATAGTAGGGATGTCTGCTGCCGCTCAGAGCATGTTTCTCCCTCCCAAAACAACATTTCATACAACACAGTTCAAGTGGAAAGACAGAAGGAAACACTGCAAAGTATGTTAAATGCATCCACAGAAACACTTCACAAAACATCATCACCTCACTACAATACATTTTGAACTATATGTTTGATCATATATGCTCCAGATAGAACAGGAAGAAGAGAGGTCTCTCCTATAACAGGGTTATAATCACATTTTTGGTACATTGCAACCACATCTATTGACACAAAAATAAATATAATTTTATGTTGCATCCATCATGGCTTATTTCAGAGCTGTGTAACAATAACTGATTTTATTCCCTATACCACTGCCAGTAATAGACAATTAAAACAGATCATGCTTCGGTGACTGTATAAGATAAAAAAAAAAAATTACCTTTAATAATTCCATTTCTAGCTATCAGATACATGTTTCTCTGTTAACTTCACAATGGCCTATGGTCAAAATAGAAACTAGACATTTTAAGCATTACACTCACCACATTCTTCGGCAGTTTTGACACTACTAAACCCACGAATCAGTCTATACCCACAATGTAACATTTGAAGGAAAATTTATATATATATATATATATATTTGTTTATTTATATTTATATGCACCACTCAGCTCATCCTAGTTAAAACCACACAAGGCTTAGATACACACACTGACTTAATATGACCACCAAACAATCACCAAAAAGTTTAGAGCTGGATGTGTTTACAGAGGTGTGTGTATATATCTCAACTTTCATATCCACCAGAGTCTATTAGGTCAGTGCTGTGGGGATCATAAGGGTTAAGAGCACTTTAGTTGCACACACAGGAGCATGCCAGATGAAACCTTTTAAACTGGTTAAAAATAATCCCATGACCCAAAATTGATTCTTCAAGACCATTTCTTGTAATTAGACACTTAAACTGTGGACAGATGTTTGGTCTGGAAAGTTAGGTATACATATTGAAGATCTCAACACACTAACATATACACACATCAAGTATTTCTGCAAATAAAAATAAATAATGATAAATAGAATTCACATGAAAAAAATAATTGGGGACGCCACACATTAACATTAGCACATAAGGGGTCTGTGATCATAAACGCAGCAGTAATAAAATCCTCCAGCATCCTCATAGTATCAGATACAGGTCAGCCAGGACTGCATATTGTTTTGAGGAAAAGTGCAGGTTTTACAACACACCATTCATTTTTAAACAGAACATTAACAAACACAAACTCGATATTTACTCTTCAAGTTGTGTCCACTGAACTTCATTATAGCAAAGTACAGACAGCAGTTTGGACTTGAGGAAAACGTCCCCTACAAGCCCTTGTTAAAATAAATCACGGTCGTGTTAGGATTGCTCTGTCGTATCCTCTCCTGCAGCTCAGGCTCCAGGCTGCTCACCTTCATAGAGCTACACACACACAGACAGACACACACACACACTTCAGTACAGCAACCGGGGCCACCAACAACCTAATAGAGGGCCACCAACTTTAGAAATAATTAAGAAATGTGTTTAAGGCAAGCACTCACCTCTTCTGTGGGAACAGGGCACAGCACAACGGAGTAGCAAACACCAGACTACCAGAGAGGGGAAAAAAAATTAATAATCAGCTATGATCCAGGCATTTTACTGCCTGTGATATAGAAATCATGACCAATAAAACTCACCATAATCCCACAAGCCCAACCTGCACTGGGGCATTGAGCACTGGGAAGCGCTAGAGACGGAGAGAGAGGAGATGTTTCATGGAACACACAACACAGTGCTGAAGGTCCACTTCAGTTCAGACTTTGCATCAAAATTTCACAAAGTTAGCGGGCTTGGATAACCACAGCTTGATGTCCTGCTTCATTAGTGTTTGTTTATGCCTCTTACTTGGTAGCTTATATGCTGTTGCATAGTTTTAGTGGTGGGGTAACGTGCGACTGAGCAAATGTGTGACAGATTAAGCACTGATAATTAAACAACCCTTATCAGCTACACCAGCACAGCAAAGACTGGTGACATGCCAGCAAAACACTGTGACTTTTGTCACAAGGACACTGTGACTTTACCTTCATGAAAGCTTTTTTCTCCAAGGCATTCATGATAACGGGAGGAATAGCTGTAAGGAGAATACAGAAAAATACACTTCAGAAGAGTTCTGGCAGCTCACAGTAAAACAAGGAATGACAAAGTGGTAGTCCTAGCACACAGAAGGAAGGAGACCCCGTACTTCATTTATTCATAGCAAAGAATGAAAAACACAAAGAAAAACAAACAAACAAATGTTTTCAATTTCTTTGTAAATGTTTGTGGTCATAATTTTGATGAGGCATTCTTGACTGTATCCTGTAACAGCTGAGATGCCTCCCTGTCTGTCTTAAAATCTATTACTCTACTGAGTCAATAAAAAAAAATCTATCATCCAACTCTAATGATTAATAGCAATAAAGAATTATCAATAAAGAACTTAGATAAATTCAGGCGCTTTACCCATGGCTGGTACTGCCATGCCGATTCGGGACACCACCACCTGTACAATGGCCTGCTGAGCAGCGCTGGCAGACTCTCCCAGGCGATTCCCCTCCTCGTCAGTGACAGGAATGCCATGCTTCAGTTCTCTAAACAAAGGCAATAAATAGTGAGTATTCTCGACGTGTGTTCTGCACATAAATGCTGATGATTCTTGGATTAAATCATTTCAACACACCGTTGTCTCATGAAGGGAATGTTAATGCAGTTTGCTGCTGCCACGGCAGCAAATGGAATAAACCGTCCAATAATAGCTGGCAGGTGCTGGCAAACAAAAAGAGTTATTGATTAACACCTAAAGTACGAAACTTTTTACTGCAGTATATTAATCTCAAAATAATAGCTTATTTTATAAGGCAGTAAAAGAATTACACAGTTTTTAAGGTTATTTCCCAGAAAATGAAGATTTTACTCTCAAGCAGTTAAATCTTATAGGATGCATTTTTGAAGTGATTAGATTAGAAGTTCACTATATTAATATCTAGACCAAAGAGAGTTTAAAAATGTCAGGAAGTGTTATGTACTGTACACTAGACAAAAAAGAGAGCACTAGTTATATGTGTTGTAGAGATTTAAAATGCCCACCTTGGTTAGGGACTTGAGGCCAAGAGCAGTGACCACAGCTCCAGTTGTGGCACTGACATAGGCTGCTCCAAGCTGACTGCAAAAGCCCAAACACAAAGACTAACGTTAGATAAAGTGTGAAAGCAAATAATACAGAATTAAGCAATTCAAAAGAATATAGGTAGAGTTCTTCATTCAACAGCTTGAATGGTGACATCATGCAAGTAAACGATAATGATTTTACACCCATCACACCCATACAGTGGGTAACAACCCATGCAATCCACATGTGCAAAGAAATCAAACCACAGATGTCCATAAATTAAGTTATGTGTAATAATGCGAAATGACAAGGAAAAAGTATTGAACACATGAAGAAAGGGAGGTGCAAAAAGGCATGGAAAGCCAAGACACCAGCTGAAATCAATCAGTAATTAGAAAGCAATCCTGCCCCTTGTCAGTGCAAATTAATATCAGCTGGTTCACGCCCAACTGATGGCCTATAAAAAGGTGTCTCATTACTAAGGTGTCACACAAGAAACATCTCATGATGGGTAAAAGCAAAGAGCTCTCTCAAGACCTTCGCAAACTTATTGTTGCAAAACATACTGATGGCATTGGTTACAGAAGGATTTCAAAACTTCTGAATGTTCCAGTGAGGACTGTTGGAGCCATAATCCGGAAGTGGAAAGAACATCATTTCACCATAAACCGGCCACGACCAGGTGCTCCTCGCAGGATTTCTGACAGAGGAGTGAAAAGAATTATCAGAAGAGTTGTCCAAGAGTCAAGGACCACTTGTGGAGAGCTTCAGAAACACCTGGAATTAGCAGGTACAATTGTTTCAAAGAAAACAATAAGTAATGCACTCAACCGCCATGGCCTGTCTGCACGCTCACCACGCAAGACTCCATTGCTGAAGAAAAAGCATGTTAAAGTTTGTTTAAATTTTGCTGCACAACATTTGGACAAGCCTGTGAAATACTGGGAGAATATAGTCTGGTCAGATGAGACCAAAATTGAACTCTTTGGATGCCATAATACACACCATGTTTGGAGAACAAATGGCACTGCACATCACCCCAAAAACACCACACCAACAGTGAAGATTGGAGGTGGGAACATCATGGTGTGGGGCTGTTTTTCAGCATACGGTACTGGCAAACTTCAAATAATTGAAGGACGGATGAATGGAAAAATGTACCGAGACATTCTTCCTAAAAACCTGCTGCCATCTACCAGGACGATGAAGATGAAACAAGGGTGGACATTTCATCAAGACAATGATCCCAAACACACAGCCAAGGAAACTCTCAATTGGTTTCAGAAAAAGAAAATAAAGCTGCTAGAATGGCCCAGCCAATCACCTGACTTGAATCCAATTGAAAAATCTATGGAAAGAACTAAAGATCAGAGTTCATAGAAGAGGTCCATGGAAACTTCAAGACTGTTTGTGTGGAAGAGTGGGCCAAAATCACACCTGAGCAATGCATGCAACTAGTTTCTCCATACAGGAGGCGTCTTGAAGCTGTCATTACCAACAAAGGCTTTTGTACGAAGTATTAAATAAATTTCAGTAAGCGTGTTCAATACTTTTTCCCTGTGTCATTTCACTTTATTACATCTAACTTAATTTATGGACATCTATGGTTTGATTTCTTTGCATGTGTGGATTGCACGGGTCGTTACCAACATCTGGTGAAAATTTC
This sequence comes from Pangasius djambal, assembly GCA_022985145.1. NCBI lineage: Eukaryota > Metazoa > Chordata > Actinopteri > Siluriformes > Pangasiidae > Pangasius > Pangasius djambal. The sequence continues at coordinate 18,581,308 of CM040977.1, forward strand.
ATGTCAATAGCACCTTTAGAAATATATTTACTGAGAAAAATGATGACGTGTTCAATACTTATTTTACCCATTGTATGTGGTTCTTCCCAAAACTGTTGCTACAAAGTTGTAAGCACTTGGTTGTCTATACAAATGTTGTTGTATACTGTAGCAGTACAATTTTCCATCACTGCAACTAAGGGGCCCAAACATATTTAGCAATAACAATGCCCCTGTGCACAAAACAAGCTCCAAGAAGACACAGTTTGCTGAGGTTGGTGTAGAAGACCTCAACTGGCCTGCACAGAGCCCTGAACACCTTTGGGATGAACTGGAATGCCAACTGCGTACCGGGTTTCCTCACTTGCCTGACCTCACTAATGCTCTTAGCTGTTAGGCTGAATGAACATAAGTTCCCACAGCCACATATTAAAATCTAGTGGAAAGCCTTCCCAGATGAGTGAAGGCTGTTATAGCAGCAAAGGGAGACCAACTCTGTGTTAATGCCCATGGTTTTGGAATGGGCACATAAGGGTGTGCACAAACATTTGGCCACATAGCGTATGTGATCGGCCGACGTGTTTACCATCATAGTGTATGCTTCCCATGATTGATTAGAGGTGCGAAACCGTGTGCTCTGGAGTGCTCTGTTACACATCTGTGGGGAGGACTGGTTTTGGTTTTTTTTGCCATAGGCTTCCATAATGAAGCCTGTTGTGTCCTTACTTTACAGTGATTGGTGCATCTCCACTGCGGTTTGTGTAGTTGACGATGGCATTGAAGGACTGGTTGACCCACTGCCAGAACACAACTGCTGGTGTTGTCCTGAATAAGAGGGAAACATGAACATTGAAGGATGAAAAAAAAAATGCAATACATATATGTGTAATATGTGGCATTCGACAATACATTATAGATAAAATTTGTGGTTAAAACAAAAGAATCTTCACTGAATCAGGGGAGAAAAAATAAATAATTCCCTAGCTGCTAAGAATAATTCACAGTCAGAGCTTTTTCAAGGTTTGATTTGGTGGTTGTTCGGATAAATATGTCTTCTCAAGTACATCATATGCCATACCCCTCACCCACCAGCCTCACCCACTCACTTCATGGCTTCACAAAGATTTCATGATAAGAACAGTTCAGATTCACTAACAAAATATACAGGGAACACACTGAATAATGAGTAATCAGTAGTTACTGCACGCTGGCGGCTCTATTTCCTACGGAAGCTCAAAAGCTTTGGTCTCCCTCCCAATATCCTTACAAACTTCTACAGATGTACCACTGAGAGCATCCTGACGGGGTGCCTTACTGTATGGCACGGCAGCTGCTCACTCCTCGACCGCGAGGCCCTTCAGAGAGTTGTGAGAACAGCTGAAAGTATCATCAGGAACAAACTTCCATCCCTTCAGGACATCTTTCATCTGCGATGTCTGAGGAAGGCCCGAAAAATCACAACTGACCCTAGTCACCTAGCGCACAGTCTGTTTATCAAACTGCCATCAGGCAGGCGATACCGGAGCATTCAGTCCAGAACCAGCAGGCTGAAAAACAGCTTCTACCTGCAGAACCCTTAATAAACTGTAAAAACTGTCTCTAAAATTTCACTATTATCCCCCTTCATATCATATCAGAGACTACAAAAACATCGTCTACATTCACTACCTCAAAAAATCTCCACCTCATCCTTGCACCAGCGCACCTTTACTTTTTATTGTTATCTTATTATATTGTGAATCTGTTATTAATCATTATTCTACATTTCTGTCTCTTAAATTTCTGTCGTGATTGCCCCTTTATTATTTATTTCTGTTGTTGCGACTGTACTGCTGTAGACTGCCTAAGCCTCACAAAAAACATTTCAATGTACATTGTCACTGACACTTGTACACTGCCCTCCAAAAGTTTGGAAACGCCTGAACAAAATAGGGTTTTTGGGCAATATCAGCATAAATCCTCTTTAGTTAGTGACCATTTTGCATTGATAATAAGGGACAACACTAGGCATCCGAGCAGTCAGTTTATTCAAACATTGACTTGATATATTACTCCAAGCCTCCTGGAGGATTGCCCAAAGATGA
>CM040977.1:18583470-18596827 GCA_022985145.1 Pangasius djambal
TTTCCAAACTTTTGGAGGGCAGTGTATATTTGACAAATAAACTTGAAACTTGAAAGCACTGTTCTCCACACTCCTCTCTTGCTTGCAACCATCAGCCCCTTACATACACCAGTACTACAGGCAGTGAGTACACTCACACCGCAGCCCTGCGCAAACAGCAGACTGAGAAATCTCAGAGATGCAACCTTTTCACCCACAAAGAGAGCTTGGATTTATGCTAGCAAGCTAGCTCACTACTACTGTCCTTAGAACTGGATGAAGCACCGCTGTGAAAGTAAACTCACACTGGGACAATGCACAAGCCAAACTCTGAGAGATCAGAACAATGCAACTTCTTCCACTTCACTACTGGTGTTATAGGCGATAGCATTTTTTAACCATGGAATGTATTAATTCCCTAAAATAATTGGGCCTCATTTATCAATCTAAGTTAGTAAAGTCAATTGTTTGCGTGAGCCAAACCAAACTAAAAAACCAAAAAAAAAAAACCAAAAAAAAAAAACAGCTGACTTGCATTTGGTGACATCCACAAAACTCCATAAAATGCAAAGCTCACACAGCTGAAGTGACTTTCTCAGAGGTAGATGGGAAAGTTATTTTGAATCACGTCTAATCCAATAAAACTATATATTATTTAACAGCATAACAAACCAGTGAAAAGTGAAATGACAGAAAAGATTAATTTGATGCAATTAAGTAAGGTGGAAAACATTTTTTGAAAATGGAGAAAGAAAAAAAAAAACAAAACAAAAAACAAAACCATCTACTGTACCCAGATGATCATGGACACTAAGACACATCACTCTGGAAAACCACAAGTGTCTGTGTGTCTCTGTGACTGGCGGCCAGAATGCACCAGTGCACCCTCCCCGACGGCGTGTTGGAGACGTAGGAAGTGTTATAGTAAGCCCAATGATGGCACACTAGGGAGTATACGACACACTGCAGCTTGAGACATACCAGATCGGTCACTTAGTGCTGTCTCTAATAAAATGTTGCACAGCATTAAAAGAAGCTGCTGCTGAAAACGGAACTGACTTATACACTACTTCAGTCATTGCAGTCTGTCCTTCTTTTATACAGCAGCATTCTTAATTAATGACTGGTCTTATTAGTCTTAATTTATGGATTTATGTTTACTTGTGTTCTTATTTATTTTTTCCCCTCTTTCTTTATTATTTATTTATTTATCATACTTAATATTTCTTAGGTAATGCTTTTAATATGAAACATCAGTGTTTCACAAATTATGCATTAGATTTGTGTAACTGAAATAAATAAGCAATCTTAACTTATCATAATCCAATGTAAATATAAAAGGGCAGTAACTCATAGCGAATTATACGATTTGAAGTCGATGTTTACATTAGTTCGTCATATTACGCATAAATTTACACACTACTCATGCAGGGGTATGAGTAGAATACAAATGTTTTTCTGAACTTACAGCATTTTCATGAATACCAAATTTCTTGAGTAAATGCACTCATGAACAATTTTCGAATAAATCCGTTTGTATCCAGCTTGACACATGAGGCCCATTATGATTAGTTAAACCAAAACTGCTTCCAATAAAGAGTCTGTATAACAGTATGTACAATTAAACTAAGGCATAACTGAATTCAGATTTCCACAGGTTCTTGTTAAACGCAACACTACTGTTTTGCTGGCAGTTTGTTAGCAAACCTGTACATTGTGATACATATTGTGTATTGTGGAAAAGTATCACAATATGATATTTCTGTCATATCGCCCAGCCCTACATGAGAATTTAGGACACAGGAAATACAAATCAAATGCAACCAGAAGAGAAACTCAGTGAGAAATGTTTTCCATGCTGACTTATTTTTGGATGACTCATTACATTTTCTGCCATACTCTCACTTCCTATCTTGAATTGTGTGCTTTCAAGCTTTACCCATCATTTCACCATACAGCATGAAAAAAAGGAGGTAGGTTGGATAAATACACACGAATACTCTTTCTGCTTACAGCGCATAAGTACAATGCCCTTACCTATAGAATGTGAGCATGCAGCCTGTGATGGTCATGTTCATTGGCACTTGTGCAGACATGCGACCGATCAGCAGCATCTTCTCACCCGTATCGGGATGGAAGGCAGAGTCATAGATGTATTTGGCCCTCCATAGTTGATCCTCTGTCAGGCCTGGTTTCGCAATTCCCTTCCTGTGTAGGAGGACATAGCGGTCAGTTATTTTAACACTGCAACAGTCACAAGTGCCACCAACTGCTTCATACAGAGCAGATGTCCTTCTAATTTTTATCACACTAGATAAATAACATGACTACATAGCTGAGCAGCTTACGTTATAGATACAGTAAATTTGTGTGAATATACCACAGTCAGTAATATTACTAGCCAAACTGTGTTTATACCACAATTTTCGATTTGGATTAGCTGGAAGGTGTTGATTAATTTTCTACAACTAACCTAATTTTCTTTAGGTTAACCCCCTGCTGACCTGTAATCCTCTACAATGACTCGCGCATCCTCCAGAACCTCATTCGACAGCAGCACATTTCTTGGGTCAGTCACCATGAAGAAATGCTGGGCTCTGCCCATAAACGTACTCTGGTCCCATTGTGGCTCCTTAATGTTGATGTTCAGCGGCAAATCCCCAGACATCCTTCCTCTTCTACGTTCTGTCCATGAAGAACACAACATGTAACTCGCTTTTAAAATGCTTTATGGTCACATGATTGGGCCAGGTCACATGCAAAACACTGTCACAGAAAACCACAGTCTGAATGATCACATAACACAAGAATTCTCCTGCGCTATATGTTTTCTGTCCCACATGTTTGTGTCTGTTGTGCAGAAAGTCTGCTCTCTAGACTACATAGACGACAAGTGATTTAAAGGGTCCACTTTTTATTTATCATCATGTTTTAAGCCTTCTGAAGAATAATTAAAATTAAATGCCATGTGATTTGCAATTACTAATGCTTTGGTAAAGTGTTTGGAGCCATGTCATGGTATGTTTAAAAATGATAGTTCAGCTAACAATCAAACACAGGTCTAACCAGTAGTTTAACTCTTCTAGTTTAACAATCAAACACAGGTCTAACCAGTAGTTTAACTCTTCTAGTTTAACAATTAAACACAAGTCTAACCAGTAGTTTAACTCTTGAGTGAATGTCCATTGTTAAAAGCGCTATACAAATAAAACTGAATTGAATGTAGGCTGAGCTGCAGACATCTCAAGCCTGCCTTACCGGTTGAAGGACAACTTGTAAGAATACCATCGAGTCATCTAGTGCAAAACTAAAAGAGTGAGATCTATCAATTCTGTCATTTTGTAGCTTCAATTCGAAATAAAGCCTGACAAACTGGCCCTGACACAGCCCTGAGTTTAAGTGATTCTCCTCTTTTCATTCTCATGAAATATGGCATCACGTCTATCATCATCCAACCTGTTCAGTTTGTAAAGCTCAGGAATATCAGACAGCTAGGTATTACCAAGATAACTAAAGCTAAGCTAGCCAACTACAGATATGCAAAAGATGTTGGTTAATTCAAATACATCTTCCACAGAGATGCGTGTTAATATTCAACTGAAGATATCAAATGAATAAAGCGTTAAGAACTGGTTGTGTAACTACTAAATGCTTTCACTTTTAGAATTAGCCAGTGAAAGTAGCTGAGGTAGCTCTCTAGCTAACAAATAACATCCCGGCAATGTAACCTAGCTAGCCAACATAGCTAGCTATGCTAGGTGCTACTAATGTCACTTTCAGAAATATGCATCGTTTCGGCTAAATAAAGTGTTTGTTCAAATGGTCTAAAACCAGAAACATACCTTTGTCTAACTCTAAAATAGAAAATGTACCTCGGGATGCGTGTAAACTGAATGACCTCTCAAACGCAGCTTCTACACGGCCGGATGTCTGCGGTGGTGAAGAGTAACCGCTCGCGCGCGCGCCTGTGTGTGTGTGTGTGTGTGTGTCGAGGCGGTGTTGCGGAAGAGCGCGCTGATTGGCTGAACACGTGGGCGGGGTTTACTGTCATACCGGCACATTATCGCTTGTGAAGAAGCCTGGATGACCTTGTGATTATTACATTATCAGTATGTTAACCTGGAGGAATATGTTTTTTTTTAAAATAAATACTTAGAGTATAATTTTATGTTTTCCCCATGATGCACATACGTGCACATAGCTCTAAAATGACAATGTCATAGCACATGCATTACAACCTTTAAAACTATGTGCACAATTTATGGTCATTTCGAAAGCTTACACAAGTCCCATTACATAAGGGTTAATTTCCTAAGCCTAATCTTGAGTTGAAATTTTGTGTCAACAATAACAGAAAGCAAGACCAACCTGATAATCTAATTTCTTTTTAAGAGAATAAGAACTGCTGCTGAAGGCTAGACACACAGGGGCGCCTGTACCTGCGTTTCACGCGTGCATTGACGCGCTATGGCCAGTAGGTGGCACCGCAGGAAAAGGCCTTTCTATCACAACACTGTTCGTAAGTCATTCCGGACAGGCTAAATTTCTTACAGTGCAACTCCACCTTAAAGAAAAATCTGTCAGGTGTCTACATCTATGTAGACATAATACGTATTAGGGTATAATTAAATTGCTTAGACATTATGTATGCTTGTGTAATGCTCTAATGCCATGAGAAACGATGGTCATTGTGCAGGTGCTGAGTGTAAGCTGGTTCAGGTAATCCAATCAGCCTGGCTGAGAGGCGGCTGCATCTCCACCAGCCTCACTCCGCCTCAGGTGAGCTCATTCACCCAGCATGGACACAGGTAATACTGACTCTGCTCATTTGCTTGTGTTTTTATATAGCCTCTATATTTATATTGGTTCTAGTTCAAATAACTGGTGACATTGCCATAAACGCTATTTGTAAATATAAAAATCATAGCTATATACCCATATGCGTGTTCCACCTCAGGCTTCATTTGTGTGTCTGTGTGAAATCTTGTTTTCAGTGATGCTGGGATCCAAACTGGGTCGAATTATAACTTTACCTGTTTTCTTTTGATTGCAGAAGCTGCTCTTGAACTAAGTATTTGAACTAAGCTAAACGTTAAACAGTATTTCAGCCAGGCCAGCTCAACGCCACACGGCAGGACTAAGCGTTGTGGTGGTGTTTGAGCCAGTTTTTTGGGCCAAAGTGTCCGAATTGTTTTGGATTTAAAATGGCGTCAGAGAGTTCCCTGCTTTTCGGCAGCTTGTTGCGCGAGCGCTGTCCGCGGTGCTGGATATAAACACCTCACAGGATGGATGCTGCTCACGCAGCTCTTCACATTACTGTACAACTTAACTGCTTAGCCTTTAAGGGAAATACTGTAATAAGTCCCGATTCTGAGCAGTTATGCCTTTGTTTAAGGAACATCTTACTTAAACTGGGGAGAGTGTAGGCCGTGTAACCATCCCCTTTCTGGAATGTATTACCTGCTCATATCACCTTACGTCCCTTGGGAAATCATCGACATTGCAAGCTGCTCCTCGGAGATCGCCCATCCTTCGTCATCTTTGTTTATGAGTAGGTGAAGGTCGGGAAGAAGTGGATAAGTGACTATTGTCATGCATGTGAACTGTAAAGTGTTACTCCAGCCATTGTTTAGCCAGAGAAAGCTCTTACTCTGGACAAAAAGACCAGGTGGAGCACTTACAGAGAATATACTAACATCCTCAAAAGTCTACTTGGATCCACTGTTTTTTATTGCTTTTCCCCTTCGACATATGTTGCAACCATGCAGAATAACACTCTTGGCAAATAGTGCAGGACCCATTACGGTCTTGTTCTCTTGTGCTATTGCAACAGCTTCCCTTAGCACAGTCCATCTTGTGGAGTCTCCTTCCTGTGCCTGACGCTGACATACCAGTCCTCCAGTCCAGTTGCTCCCTTTCCTTGTTGAACCCCAATCCCTGAATGAGGGTTCGAGGGGGGGTCCCGATCCCCATCTCACCATGGCATATTCGTCTGCCGAGTCCCGCAGAGAGATGACGAATGGGGCCCATCCTAACACCCATCCAGGAGGCCCGGGAACCTCCACTTTGCCACGATACTTGCACAAGAAGCAACAGCGGCAGAAGGGAATGAGATCTTCCTCTCCAATGGGTAGAGTCATCCTCATCAATGCACCTGTGGATGGTGAGCTACATGTATAATCAACAGGTCTGATGTTCATTTGAACTGAAAAACTCCTGTTATAAGATGGGAACATTTGAAATTTATGTGAAAGTGAATAGTGCAAAGTTATATTTACATGTGATTTTTTTTTTTTTACATGTTGTTTGTGGTGCTGTCTGGTTACAGGTGGGGATGATAGTGAAGACATCCACACAATCACTGTGGACAAGAGTGAGGATGGTAGGCTGGGCTTCAGTGTGCGTGGTGGCTCAGAGCATGGCCTTGGCATCTTTGTTAGCAAAGTGGAGGACAATAGCTCTGCAGGTATACATACATACACTGTATTACAAAGTATTACTCTGTTTTACCACATTAATCAATTAATTTCTATTTCTGTAAAGCTGCTTTGTGACAATGTCCATTGTTAAAAGCGCTATACAAATAAAATTGAATTGAATCAGAGTGAAGGTAAAAGTTAAAAAGTAAAAAAAAAAAAAAAGAATTGGCCACTATTTTGTTCATATACATATTCTTGCTTATGTCATGCTATTCAACATAATTGCATTCTCTGTGTCATATATAACTGCACAGGCCATCAATCTCTTATTTACTTATGTTAAAAGTGATTTTCTCATGAAACTCTGTGGTCTGACTTTAGCGTGATATACTGCTTACGTTTAAGTGATTTTATACCTGAAATGCTTTGTGTGTGTGCCGCAGAATTTGCAGGGTTGTCTGTTGGGGACAAGCTGGTGGAGGTGAATGGGATCAGCCTGGAAAGCATCACCATGAGCAGTGCTGTGAAGGTTTTAACAGGGAACAACCGCCTGCGCATGGTGGTTAGGCGTGTAGGGAAGGTGCCTGGAATCCGCTACTCCAAAGAGAAGACCACATGGTAAAGGAAAAATTTTCACCTTACATGCAAATATATGATCATATGGAGAATTCTGGCATGGTTATGGTCAAATTATTCTTGTAATTTAAGATGTCATAGTTAATCGTTTAATTCCACATTCCAAATCAAGCTGCTTTAGACCATTTTCTGTTTAAAAAAAACATTTATTATAATATCTGGACATGATTAGACATAATACAGTTCATAATTGTTTCTAGCTATTTCACAGTTCAAGACCTTTGAAAAACCTCCTGGTAATATTACAGTGTCTTGTGATGACCTAGAGTCTCATATACTGTAATGCTTATACAAATGAGTAAGGTCTGTTTCGGTGAGCATGTGTCTCAGTGGACATATCCTCATAAAAAGGTTATTTTTAGTCAGTCCGGAGATTCCTGCTGATTCTGAATTACTAATTAAGGCAACAAAATTAATCACATAAAACAGGACAGTGAAAGCTGTACTGGGCCTGTCACCATCCCCTGTCTTTCATGCCCAGCAGTGTGGAAACCCACTGAATCTTGGCCTTTGCTCATTATCTTTCTTCCCAGCTACTCTTTCACCATAACAATGGAGGCAGGCTTTACTGCCATTTCATTAAGTGATATTATCATTGTACTAGCATGTGTCCAAGATTAAGGTTGAATGGTTTTGGACGTGCTAGCATGTTAACATGTTTATTCTTTTTAAATGTTGGTATGTAATTTGTTATGAGATTGTGTTCTGGCCTATGTTAACTAGAAAATGAGTTTTACTGTGTTGTGCAAATGCAGGTAAATATGTGTTTTATAAAAATGTAATTGTGTGTAGGGTGGATCTTATCCACCGGAGGATGGTGGTGGAAGAGAGTGGTCGCACCCCCTCCGAGGTCAGCTCAGATGGAGCTTTGCGCCGGATAGTGCACCTCTACACCACCTCAGATGATTACTGCCTGGGCTTTAACATCCGCGGTGGCAAAGAGTTTGGCCTGGGCATCTATGTCTCAAAGTATGCATGAAGAAAGAGCTGTGTCTCTGTGGTTTATATTTAATGGGATTTTATGAATTTCTTGCTGTGAAATCCCTGTCTTAGGCAGCAAAATCTTAGTTGTTAACTTGCTTGTTTTGTTGATGAGGCTGGACCCTGGCGGCTTGGCAGAGCAAAATGGTATTAAAATGGGAGACCAGATTCTGGCAGCAAATGGAGTGAGTTTTGAAGATATTACACACAGCAATGCCGTGGAAGTCCTGAAGAGCCACACCCATGTCATGCTCACCATTAAGGTAAGAGCTCTCCTCTTTTGATTGAGATATATTAATTGGCAGAATTGTAAATTGATTCAACATTTTCATCATGAGCCTGCACTGGCTTTGTCTGGGTTTAATTTAATGTAGGACATGAGCAATACATTATGTGCTTTATGAATATTTTACAGTCACTGGATACTGACATTATTTATGGAATGCGTCAAAGAATATTGTGTTTAAAATCACTTCTCTGTTGGAAACTCACTCATGCATTCTAACAGATGACAGAGACAGATTACTAATAATAAAAAGGCTAAATGATTAATAGGGAGTAGGCAGAGCTCTACATGTTTTACTGAATGGCAACTACTTCCCTACATACATTCTCATCAAAATGCTGGACAGCCAAACTTGTGTTTTGGAACATTAATCCCAGTTTAATAATTCTTAAATATAAGTGATATTTTGAGCTGAAACATGCAGAGATATTGTATAGTTCTATTTATCTACAAAACACTAGTTTCAAAAGTATTGGCACCCTTACAAACAATAATTTGTGATTCCTGTCCTGGAGAGTACACTGAGTCACTTCCTGTATTGTCTAAAGACACTTGTAGATGATTCACTCCTCCATGCAGGACAATATAAGCTCCTTTATATTATCAAATTTCAGACAGGTGAAACTTTATGTTATGGCCCTGAATGTGCTTAATGTTATTTTTAACTGCTTATGTATTTTTTTTTATATCCATTACCTGATGTGTGTGGGTTAGGGGTGTAATGCAATGTTATTATCTGTATCTGTTATTTGATCCAGATATTTGTATCTGTATCTGTGTTCGTATTTAAATCTAAAGTGCGCATGACCTAAATCATAAGGTTTTTCTTTAAATAAACCCGATGCCCCTCAATAACACTGGGAAAAAACAGAGGTAGAACTGTCAGCACTATCAGCTTGGTGTGGGAATTAATCTAAAGGTTTCTTAATTCCACTCCCACAATTATTATTTGTTTTGTACCTGCCCTTTGATATTACCTAATATACCCAAAATATAAACAAACTAGTGGCCTAATTTAAACTGCCATGACCCTAACCAGGCAGTTATTAGGGACTAACGCACCTTCATGTTAATGAATGTGGTCTTTTATTTGTACCACTAGCTTCATGCCTATGTCCTTCAATCTCGCACTCGCATCCTATGAAAAGGAAATTGTTTAGAATTTTTAAAAACAAAGGGTTGTGACACCAGATATTGACTCTGTTTTGTTTTTTACTATTTACTTCTATTCATAGTAGAGTTTTTTATGTAGAAACATATAGTCTCATTATTTTTGAAGGCATCTTTGCTTTACAGCATTTCTTTGCATGTGCCTGAGACTTTTACACAGTACTGAATACATTTGAAAGAAAAAAAACAATTATTTAGGCGTATCCTCCCCATGTCCATGTGGGTTTTCTCGAGGTTCTTTGGTTTCCTCCTCTGGTTTCACCTCACAAAATACACTAAAATTGCCTCTAGGTACTTGCACTTGTGAATATGTGTGTTTGCATGGTGCCCTGCAATGGACTGGCATGCTGTCTAGGGGTTGGTCCCATTTCACTGCCAGCATTTCAAGGATAGGCTCCTAACCACCACAGTTACTGAAGATGAATGAAGTAGTTCTAAACTATAATTCTTTAATTCTAAATAGTTTCTCCTGTTGTGTGTGTAGAAAATTTGAATTATTGCATGCGATATTTAATATAATCATTTTTGCTCATTTTTATGAAGGGTGCCAATAATTCTGAGGGCATTCTATGTGTGCCTGTGGGTAATTTCTAATGGCATAGACTCATAGCTAAGGATTTCATGCTGAGGCACATTAACTTTTCTACTATGAGTTAAACACAGTTTCTTACTGAGCCCATCAATGAGACTGAATAGTAAAGGAGACAGCTGGCATTTAGTCGTCACATTTCTGCTTGCTCACTTTACTCAAGAGGGTCTCAGGTTCCGCCTGTGAAAAAGTGCCAGGGTACGTGCATTATTCACCAGGCCACAGGGATCAGATTATAATCAGCAGAAAATATCTTTCTTATGGCCTTTCCTTAACCTAATTCATTTTGTGGCAGGTTGATAAATCAAGCTGACAGTGTAAGCATGCTAAGTTTGCTGTTCCTGGCTATTCCTTCTGTTGATGTCAGCACACTCCTGTTGACACTTTCTTAATCCAAGCAGTGGCAGTTGGTCAGTGAAAAAGCAGCACCTTGCCCCGAAAAAAGTTCCAGGTTAATGTTCACAATGAATACTAGATTATAAAATCAACTGGTTTTCTGACTGGTGTTAGAAAAGGCCCACTATTATACTAGCCCAGTATCTCTAGGCATCATCGAAGTTCCCTTATCGTAACCATAGATCGATTGATGGTAGATTTAACTTCATTTACTTCAAGCAACACAAACATCAATGTTACACCAATTAGCAGGTAATCTAAACCTTTCTAAATGAAATTAGTTTATTAGTGTCTTAAGTGCAAAATCATAACACATAAAATCTTCAATTATTAGTCTAACTAAACCCCCTTTACGTAGGTTATTGAAGTTTCATTAATTAATAAAGGTTAATTCATGGTCATATATTGTGTTGAAGGTTAATACCGACCTGGTGACTTCTATCCAAAACCTTTAAGAATAAAGTTACTGGTGTCCTGGGAGTGTCCATTTGCAGTGAATGTAGCTTGGACTATTTTTATTTTGTACTGCCAGATGTCACTCTCAGTATCTCGTAGCAGGATAAGTGCTTGTCTTTGCTGATCTTTGACCATATGGGTAATTTTTCCTGAAAATGATACCTCGGCTTGCTTCTATGCTTCTCTTTGCTCCCTGCTGAGCCACTATTGACTGCCTCCACATGGGCACGAGGAGATGAGGGGAGGAGAAGGGAACCCCAGATATTTCAGGCTCCACAACAACTAGCAAAAGAATATTAACACATTCATTGTTGATGAAGCCAGTCGATTTCCATGTAGACTTGCCAAAAGATTGCATAGCACACTGGGACAGCTCTGCTGTTTTATTTTTTCAAGGGAAAAGCATGGTGAGGGCTGCTATCTATGCTAATGACAGAGTCATGGCCCTGTGATAGGTAGAATATTAGAGCAATACAATGTGAACTCTTCCTCCACCACATTCTACCTCATGCCTCTAAAACTTTATCATCTGTGTTTCTAATGACATCCTTTTTATGATCTTTTTTTACTTTTAAAGGAGGCTGGGAGGTATCCTGCATATAAGGAGATGGTAGCAGAGTACAGCTGGCTCAATAAATGTATGTAAACTGTTTTGCATACAATACTTATATACAAATACTTATATCCATTATTAAATGATACAGGTCCAAACTGAGATTAAAAGAGCACCCACTGCCTCTCTGATCTTTCATAGAACTCTAGTCCCTGTTTTCCGTTTATCATGACTAAAATAGTTTAGGATTAGTCTTATGTCTAAATTCAGCTAATTATGTATGGGCTTATATCTTACACCTGGTGCAGGGGTAAGCTTGGTTATATAAACATTTATTTAAATAACATTTGAAAAGGCATTATTTGAATAGCAGTCAAATATTCTGCTTTTTGGTTTCAAATAATTATGCATAGATATCACTGAGTTACAAAATGCCAGAACTTTGAAAGTATTTTCATTTACTTTTTCCACGAATTGCCATGTGACTTTCTGACAACATCTGCAGCATTTCTTTTCTGTTTTCATTTGTGTTGGCCCAAAACAGCAAATAAATGTAGTCTATAACCAATACTCACTACTAACAATCAGGTGAATTATAGGGTGGTGAAAAATACTTGAAAGACATTTTAAGATATTCTTGTATATTTGAAAGTATGGACTCCTCCCTACTTAGAGGATGGTGATTTTGGTGATTTCTCTATATACAGGACTATAATTTTGTCTCTCTCGATTCTATTGTCCCAGTGGCTAATGGGGGCCAGCCAGCCTCCTCTCAGGGTTCAGACTCCTATTCGTCCACCTCCTCTCTGTCCTCTGGGACACCAGTCAGCTCCCTCAGCGGCCTCTCTCAGGTCATGTTTCCCCCTCCATTTGGCTCAGAGATGGTGGATGTGTGCATCTCTACTGAGGATGGCTCATCACGCAGGCCTAGCTCTGATCGCACTGAAACAGCCATCCAGACCGACCCCCTGGATCCTGACACATCACCCCAACCCACCAGGGTCATCTCCATGGACACCAGGCGGATGGTTGGTGAGACTGTTCTTTTGAAGGACACAGTGATCAGGAGTGGCAGTTTTGATAAGAGTCGTGAAGCACAAAAAAGGACATTTTCTGCAGGAGACAAGGAAATTCTGGACTCTCCAAAAACAGCAGTGCTAATGGCTCTCAGTAAACCTCGCAAACCCATCCGCCGATCCCAGAGTCATATCACTGTCTCAGGTACAGCAAGGCCTGTGTGCTGAGTGCCTTCTAGCATTTGCCTGAACTTTCTTGTAATACATGTTCACAGGGTCAGCTTCTCATAGTTTAACTGTATCATGTTGCTACTGAGTGTCTATTCAACATAATCACTTTTACTGTCACACCAGTGGCAGCTTGTCTATAGGGGCAGGTGGGGCATGGCCCAGCCATGTATATATCAGCTGTGTAAGAAGTGTTAAGTTCTCCATATATTTTAAATCCCACTGAAATATGAATGACTCCTTTTGAGAGACCTTCTTCTTCTTCTTTTGGCTTTTCCCTTCAGGGGTCGCCACAGCGAATCATCACTTTCCACCTATCCCTATCTTCTGCATCCTCAACACTTGCATCCACTAGCTTCATATCCTCATTTATTACCTCCATATACCTCCTCTTTGGCCTTCCTCTTCGCCTCCTGCCTGTCAGCTCCATATCCAACATTCTCCTACCAATATACTCACTCTCCCTCCTCTGAACATGTCCAAACCATCTTAATCTGGCCTCCCTAACTTTGTCCCCCAAACGTCCAACATGAGCTGTCCCTCTGATGTACTCGTTCCTAATCCTGTCCAACCTTGTCACTCCCAAAGAGAACCTCAACATCTTCAGCTCTGACTCCTGTCTCTTCCTCAGTGCCACTGTCTCTAAAC
>CM040977.1:18602732-18639732 GCA_022985145.1 Pangasius djambal
CATATAGCTTACAGTCATTGCATGGATGAGAGAAGAAGTGACCTTTGAGATTTTTAAGTACATTGAAGGTATAAGTCAAAATGTAAGAAGTAAAAAGTAACTTTTTTTTTTTTTTTTTTTTTTTGGAAATGTCATTCAGTAAGTGTACAAGTATTCAATTTCAGTAACACACAAGCAAAGTATAAATACCCCAAAATAATACTTAAGGATAGTAACAAAGTATAATTACTCAAGTATTTCCACCCCGATCACAGTGTTTTTTGCTTTGCTGTTGTAAATGGAAATTAAGGAAGTAAACACTTTTAAATACAGACATGATAGATCTACCTAAGGAGCTCCAAAAAACAGTTATTGCAAGGCTAGCAAAATTCTATTGTATATTATAAAGTGATTTCTCTCATCTGACAGGTATAAGTATCTCAGGGGGCATTGAGTCCAAGGTTCAGCCAGTGGTGAAGATTGAGAAGATATTTCCAGGAGGAGCTGCCTCCACCAGTGATGTGCTGAAGGTACTGTGCCCACTTGATTTACTGCCCACTTCTCAGTTACGTGTGAAGAGTACAGCAGATACATGAACTACAGGCACTAATGACACTATTACACTGTATCACATTACACTATATGGTGCCTGCTTCATGTATTGTTTCAGTTTTCCACGCTTTGCTAAGACTTTCACTAAAACCTGTGGGGAAAAATATATATATATTCACATTCTCTATAAATTAATGTGTAGAATGGTAGTAGCTGTTCTATATGATTGACAACTTGCTTAGCTTGATGTCCAGTACACAACAGTGGGTTTTAGTTTGCTCTTAATAAATGTTTTATTAAATTGAGTGTTTAAAACCTGACGGTAAAGAGCTGTCGGTGGTTGGGTTCTCTAATGAACTCTGGCTGAAGGTCTTTCTGCTGTTGAGATGTCGTCTGTTGTGCTTATGAGTGTTGCCGACTCAGATATGAACTGAGCACAGATATATTTCCCTAGGCTTAAAGAGTACACTTATGTACATGCTCTCCAGAATTATAGACACCCTTCATAAAATGTATGCATAAAATACACATTACACACAATAATTTAAATGTTCTACTCAAATAATTAATAATAAGATTAATAATAATAATAATAATAGAATTCACAATTCAATATCCACACTGCTTTCTTTAAATAATAGAATTTTCTCTCAAAAATATGTGCTAAAATCATTGATATTCCTAAGGATTATTATAAATAAATAATAAAATAAATGGCCATCTTTTTAAAAACGTATTTTTCATTTGTCCTTTAGTCATGTTCTGTTTCTCTCAAGTATACATATGAGGGTACACACCTTTAAAATCCCTTTGTCATTCATTATGCTCCCTAGTGGTGCAACAGAAA
Organism: Pangasius djambal; assembly: GCA_022985145.1. Classification (NCBI taxonomy): domain Eukaryota; kingdom Metazoa; phylum Chordata; class Actinopteri; order Siluriformes; family Pangasiidae; genus Pangasius; species Pangasius djambal. The sequence continues at coordinate 18,604,111 of CM040977.1, forward strand.
ATCGTCTGGAGATTGTGAGTTCATCAAGAATTTTCTTTGGGATCAGTAAAGTTTACCTTAACTTATCTTATCTTATCACCATGGGAAAAAACAAGTAACTTTTAACACAAAAGAAACAGGTGGTTGCTTACATGCACAAATCAGGTAGTGGGTATTTAAAAATGCAGGCCGTTAAAAATACTGAAAGGCACAATTAGGACAATAAAAAAAGGTCCACATGTCTGAAACAGCTGGAAATAGACCCATGAGTGCTCACTGACCCAAGCACAAGTAGATAAAGGTGGTTATAATGTCCTGCAAGTATCTTCAACCTTATGAGACATTACAAGAAGTGCTGTTATTCCAGGGCAGACATGACAAAATGTTAATTGTAAGGCTGACAATAATTTTCAGATTAGTCTTTTGTAGAGAAAAAAAATGGTACTCAACAAACCTTCTGTATGTAAAACAAAATAAAAAGATAAAAACTATACAACGTCCCTGCTCATTTTCATGAAGTGTGCCAATAATTCTGGAGGGCTTTAATTAACCAGGCTAGTAAATGTCCTCTAACCTCTTGCATGCAGCCTCTTGCTCCATAAGCACATACTTGACCGTCTCTCTTATACACTTACACAAACACGTGGATAGCACCGAGCAAGCCATTCTTAATCTGTCAGTAGCTTTACAGTAAATGAGAAGAACTTCTTCAAATAATATATGTCTGGAAATGAATTTCATGAGAGACATGTAATGATACAAATCTCCTCTCCACCAGTCTCACAAGTCTGTATGTGCCACACAGAGTGAGCTGAGTATTACAAAGGCCAGGGTTTAGGGTCACTGGAGGTTACGGGAAGATACCTGTCACTGGAAACGCCATCACAGTGACCTTCAATGCTAGGTCAAACCTTTGGAAATCCCTAGCATATGTGTGTGTGTGTGTGTGTGTGTGTATGTGCTACGGTGCCTCTGCCTTGATGGGAGCCTATCAGGTGTCAGCACTTCCTAGCTCTGCTGTGAGCGACTCATGTTGCAGTCGCTCTAGAGATCCAGTGTCAAAGTTTGAGTCCTTCAATTCCTATAGAGTCCTTTCACCTCCTGCATGTGATAAGGCCTAGAGGAAAACATTTAAAAAATCTGTCTATGAGTGTGTGTTTTAACACATGACAAAAGCCAACATATCACTTCTTTTCACACCTTGAGGCCAGTGGTGTAGTATGGCCACTCTTGAACTGCTATTGTGTGTGTGCTCTGCAATTCCACTCCTCTCTCAGTGCAGAGGAAGTGCAAGTTATGGCTTGGCAATGTTAACACACCTCCTGATCCTTTCTTTCAGCTGATAACTGTGTTATCAAGGCAGCAAGCACTAGCCACACTCGACTGGTTTCTGCCACACCTTTAGAGTAGGCAAGACAAAACTTGACATATCAGTTAAGAATGCAGACATCTGAGAGAGACCTACACAGACCACTGAGGCCATGTCCACACAAATAAGGATACATTTAAAAACATACAATTGAAATATTGAAATATTGAAAATCTGTCTTTTTTCATTTAATATATTTATTAATTGACTGTATAAAGAGTCTTTTTTCATCTAGCTTGCTGGTATGCAGCACATCAGACAGTGTAAACTGTGTAAACTGGATAAATGGTTCAAACTGAACATGGGCATTTTCAAATGGACCCATAATAGTGTAGACATTGCTAGAAGCTGTTGTTCTATCTGTAAGGGAAGTGCAGCCTTTCACTTAGCTCTCTCTGAAGCTCTTTTTTTGGTTATTTTTTCCTGAGCAAGACCTCATTATTTTACTAGGGCCCTGAACGGTTCAGAAACAGCCCCGGGTGTCTATTTAGAGAAACTTTTTACTTACAGTATGTGCTTTGGGAAGCAGCATGGAATTATCACTGAATGTATATTTGCTATTTGCAACCATTAGATGAACCAGCGGCAATGGAGAAATACTTACAGCACATATTTTAGGATAGATTGCAGTAACACGTAATATTTCTACCAGAGAGGGCTTTAAATCAATGAATCCCCTATTTTTTAAATGTAGATTAGACGGATCATGAAAAATTAAAATATGATGATGATAATGACAGTGCACATCTTTCTTTGGTCCATGCTCACTTGTTTAATATTTCATCCCTCCGACACATCTCACACACATTTGAAGCATGACAGTGTATATCCTGTGTCAGTTGAATCCTTTTCCAGTGTTATCAATGCAACATAAGGTCCTTATTTAAAACTATGCCATAAATGCAGGCCTAGTGTACAGTAAATAAAACTGAGGGATAAACAAATCTGTAGCTTGTAAATGGCTATAAAGAGGGTAAGCCAGACTATGCTGTATTTAGTTTAATGGATTTCATGCAGTTTTGTTTGATTTGCTGTTAGTTAGGTGAATTCACCTATATTTATATTTATATTTATATAAATTGCATCATGTCTTAATTCAAACGATTATAGAGGCAAATAGAGAGGTTATGATGCAGTGTAATTTTTGGAGTATGGAGAACGTTCATATAATTCATATAATTTAATTTTTGAAAGATGAATGTTGTTAAATCTTGTTCAGGAAAAGTAGTCTGATTTCATGGTCTGTGCAAGTAAAGGTGAAGGGAAAACGCCTCTGATCACAGAGGAAGAGTGCAGGGACATTTCCAAGCAGATGTATCCTGGAATCTGGCAGTGACAGAGGAAGAGGGCTTTTAGAGGTCTTGGTTTGTATGTGGTTGTGTGTGAGAGAGAGAGAGTAATTACTGCACTTTATTTTTCCAGCAGTAAGCACCTCTAAATGATCCTCTTGCATGTGTGAGTTTGCTTGTGGCCTTGAGTTAAGGGTGATCCATCTCTCCACGGCACTGGTACAAAGCAGCATGTCCTGTGGGAGAGCCAGAGGGTCATGTCAGATTTATAGGTCTGCCTGATGTACAGGATCAGCAGGGCAAGCAGAGACTAGATTAGATAGCGTCATAGATAGCAGCACGGATTAGCTCATAGTTTCATGAATGCATCTCATGAGACATTGAGATCAGACCATGGAGACCAAATATTGAGAAGAAACAGGGAGGTTTATGGGTTAAAATATGTGGAACAGGACAAACCTCTTTTATGTACTGTATATAAAGGTACTGTTTTTGAAAGACTGAGCATATTCTGTTTGTAGTCTTAGCAAACTCCTGGTGAGCTGAGTGTTATGTTGCTCAACGCACAGCTTGCCACGTCTGTGTTTTGTCTTTTGGTTACTGTGGATGCAGGTAAACACACAGAACTGATGAACAAGGGTGATTCACTGGGTTGGTTGAGCTCACTGACAGGCACTGAAGGAAGCAAACAAGGGAAATAACTAGGGCTTTGTCTTTCCTGTCATTCCCCCTGCATCCATGTTTAATTTATGTGAAACCATCACTATGCTGACAGAAATATGCAGAGACTAATGTGCACTTATGGCAGGAGATAAAAACAGTAGAGGAACAAGTGAGTAAATGCTTGAAACATACCTCTTTTCTCTCCTCTGTGTGTAGGCCGGATTTGAGCTTGTGTCAATTGATGGAGAATCACTCCAGGGAGTCACACACCAGCATGCAGTGGATGCCATAAGGAAGGCTTTCAGCAACAAGGCCAAAGAACCCATGGAGTTTGTTGTCAAAATCCCGAAGAACCTGAAAGCCTAAAGCAAAATCTCCTGTACCGTGAACAGAAAACAGAAAACCTGAAAAACACATCTTATGATAACAAGGGAAGCTACATGGAAAAGCAAAGCTGCCATTGTACGATGCGAATCCATTGGCTGAACCAACATGCCCAGTGGGTGATGTTTGAAAGAGGGCTTTCAAAGAGAGTTATTGTGGCTTTATAATCATTGGGCTTTTCGACCAAAGTGTTTATGTCTAGAGAGTCAATGAAGATTCAGTGACATAGCATTATTATCAATGCTTGAACATGTTTATTTAATATCATATCTACTTCATATCTTTTCCATTCCTCAGCAGTGAAGAATCTGTGTGCAAATTTAGCATTAATTCTGCTAGTGCAAGAAGTATGTTGGCATGGATCATTACATTATAACACTACAACACATCCTCCAAAAACAGTACAAAGTTCTGGAGCAAAGATTACACAAGATTATGATATGATATATGATATGATATGAGATTCATACTGAATTTATAATTCACTATTTTAATTTAGTTCTATCAATTTTAATCTCGTTTGGTCCCTTGAGGTAGTGCTTTGAAGACATAGTGAACAGGCTTTATACACACTCATGCAAAGACTTGCAATGCCTGCATTTGTTTATAACGCTTTCTAAGGAGTAAAATATGTACATAATAATAGAAAGTAATAGTTAAAGCAATAATAGCAGCAAGAACCACTCTGACTTGTGACTTATTTTTAATCAAAAACATTGTATTGCTTTTTGCAGGAAATGTACAGCATGATAATATCCAAGTGACAACAAATATGAAATGACAAAAAACACATGTGAAACAAACATGAATAAAAGACAGAATAAAACAAATACCTTATGTTACTTTGCTTTGGTCTATTCCCAGTGGCTACACCTTTGACAGAGATATTATGCATAAAAATTAGAATACAATACTAGGAATATTTACAAGTGTTTCAGTCATGGTATGAAATAGTATTCAATAGAAGGACAAAAAAACACTGGGAATAAAGGAAGACCGCTGACTGTATACACAAGCCATGTAACAGAGACATATAAGAGAGCAAACAGTCTGATCAGAGAGAGAAAAGTGTCCTATGCTATTGATTAAAGGGCTTGTATCACTCCTTATGTTATCGCTGTGCTGCTCTGGTGTAACAGATCTCTGAGGCAGTGGGAGTAGGGGATGTAGAACTAGATTTATATGATGACTAACACATGAATTCAGTAAATGAAAGGTTTTATGGAAATGATTTGACGAGAAGCAAAAATGTCCAGACCTTTTGATTAATACTGCTATTTGGCTTCAAATAGTTTGTAACAGAGATAATATAAACATAATAGCTGTGATGCACGTGAAGCAACTTTGCTACAGTTGACTGATGGAGAATCAGTTGCCGTGAGCAGTAAGATTCAGCTTATAATCAGTAAGAATGATTTGCCTAATGATACACATGGGGGAGGGAACTGATACGAATCATCGTTGCAAGAAGTTGGAGAATGCTAAATTAGTAGTGATTGTGTCAGGCAGTGTCTGGCACTTGGTAGATGTTTCTTAAAACAATGTTTCCAAATTTCCAAGAGTCATAACAGAGTGTAATTTCCTACCAGTCCTGAAATCTACATAGCAACACTGTGGACATATAAGCAGTCACTGTAAAGTGCCTTACGAACCGCTCATGGCAATTGACTCCACTGGGTTACTTCTTAAAGTGTATGAGATAGAAAACTGTTGAACCGTTACCACAAAATAGGCTAAGTCACTATATATATGCATATAAAAATATATAAAATATATTCCATTCCTACATATTTTAAAGAGTTTGTTCTGTAATAACAAAAAATAGTGTATATTGTGTATATAATGTATATCCCCGCCTATGTGACTATTTTCTTTATTAGGATTGCAGAAGCTGGAGGCAAATCGAAATCGAGATCTATGAATACATTGTATTGTCTATGCTGCTAATGAGAGCATTGGCTCCACCCACTCTGAGTGGAGACATTGCTGACTAGAGCATATTTAACCTGTGTGAGCTCCACAGAGGTCATTATAAATCTGATCTCAGGACAGCCTGATGACAGAATATTACTGTATATATATTGTGCATTGTGCAATCTTTGAAGGAAGATGAAAAAAAAGACAATATATCAAATTTCATCATCATAAAAAAATAGTACTTCTAGATAAAGTGATTAGTATTGAGGTGCTGAGCACCCAGTGAGCTCTGAGGACAGACAGAACAGATGTTATTCTCTGTCTTTGTGTTCCACCCTGACATGACAACAGCCACTATACAAAAGCTGTTTTTTTTTGTTGGTTTTTTTGTCTTACTTACTGGTAAGAACAACTCCAAGACTGAACACACTAAAAGCAGATCGTGTGACATGACAACGCACTTAAACTCTGCAGAACCTGACCATGCTGCATTAGAGTTACATTAATATTAATGCTGATAGTAAGAAGTGGAGGAGAGTCCATTAGTGCAGGTGCTCCTCACCCATTAGTGCCTTCACTGTGTCTAAACACAGCACATGATATCAGTCCATCACATAACAGGAGCTCCATTTTCAGACTGAAATCCATCAAAGCAGACATTCATTATATTCAGGAACTCTTTCACTAAAACCCTCTTTTCTCCATCTAAATGTTTGCCCCAGATTCACACATCTGTGTGGAAAAGACGTGGCAATTGCAACTGTCACACAACAGGTTGTTTAGGAAATACTACTGTCTAGGCTGCATCACCCTGGTTAGATTCTGAGGAAGTGCTCTGGTGATCAGTGAGCAATTGAGAACAATCTGAACGTGTGTTAGATCTCGGTGGCGGCGATTTCCTCAAATCGCATGTCATGGCGCATGTCAAACTCCTCCATGTCCCTGTTCTCGAGCTCTAGGCTCAGCTCCCTCATCACACGCTCCAGCTCCCGGTTGCGGCGGTACATCTGGATGTAGTTCTGTTGTAGCTGCTTCTGGTAGCGGATCACCTTGTCTTTCTCCTCCTGCCAGACACGGCGCTCCTCATCGAAGGCTTCCAGCTGCTCCTGTCCATGCCTCCTCTCCAACACCAGCTCAGTGCGCAGTTGCTCTACTTGCAAGTGCAGACTATGCAGAGCATCTGTACTCTGCTGCTGCACCCTGGTCACATCACTTTCGTATGATGGCAGCGGCTCCACTATCTCCCGGAAAGCAGGGCTGTGGACTTGATTCAGGCCACCTCCAACACGGCTCTGAGGCAGAGGCAGGCTCATGCACTGACCCTTGCTGCTGGGCAATGCCAACACGTCTCTGAGTCGGGTTGACTCCATCTCAAGTCGGCCCAGTTTCTCACGTAGTAGCTCAGCCTCGCTCTTGCGGCGCTGCAGCTCGTTCTCACATACTTCCAGTTCGAGCGTGCGAGTTCGTGCTGCTGCCTGGGCCTCATGTGTGCGCGCCTGGCTGGCCTGCAGCTCAGAGCGAGCCTCTCGCAGCTGGGCCTTCAGGGCCACAATCTCCGCTGCCTTCTGGCCCAGGTCAGCCTGCACATCCTTCAGCTGCTGCTTCAGCAAGGAGATCTCGCCAGACTTTTGACACACCTGCAGTACAGAAACGTTGTGGAAATTTTTCATTCTCGAATTCTTGAGTGACACTGAAAGAGCAGTAATGGAGAGCATTAAATGCATACTTGAACAGGCTCCCGATAAGCTGGATAAGCTCCCGTGTAAGGGAACAACTGTTCTGCAGATAAAGTATGACGTGTTGTAATGTTATTGTAATTGTTAGCAAACAGCTGTGGTGTAAGAGGAATAAAACAATTCAGGGCATGTTGTTGCTGAAAACAACAACTTACAAAAGATGCACTTTTTTTCAGCTTTTTGTTTGGTATGGTTTATCCTGCTTTAATGCCCCATATTTGATGGTGCACACTGAACATAATATATTCCCTGGAACACTATCCTAGAGTTCACGGGTGACATAAGAATTTTTAAGCAGAGTATATTCTTACCTCCCACTTGGTCTCCTCCAGACGGGGGCCTAGCTGGTTCTGCTCCCTTTCAATGGAGGCACATCTCTTCTCCAGTGTCTCTCGCTCCTGCAGCAGCTGTGAGAAATCCTCCTGCAGCTTCTTCTTCTCCTGTTGGAGCTGGAAGACCTGCAGCTGCAGCACCTGTTGGGCCCGTTGTGCTTTCTGCTGCACCTGCTTCATCTTGGTTGCACAGCTTTGCCTAAGCTCCTCCATCTCCTGCTCACAGCGTTTTTGCTTCTCCTCGTACACCTAAACATCCAGAAACCATTCAGACAGCATTTCAATTATACTCCAGAATCTGTGAGATTTATGTACTGCCTAATGATGTATTTGTAACATAAATGAAGAGATTGTAGTATATTCATTTATTACTGTAAACAAGCTATTAACCTGATCTCTATAGGTTGTATGCCAAGACTGTGTTTTTATCTGTGTTTTATGTGTGTTTTCTCTATTTGTCCATATGTGGTTTTGATATGTAGATCACATACCTGGCAGATGGCTGCCTCATTCTCATCCAGGTTGTCTCGGAGCTGCTGCAGCTCCAAGTCTCTCTCTCTCAGCTTTTCCTCCAGCTCACGAATAACGCTCTCATACCCCTCTGGGGGAGCAGGGGAACGCCCACATGATCCACTGTCTGAGAGTGGCTGGCCCGTGCTCTTGCTGGATGAGGAGCGGCCACTGTCTGAGTTAGTGTGGCCGTGTCCTCCAGTGGGCCGTGTGGAATCTGTGCTTGCGGACAGTCCCTCGCTCTGCACCAGGCTGCAGGCTGTACTGCTGTATGTGGGCAGGCTGGAGAGTGAATTGCGGCCAGAGTCTGACATGCTGCAAGTCTGACTGTTGCGAGCATTGCGGCCACCGCTGTACGAATTGTGTTTCTCTGCGCACAGCATCCCTGCTCCTCCTGGAAGTAAGAGGTTGAGGCTTCCGTGGCTCTCAGAAAGACTACCCCCTGGCCGTGGGGAAAGGTACTGCACTGAGTTGCGGTTCTTGGATACCACAGGCTTGAAGGCGGTTGGTCGGATTACGACTTTCTCCATATTCTGTAATCAAAAAAGTAAGTTTAGTATGAGTGAATGACCAAATAGTGCTGGACCCCTTTTCATGAAGCACACAGGGCTAGCAAAAAGCAATGTCCTCCTCGACATATCCCACTTGACAGTCATCATGGCACCACTATCACAGACATTTTCTGCTAGCGTCTTTACAAAAAAAAAAAAAAAAAGAAAGAAAGAAAGAAAGAAGAAAATCAACTTTTTTAAACAGGAGGCAGGGAAGTTATATCATACAGCTGCCATGTTGAAACCTACACACTGCTCCATCCATATTTTAAGCAGTGGGCTGTCACTCAAACCATCTCTGTGCAAATCAGGCTGCACATTGCTGAACTGCATGCCCAAATGGAGTAATCACTTTTAAACAAACAAAAAAAAAAACTCCTAGGTGAATACACAGAACAGGGATGAACAAATCACTATACACTATAGTGTATATAGAATATTTACAATAAGAAAAAACTAGCACGGACACATAATCTGCTAATCACAGGCCGCCCCGGCTACTATTCCTTTATCACAAGGATAAAAACTAAAGCCCTTTTCGGACACGGTTCAATTTCCATGGGGACCTGGAGTAATTCCATCATTTGCAGCTGCTGCTCTATGACTTCATTTCTGTCCGGATCAGCCACATCGGTGCTTTTCTCCCTCATCTCCTGAGAAAATTACCTACTGTTATTTTGACCACCTCTGATCGGTTTAATCCTGTCTGGACAGATAGAGTATCAACTTCCACAAAATCACAAAAAGATGAATACTTTGGAGGTTTTATGATTCTTCTCTAGCCATCATTTCTATTCTCATGATTCTTAAGTGCAGAAAGTGTTAAACTGCAATCAAGTGTTGTAGTAAATGTAGTCGAATATTATTTTGAATGCTGTGTGCATGTATAGGATGTACTGATAATAAATATTTATTAAAATATTTCCATATTTTTCAACAGTAATGAACATGTGGTTTACTCATTCTTTTACTCAGTTTACTCAGCCTAGAAAGATATTCTTTCTGCGACAGTGTTATGAAATTCTATATTGTGATAAATATTGAGATGACCAATCTAGAAAAATTTAATAACACTGTCTGATTACACCCACAGATTTCAGATTATGAGTTACATGTAGATAGATTTTAAGGTCACTCACATTGCCTTGACACCCTTACTGAGTGCCACTGAGTATAATTTGGATGGGCTACTGATTAAATGTAATACAGTGAACGAAAGGCCAATACTGTATTGGCATTTTTGTCACAGCAGGTACTTGTCTGTCAACATAAATTAGTTGCCAATTCCACACAGATCAATAATGCCTGCAAAATCGTAATTAAATTCTATTATAATTTTAGGGACGATACGAATCTCCTTTTCAGAAGGACAGACCAACAGTCTGTTACAGTGCAGTAATTCTTGGGGGAGAAGGAGGAAAAAAAAACAAAAAAAAAAACAAACCAAAAAAAAAACACTCACTTTCTCCAGCTTGCCCGAGACAGGGATGAGTTTGGGCGGAGGGCCTCCGATGTTGGTACTGTTCACAGTTCCTCGGTTGTCCTGTGTTTCTTCTGTGTCACTGCAAGGGCTGCCCACTTTGACATGGTTATCATTCCAGTCACCCACCACTTCATCACTCATGTATCCATAGTTGCCATTGCCGGCAGTCATGAGGGTAGTGGGTTTGTTCTTGATAGGCAGAGGGGGCTGGTTGTCGAGGAGCTCCTCCTGAGAGCCGGCCCTGCGCAGTGTGCCCTCCTGTTGCCGAAAACAGCTGGTGGCAGGCAAAGGCTTGCGGAGCCTGGCGCTGAAGTCACTGACAGCGCGGCAGTGGCGTTCCTGGTAAGTGCGTCCAGAGATAAGGCTGCTGACAGAGCCCATGGCACCTGTGGGTGGGGAGTGCGATACCGGGTGGCACTGCTGAATGTCGACACTGGACTGTGGGTGATCAGAGGGCACGGGCAGTGCCTGAACCAAAGCCATGGCGACTGTGCGCCCGATACACACACTCTGCAGAGATACAAAGAGAGAAATCATAAAAACCAGTGCAGAAACATTTCAAGAATTATTTTAGGAAATATGAAGTTAGAACAAATAGACCTGTGGACCACTGATCTGAGTGCTTTCAAAGCAAAACTTGAGCCTTAAGCATCCTTTAATTTGGAATACCATGGATCAGCTAAATAAAATGATGGAAAAGCAGAATGAACTGAACTCTACGACACTGGCTGTAAATTGGGTCAGATATGTGTCTGTAAAACAGTATGCAGAAGTACTGGTTATATTTACCATGCAGCTGAGTGCTCTGTGTTGTCATGTGCAATCCCCAAAATAATTTATAACATACTCCCCCAGAAAGGGGTTTTTGAGGTGAACAGGCAGTCTAATCTGGAACAAATCATTTGCTTCTCCATTGGCCTAACAGATCTGCTCTTCCTGTATTGTGATAGGAAGTCATCTGTTTTATATGTTCTACAGCAAATGTAATGACAAGGGAACAACTTTAGACAAACAGCTGAAACAATCCTGAGAACCATGTGTCTCTTTGATTTTAGTTCCAAATAATAGCATACTAAGAGATCAGTCACTGAAAACAAAATCAGCATTAGGCTAAACATTCTGGTTCCTTGCTGTTTTTCCCCCTGAAACTCGGCCTAACAGAACTCATCCTTTTCAGACAAGGAGAGCTGGCAGTTTCTGAAGACAGTAGGTGAATCAACATTTAACGTTGAGCAAAGTTTCCCTTTACTCAAATGAGAAGCAAAGCAAGTTGTGAATTTGGCAACTACCAATAGAAGTGAGGGACTGTGGTAGGCTTCTTCTTCAAGAAAAAAATAAGAGAGGCAAAGAGGGGTGAAGAGGATAGTGTCACCTATGGAGGATACAGTTCCATGCCTGTACTTTACATGCACATGGCTCCACTAATGTTAAAATCACATCCATGGTTCACGCTTTCCTAAAGCTTGATTCCTTCTGGCCCCCAGAAGGGGGATACCAATTATAAACACATAAACATATAAAAGTTTGAAGCTATATGGACTATATGACCTTGTAGGTCGAGTGTAGTTAAAAGTGGTTAGTGAAAAAGTCTAAAAGGTCGCAAGCTTAAATCATGTCCTTCACCCACTGACCCACTGCTCGAACTTCCCAGGCTGCATTATCATTGATGACTACACTCGTCTTATATTCAGCTACCCTTCAACCTTCTAAACCCACACACCAAACACACCGTCAGTGTTTCAATTCATCCACAAGCATCCATGCATCTCCAGGCCCATGCTCCCTGACCTCACACATCAGGTCTATCCCCATCCCTGACTTTCCTCACATGCCCCATCTCTATCCTGCTCTCTGATTATTACACAAAGTTATCTTTCTCCCGAGTACGAATATGTCAAGCAGTTCATTTTACAAAAATGCACAAATTGTAAATGCCTTTATACACTGCCAGTCAAAGGTCTTTGAAAACCTTACCTTAATTTTTTAATTAATCACCAAGAAATGTGCTCATTTGAAGTGCCCTATTATTATAAGATCTAAGTAAGAAATAGGTGAATTGTAAAATGTGTGTAACTTTATTTTAACGGAAACAATCTAACTGGAAAAGATACCAGTTAATAAAGCAACGTTTGTGACACTGATGGTGACTAAAACGTAATAAAACAAACACTAATTGACAATAATTTGTTCAAGAAAAACCGCATTACTGATATAGCCTACCCTACAAATGTGATTCCTAATTCAGTTAGCTTTAGTAAACATCTTATTACAGTCCAGCCTATTAAGCCACTCTCCTTGTTACTTTTAATTTTGCTACACTAATAACTACAGCACACTGCAGTACGGTGTTGTCATTTTCCACTTTGACACAAATACCAGGTGTAGTACCATGATATACTCACAATCTGATGTCACTGAACACCCGAAATTCAGACTGTTAGTGTGGAATTATAATTTCCTCCTTGTTATGAATACAAAGTTCTTTATAGGTTAAATAGACCAAATAAGTAATTTAATAACTAAAATATGGTTTCACAGTTTTAGCAATATGACCAAAAACTGTAGATAAACGGCATTTAAAGTCGCAGGGAACGTAGGGATATAATCACACTACAAAGATGTGTGTGCATGTACCATTAAATAAGTTTATAATTTGAGATCATAGTGTTTTGCACATTTAATATCTGTTTTGAACATCAATGTTATCGCATACTTTAAAATAAGGCCAAATAAAAATCAGATGATTTATGGCCATTTTGCCCACATTTATAATGACATCTGCAACAAGTAAATAAGAGTGTTCACAAGCTTCATAAATCACTACACAGGAAGAGCAGTTCACACCTTCCACATATTACTCTTATTGTGTCTGTTTATTACCCGTAGAAGAAATATTCCCAAATCTCACTCTTTAAGCTCGTCTTTTCCAAGTTGACAGCGTGAAATTTGTTATCCATGCAAAAAGCATGAGCAATTTTATTTGCCAATAAGCAGAATCCAATGACAGATTAATATGTGCATGTTTGAAGCACTGAACATTATAGAATTCAGTTGTTTACCATGTAGCAGCACTGAAAATGTATATCACACTTTCGATACCTTGTGTAACCCTTATGCAATATTACTGCTGTCCCCTATTCCAGCGCATCCTCCGCCTTAGCATTCTTGCCCCTTATCCACTATCACCCCCCCCCCCCCCCCCCCCCCCCCCCCCCCCCCCCCCCCCCCCCCCCCCACCCCTACCCAAACAGTCTCACTGAAACTAGAATAATAAGATTAGTGGATCCACAAGGACTGAATTCTCTCACTGCTTTTTCCTGACTTGACCTTAGGCTTCTGCTTCTGTTACTGATACTCTCATAAAAACACTCTGCTCCATCACCCTATTGGATCCTCCTTAATATGAAACCACTGCAATCAAATTAGAGAGACCCATTTCCAACAGGAAAATCATCAGTGTGGACCAAAGGCTCTGCTATTCTTGAAACTGCACATTTTATACACATCCTTTTTTTTAAACTTTGAGCAAAACATTTTTTTCAAACAGACAGTGAATTGGCAGTTTGGTCAATAACCCAAAACCAGAGCCATCCATAACCTGGTTGAATACGTGCGTCTACCGTCATATAACAGCACCAGTGGAGGTAGGAAGAGTTCTCTGGAGGTTGTGGGATGGTGACATCATTTTCCAAATTACACTGGTAATAACTGTAAGTAGCTCTACATCATGTTCCCACATTGTGTCCCTGTTCAGTACTCATGGTACCATTGCAAAAAGGGTGACCAAGGTCACCGCAGAGGTACTCAGGGATGGTATGGGTCATATGGCAATAAAGTTAAGACAAAATGTGTAATCACAAATCTGTCACCATCCTATATTGTACTGTACCCTCTGGTGAAAGGTGACATGCTATTAGATAGGCACTGCAGTATTATTGCACCCAATGGACTCACGTTAGCCAAACAAACCAGGTCAATTAAACTCACCCAGTGTGCATTTTATCTCTGGTGTTACAACAGTGAGATTGCTGAGGGGAACCATTGCAGGTGTTTCTCATCAAATCCACAGCGCTAGCCAGAGCTGTCCACAGAGATCTTGTTATGATAAGTCTTAATAGCTGCAGTGCTGCCGGAAAGGATTAGCTGCGAGGCGTGAGTCTCCCAGGAACCATTCAGCTTCACAGTGGAAGCTGGGGGAGAATGTGTGGAAACGCCGAGGCTGAGCATGGAACACAGCAGAAGTCCAGATCTTGGTGTTAAAATCCCCGCAGCCTTAATCCCATTTGGACACAGACACTTCTGCTGAGCCAGGTTGTTTGATGTGTATTCAGATCCTGATCAAAGCTCCTTCCCATGGAAACGTTGGCCATGACAGTGTACTGTCCCACACCACTGTTTGCTATCTAAACAGGAGGCTTGGGACCTTGTTTCTTCATCTACATCTAACAGTTTCCTATCTCTCCTAAGTAACATTAATGAGAGCACATCCCGGAAATGATAGCACTGAGTATTGCTATGTAAGTAACTCAGGCATACCATCATGAATAAATGATGCTCAATTTCATTTTCAGTGTATTTATTAATTAATCAGATGTTCAGTGTTAACATCACAAAAAACAAACACACAGGTGTGGAAATGCTAGAAAGACTACCTAAATTTACTTATATGTTAACACTGTTTGAGACTGTTACTATTACTTATTCATGACACTGGGATCAATAAGTAAACAGGTCAGCTGTGAGGGTCTGTTTTATAGCACTGTGAGGATACTTTGACCCTTTGACCTCCTTCTAAAATACCAGTTTGTCACACTTTTATTAATGTTCCTCAGAGTCCAACTCTGAGTCCCTCTGTTTCACACACTGCCTGTCTATGGACGATGCTATCCCATTCTTATCACTTTCTTTAATAGTGCCCTTCTTTTCATCTCTTTCCTATTTCCGTTACTTGGAAACCTTCTTTCACACCTGGCTGCCTATTTCCTGCTAGCCATGTCCTTCTTCTGACTTTCCCACTTCCTATTCCTGTACCGTGCTGTTTTTAGACTATTTGATTCTTCACCACAAACATACACATTCCTTCCTGCCTTCTACAGTATCCTTTTGGCTGCTTTATCACCTTACTCTATTTTCTGAACTTCTGCCCTTTACAGTCCCCATTGATGTAACAAGCAGGTGTTTGGTGTAAATCAGTGACAGGAAAATATCTGAATCTGTGATTACAGTCCCATACACACCTCTACATTATACCAACCCTTCCAGAGAGCTCTTACTGGACATCCAGCACTGTGCCTCTCTGCCGCGACTTCCTGCCAGCTGCTCCCCTATTGTCTCCCTCCATCAGATAGCACTATCTAGGGACAGTCTTGGAATGATTCACCAACAATCTCTCACAAAGCCCCACACACACACAAACAAAATTGCACCAGATTTCTCTGCATGACTCTAAGCATGCTGTCTCAAGATAAAACATTGCTAGTGATCTCTGCAAGAGGTTACATAAAGCACAGAACAATGCTGCTTAGTATGCAGGGGGTACTAAGAAGGAAACGTGTGCACTGAGCACTAATGAGAGTTACTATGTTTACTCATATACACTGTATGGCCAAAAGTATGTGGACACCTCATCATTACACCCATACGTGCTTGTTGAACATCTCATTCCAGGTTTAGTCCCCCTTTGCTGTTATAATAATCTCCACTCCTCTGGGAAGGCTTTCCACTAGATTTTGAAGCATGGATGTGGGGATTTGCCCATTCAACCGCAAGAACATTAGTAAGGGCAGGTACTGATGTCGAGTGAGGAGGCCTGAGGCACAGTCTGCGTCCCAGTTTATCCCAAAGGTGTTCAGAAATTAGGCCTTTAGTAGCTCATCTGTATGAAATATACAGCTGTAATACTGATCTTTGCACATTCTAAAAGAAATGTACATCTACTAAAAGTAGAGAACATCCACACGACTGCATGCCATCTCGTTCTGAATCTACAGCAGATAACCAGGTGCAGTATGGTATGCAGTCTTTCTACACACAGTGCCATACAATAACTTTGAGACGCCTCTGTGACAGCATTAAAACTCACCATTTCTGCACTGTGGGCCAATAAATCCATTAAGACAGCACAGAGCGTCCTAATCTGAGAGAGAGGTCAGGAGTCATACTGTGCTCAGATCACACTCTGCTGCTGTTACCATGACACACAACATCGTGGAGCATAAGCTGCACACAAAATGTAGAACGAAGCTTTTGGACTGCCAGAGAGCTTTGGATTGACTTAAGCTGTTTAGTTTCGGCTACAGTTCACAGAGCCAGTCAGACTCAGTTATTAATCAGTTTCACCCATTCCCAGTGTTCTGCAGACCACAACTATGGTTTGTATGCTTTATGTACACTAATACAGGACTTGAATGACAGGTTTCTAAACAGATGAAATCTCCTCAGTAGAGAACTCTGACAACCTAACACCAAACATCACACAACTTATGGGTTCTATGTGGCCTACCAGGAATTAAGAAGCTTCCATTTTACAAATGAAAAAGTCAATAAGTCGTTGCATGCATATCGAAACTCACTGACAGGAAATATTACTTGAGTGGCAGATGTGTAGCGAATGTTCCTTTACTTGAGATGTGATGATAAGAAGTGAATAACAATATAAAAAGCATAGCAGCGTCCACAAATGCACTACTGATTTCAGCAGAGATGAGAAATCTGCAGCTAGCGGAACTAATCAGATATAGACACAAATGATTTCCCTTTAGCATAAGTGAGCTTCACTGAGCAGCTGTAGCTTGGATCACAAAACTCAAGGAGCAAAATCAAATGGCCTGTACAATAAAATTACATTTGTCTGTTCCAAATCGACCCTTAAAGACTGAATACAAATAATCTCCCGTGTGTATGAGTGACTGTATGATTGGATGTTTCTATTGTAAACAAAACAAAAAAATGTTGAAATAGAGGTCACATTTTTATTATAAATCCAAGCTAAAGGACAAGCTCATGAGTCACAAATTCTTTCAGTGTCTGTTCTCTTACAAAGCTAACAAAAACACATTCAAACCTCTCAAACTCCACTGAAGTCCACTGCCTCTAAAGTTTATCCCCGAAACCAAAAAACAAGGGGAAATTTGAAGCTGAACACTATAAAGCCTTTTTTTTTTTTTTTTTTTTTTACATCCCTCTACTATGAGACTTAACCCTGCACAGTTTCCACTCCTGTCTGTGTTATTCCTGTATCTCATTGAGGAAGCACTGGATTAAATTAAAAACATCATCTGTAGAACAAGGGTAATTGGTTGTCTGTGTTTTATCATTGCCACCCTGTTGCTTTTGCAAGCTTTTGGCTTGTGGCTGTTTGGGGATGTTGCCATGGCATTTGAGGCCTACATGCGCGTAGCCCGGGGCTGAAAGCTACACCAGAAGAAAAAGGTGGGGTTCAGCAACAAAAACAGTGGGAGTAACGAAAACTGAGTCAGTGAGAGCATGCAAGAGATAAACAGAAGGTAGAGAGAGACAAAGAGAGAGAGAAGGGGAGAGAGACAGAGAGAGGGCGCTGTGACCCTTTGACCTCGCTCCGTTGACTAATTCACCGTCAAACTCCCTATATATAACTCCCTGTTTATAATTGACTTTTCTCTCTTCTTACATTTTTTTTTTTTTAAACAAAATCATTCCCTTCTCTTTTCTTCAGTTTGCTATGTCCTTAAACCCTTACTTAAATTGTCTTTCACACCTGGCTGCCTCTTTCCTGCTAGCCTTGTCCTTCTGCTGTCTTTCTCATTTCCCATTCCTGTATTGTGGGGTTTTTAGAGGCGGGGTAAACGTGTGAGACATATAGCGTCTCATGGTGGGTGGGATGAACAAAAGGGTGTGCAAATGAAACAAGAAGCAGGGAAGTGATGGGGGTAAAGCAGGCTTTTTAGCATCTCAAAGCATATGAGCCTATGCAAAACATACGAGTGCTCTGGAGATGCCACACAATTCTCCCACAGAGACATGGTTTCTCCACTCCATGCCGTATTCTGGCATTCCTAGGCTTCCCAGAACAGAGCCACCCTGCCACTCTCTCCTATCAGATGCAGCGGGTGACATCACCTACACAATACCAGGAAGACACTACCTGTCAATCAACATCATGCATGGAGCTTTTTCTGCTATCTATAAAGCACTACTTGGCCCCAGCTAGCTGTCCCTGTCCAGACTTGTGTCAGGGAGACGTCCAGGATCTGCTGCAAACTGATCATTCTGATTGCACCCACACAATCTGTTGTGAACAGGGTGTGCTTATGAAGGTCTGCGTTTTTTTTTGTTTTTTTTTAAAGAAACCATGACTAGAGGTGTGCACCAGTGTGTTTAAATACCACATAAAACCTTACAAAACCAAACACTATTAAACCTCACAGCATTCTATGTGTGTTTGACACATGGAATTTTGATTATATTAAAAAGCATGCTTTTGTGTATGTTTTATTATTACCCAACGTGCATTCTGGCAGTGTGTGCAGGATCCAGGAAGGTTATAGTGTGAACAGTGTGAAAGCAGGCTTCTGGTAGTGAAGTCTTCAGTTGCTCTGTTAGAGCCATCGGAAGCACTGGGCGGCTTGTGTCTCCTCAGCTACTCCTGAATACCGCAGCATGAATTTCCAACCGCTAATGATTATTTATCCCAGGCCAGCGGTCAGACAGGCAGACACTGGGAATAAGAAGAGCTAGGAGAGGAGCTGTGGTCACGCCACACTAATGCCCCTCTCCTTGCTCGCTGCTGAGCGGTCATTCTGCTAAGATGCCAGTGATGGGAGGGTAATGAGGCAAAGGAATGCTCTCTTTCAACACGGGGCATTCAAAATTGTCTGGATGGGTCAGTGAGCAGCATTTATTACCGTGTTAGATATCAGCTGAAGCCAGCAAGAGTGAAAGCAACAAGCAGACCCAAATCTGACCATTATTACTACCAGAGAGGTATAATGGTGCTGTTCATCCATTTTGTCTCTAAAACAGGTGTGGGCAAAGCTGAGCAAGAGCATGGTTAATATGTGAGGAGGATTAATATCTAGTGCATATTACTGGGCTTTTCCAGGGCCTTTTCCAGGCCCCATGGTGACCCATGATCTTCATCAAGCCACAATACATCAACAATGAGCGCAGTCGATGCAATTTTGCTAAAGCAATTTCAAGTAAATTACTATATCGTCTTCTATTACTGTAATGTATTTTTATTATACAGACAGTGTCAAACAATAACCAGAATCTGCATTAATGTTACAAGCCAGATTGGTGTGCTGTGCATAAAAAGAAGTCATAAAACAGTAGCACAGAGGAGAGGACCCAGCGGCAAATAAATTCCAGTGCGACCTGAATCAAAAGTATGTTGGCATGAACATACAATTTTAAAATCGCATACACAGCGAAGAATGCAGAAGCCACAAACAACAGGGGAAAAAAAAAAAAAACAGTCAAGGTTTGTAGTTTGAAAATATGCAAATAAGCCAAAGGGAGAACAGCCAAATGGGACTGTGGACTGTGTCACTTCAGATTCCAGGCGAGCTCAGACGGAGAGGAAAAGTATGGCATGGAAAGTTCTGATTCAGCGCAGTCAGCTGAGTCCAAGAAAGGGCTAATGAGCTCTCCTTCCTCACACACACACACACACACACACACACATCTATATAAATACCTGGCATCTCCTCAACAGGAAAGGAGAGGTTACAGAAAAGAGGATGGGAGAAGAGAGGAGAAGAGAAGAGAAGAGAAGAGAAGAGAAGAGAAGAGAAGAGAAGAGAACCTGACCCAAAGTTTCCACCATCCTACATGCACTGCCACCCCGAACAATGTCGATCATGAAACTTCCAGGGGCCATTTTGAACTGCGTTTGACTACGTAAAACCATGGCAAGGTTCTGTTGACCATCAAATTTCCTTAAAAAGACAACAGCACAGTGAGCGTATAAGGGTTCAATTCTAAGCCCTCTCACATACGAGAGTGATTTAACACATCTATTATTTTCCAGCAGAGTGACGCAAGCACCTTCTCCTGGTGATCTCATCTGCTTAAAGCAATGTTTGCAGACTTCTGACTTGTCATAGACTGTGCTATTTTAGGCTCAATCGGTACACAGGTCTACCACTAGGCTGAGTCAGACCACAAACCCCAGCTCTTAAATATCAATAAAATCAGGAGGCACACAATGGGGAAACTTAATAGCGAGACATCAGAGTAGAATGATATCACCAGAATAAATGCCTGGCAAAAAATGCCTGGCAATAGCTTGTTGACCCTGTGCTTTTTGTTACTCTTTTCAAAAAGACTTTTTAGGCTTAAACTGTGTGTATATAGTGTCAAATTGCCTCATTTATGCCATGTGTCCAGTGGATTATGTTGTCCTATTACTGTATACTGAGTATTATATACAGCACAGTAAAATAATAATATCTATAACCTCGGCTCTTCCTGAGATTCTTCAGTTCGGCTCTGAACACTTCCACCATCAAATCCAGCATGAGTATGTCCATTACTGCAGATTGCTCCACTGAGAGGCTCAGCTCATAACAGCTCATAACAGCAGTCCTCGAACACTGAACACCCTCACACATAAAAACACAGGACAGTCGAAGACAGCAAACACACACAAGCATGCTACAATGCCAATACACAGAGACTGTAGCTAGCACAACACTTTCTGTAACTTTAATGAGCCTTTGGTTTTAGTGTAATACACACCAGCCAATAAACACATGCCTCTCATCAACAGAGAACAAAGTGCTGCTAACAATCTGCTTTTCTTCATTGTCTTGTAGATGCCCCACCTATCAATCTCTCTGTGTTCAGACAGTTAATCATTCATCTGGATCACTTCAAAGCACTCAGAGCTTTGTGTCTAAAACCATCAGCAGTAATCTGAACTCTGGAAAAGACAGAGTGTGAGTGTGAGTGATTTGTGTGTGCGTATATGTGTGTTTGTATGTGTGATAGGTGTAATCTCGTACATACCCATAGTGTTCTTCATGGTAACTTCCTCCTGTCTCTGCTTTCTGTCCTGGAGCCAAACTAAGAACACAAACCTGGCCTGCTCATTGTGCTCTTCAGCTTCACTCCCTCTTTCTCTTCGTCTCGCACTCACATGCTCCCGCTCTCTCACATACTCTTGCGCACACACATACACACACTCTCTCTTCCTGCTCCTCCTCCAGCACTCCTTCTCCTGCACTCCTTCTCCTCTAGTCAAACTTTCCTCTTTTTGCCCACTGCAAAGCCCCTTCCTCTCCTGCACTCTTGCTCTGCTGTCATAGCACCTCCCCCTTTCCCTGCCCCCTACCTCTCTCACTTTGTGTGCAAGCTCCCCTCCCTCTCTCTCTCTCTCACACACACACACACACACACACACACACACACATATAATCCCATCTCATGCTGGGGCTCAGTCTCTGCCCATAGTGAGCGCTCTCTCTCTCTCTCTCTCTCTCTCTCTCCAGTTTTCAATTTCTTCCCCTCTCTGCATCCTACTCTTTTTTTCTAGAAAGTGGGGGGCTACTTTGGATAAACTCACTTCCTGTTTCAAATCTAACACTCAGGAGTTGCTGTGATGTAACTAAATGATGTTGACCGATGACTGTTTCTCTTTCACTCCCTCATAAACTTCTCTCTATGTAATTTCCCACATACTCCCTAAGAAAGCCATGTCATGCTGAAACATACAGGCCACATTACACAAACTCACAAATTCAGTCACACAGACGAGTGAAAGACATACAGTATATTCTCTGAATGTTCACTGTGTACTATTACTGTATACATGTAATAAAACACACATGATCTAAAAGCAGAACTGTGATTTGGCATCGGAAATGAAAGCTTCATCCACAAATGCAGTGCACGTTTTCTCTGAACTTGGTCCAATCTAAGCAGCCCACAGGCCATGACTTTTTTGTCTAAAGAAGTTCGTAAGGAGGGAAGAGTACATTCATGTGCAAGTTTGCTTTTAAAAGGGCCCCAGTCTCCCTGTGTTCCGGCTGTTACCACTCCTCTCCCTCAATTACTGCCTATCACTGAACTGAACAAAAGCAAAGGAAGCACAGCATGCTAACCTGAGCACAGAGCCATAAAGCCAGGGATTGCTGTGAGGGTATTAAAGAGGACAAACACCAGACAAGTCGAGAACTGGACAGATGAGCATTTGAGTGATTAATGGACATCTGTGTCCTCCAGGGAAGTTATCATATAAACACGAACTGCCCATAAACACACCAGGAGGCTTAACCTGATATTTCAAAGGGCTGTATGTGAGCACACACATACATACGCACATACATACATATATTGTATGTTCTCTAACAAATTCTTGGGGAGCATAATGAACAGGCAGGATTGCCTGATTGAGCAATAGGTGGATTTTTGAGTGAGGCTTTTATGGAAGGTAAAACACACTACACTTTTACCTCAGTCCCTGTGTGCAGAGGACGCCTTTTTTTAATCCCACTCTTGCCTGCTCCTGAAGAAATTCTGTCCAATCCTGCCTGGTCTCGGAATTATTCTTGCAGATACTCACCCATGGTATTTTCTAATGAACTTAGTTGATTCTGATTTCCAAAATCCTTTTTTAAACCAATTCTAAACCAAAAAGACTCTGATCAGGACAAAGCATTTATTGAAGATGAATGAATGAACGCCACAAATGGGTGCTCGAGCAATCCACCATGTCCACAGCCAGAATGCGGCCTTTCTTTGTCCTGCAGGCTTCATAGCTGACTGCCTGCATAAAAATAAAAACCGCACACTACCTCAAATACACTATATGGCCAGAAGTATGTGGACACCTGACCTTCACACTCATATGTGGGCCTTCCAGAAACTGTTGCCACAAAGTTGGAAATGTCTTTGTATGCATTAAAATTTCCCTTCAGCAGAACTAAGGGGTCCAAACATGACAATGCCCCTGTGCACAAAGCGAGGTCCATCAAGACAAGGTTTGTTGAAGTTGGTGTGGAAGAACTTGAGTGGCCTGTACAGAGCCCTCATCTCAACCCCACTGTACACCTGAATTGGAACACCAAGTTCATGCCTAAGCCTTCTCGCCTGACATCAGTGTCCAACCTCCAGGGCTCTTGTGGCTGAATGGGCAAATCCCCACAGCCCTTCTCCAAACTCTAATGGAAAGTTTTCCCAGAAGAGTGGAGGCTATTATAGCAGCAAAATGGGACAACCCAATATTAATGCCCATGGTTTTATAATGGGATGTTCAATACTCCAGTGTCCACATACATTTGGCAATATAGTCTATTTGGTTGGGTCCAAGAAGTTGAGCTCAACAATCTTTGGGTAAGAAAATTTGGTTATTTTATTTTATTTTACTAGCCAGTAAATAAATACTAAATAATAAAGAGTATTGACAAGTAGGCCTCATAGGGAAAAAAAAATGGATGACGTTAGTTAGAAAGTGACTCAGCAACTGTATGTTTTTATTTTATGTGTTGTTTTTAGTGCTTGTCCACCGAACAGCGCAACTCGTCGTGGCTCGGCAGCAAATGTGAACCCAGGACATCACTGTATGTCACGTTCTCGCCACATAAACCTACCTGTGAAATTAGGAGAGTTTGTTTGGAATTACTAAAATATTACTCAAAATTCATGTAAATGGTTTTGAAATGAAACCAATCATATCTCATTTGATGTTAAAATGTGTGAAAGTAAGCAGAAGACTCAGCGAGTTCGTTTTAATGGCAACATGTGAATGTGGCAATACTTTTTCACCTTTTATTTTTATACTGTTTTACTGAAAATAAGCTGCATAGTTATAAGAAATGTTACTGTGGGGAAATAAATAAAAATGTATCAGAAACACTAAATTGCTGTTTAAACCTGCTTAAATTATGTAAACTGCTGGCTATTTAACAGAACAGGAAAAAGGACTTCATAAGAGAGTGAGAAACTTTAGTAGACACTACGCTAGTCTACTACTGAAGAAGCCAGCACGTACTGGCTCGGCTCACATGGTACCAGGGTAAGAAGGGTAAGAAAATTCAGCACGGGTACTTCAGTACAGCACAGCTTGTTTGGCAGTAGAAACAGTGAAAGTGTAGTGGATTATGGGTTATTTGCCAGACTGTCTATTGGATAATTTGACTTTTCAAAGGGCTAAAAGGAAACATTCTCCTGTTGAAAGACATTATCCTAGTTAGCTATTAGCTAGGACAATGTCTAGATATTTGCATTGCGTGTACGAACCTACTTTTTAACTAGCTGTGTGTAACGTCACCTAGGTATAAACTGAATCCTATAAGCAAACTTGTGCTCCATTGTCATAATGAGATTTGTTACATTTGCAACATTCGTGATACCTTGTAAGTGGTCATTTGCAACTTATAATGACATCGTTTCTCATCTCAGCACGTTTCACATGCGAAGTGGAAAAACAACATGGATGCCTCCATGAAAATGTGTCTTGTCAGAGCATGTAAAGCTCATAAAAAGCTACTTTAACCGCACTTTCACAGTTACATGCCTGAGTGGCTATCAGTACTGTTCTAGTATAGCTGACTGGAATTGCAGTACAGCAACAACAGCGGATATTAGCAAGTAGCGTTAAAGGTAGCCAGCTAACCTTAGCTATAAGAATGATAACGCTAATGTTGATGATTACCTTCTCAAAACACAGATTAGTATGGTCAATGTTATAAATTTAACCAAGAACTGTGTCCGTATATTAACTGAGCTGAAGCCACTACTGTTATAAACCTGTTTAAAATTAGTGAAGGGGGACTTTACACTGTTCACAGTGTGTGCGGCCATGTTGATTTGACGTCACTCCATAAACGGGGCAGGAACTGGTAGCTGAGAAGACTATCCCAAGTTGGGGAAATGATGTTTCATGTTGCGGGGGAGTTTTCAGTGGTTTTTACCAGTTGTAGTCATGGAATTACAAGTTGCAACCTCACTTCGAATAAAGCGTAACCGTAGCTTCCAGTAATGTATGGCTATCTCCCTTAACCCCGTCTGTTTCTATGTACTTTATTTGTACTATCAGAGTCAGATATGGTCCAATAAATGGGAGAATGTTTTAATTAAACTGTGTAGATTAGGTTACTCAGGTGGCTTCTCAAATCCATATGTCTATGGCTCAGCTGGTGTGTGTGTGTGTGTGTGTGTGTGTGTGTATATGTTATTGCACAATAATATACATCTGTATGTTTCTGCTGAACATCAACAAACATACATGTACAGCCTGGGCATATGCAAATCACATGTTATCACATGAGTGATAGATAGGTTGTTGAAGGTGTTGTTTTCAAAATGATTCATACTGGCTCAGGGTAACCTCTCTTTCATGTGTCCCTAACAACTTTCAAGACAAATCTATCCCATGGCTGAGAATATATATATATATAGGAAGAAGGCCTATAGGAGGCTGTTTCTCAGCTCTCTGTTCCCCTTTCATGGGCAGAACAGACCTGAATGGAGCTGCTTCAGAAAAACCAATCAAGTGGCTGGTGGAACAAGAAACTGAGCCGTGCTCTAATCCAACATACAACCAGTCATCTGATCAAGCACACAGACTCACACAGTGGCACAAAGCGAAACACTCAGTCTTCTACAAAACACTTAACCCCTCGTCTGCTGGGGGTTGGGGCATGCAGGAACGATAGGGACAAAGAGCTAAAGAGAGTGGTGGAGACTGAAAGGGGGCACTGCAGTACTAATGAGGTCCACATCACACTGTGCATGTGCTTCCTTTCATGATTTTTACTTGCTCTGCAAACTTTCCCACTAAAGATACTTAAAGATTCAACTGATGCCAGAACTGGATGTGGATCAAACAACACTTGCAGGCAATAAAGGTGCACACTGTCTAAATTATAGTGTTCCAGTTTAGGGGCCAAAGCTACAGAGTGTTTGGTCAGTAACTAATGCATGTGAGTGATTACACAATGCGAACTAGGCAAAGTGATTGAAAAAAGGGAAAGACATACAAAAGAGCATAAACACTGTTAATCTGCCCAGGTGTGTAGTTTGATCCACATGTGCGATGTGTAACAAAACCGACAATAACAAAACTTGTTCTCTGTTCTCTTTTCGGGGTTCAACAAACACCCCTTCTGTAATACATTATATATATATATATATATATATATATATATATATATATACACATACATATACACACACACACACACATATACATATACACACACACACACACACATATATACATACATACATACATACATATACACACATACACACACACACACACACACATTGCACACGTAGAAGTGTGATGGCATGTAATGGCCCTGAACTGTCCAACATGTGTATATTTGGCAGCAGGTGTCACAACTGAAAAACAAGTCTTTGGCAACCTGCCACAGAAAAGCAACAACACAACAATACAGAGAGAGAGAGAGAGAGAGAGAGAGAGAGAAAGAAAGAAAGAAAGAAAGAAAGCAGGTAAAACATTTTCATCTTGTGGAATCACCCCATGGAGACACACAGTCCAATTTGATAAAAAAAATAAAATTAAAAAAAGGGACTTAAATGCAAGTTGGAGACAGCAGCAACATCCTTCCTCTCCCCCATCTGTGCTAAAGAAGAGAGCTGACAGAGGAAAACCTTATGGAGCCTTTTGCCCTGTTGTGTTTCAAGGCGCTTCCATTCTTAGAAGCCCTGCAGAAATGGAGAGATGATTGTGTAAGAGGAGCCTTCAGAAAGACACACAGCTTGTCCTGAGGCTTGCACAGTTAACGTACATATCACAGAGCAATGCAGACAATATTGCTTCTGCATACAAGAAGAGAAAATGAAAATCTACATCTGAAACAAAACACGTAGTATAAACTTGCTGATTTGTGAAATGACAAATACCTATTACATAGCCAGAACACAGCAAACAAGGCCCAGCTTGCTCCTCAGGCCTTGTCCCCATGTGCTCTTTTTCCACTGCCCTTCAGTTAGAGCTTGCAATTAACTAATGAGATGAAAGTGAAGATCTCTCAGTAGCAGAATTTAGTTTTCAGCACGCATGTATACCTTTTCCACTGAAAAAGTGCCAATACCTAATCTGAAACCATTCCATCTCAAAAGGTTCTTAGCAAGCAATATTCGGTTCAGTTCTAAACCAAGACACCGCTGATCAATATGACAAGCAGCTCGAGTTATGTATATGATTGCCCTTACGACTCATTAAGTACTGATGTGGGTTTTGAAGAATAGTTGGGAAAAAAGCTACAGTAAACAATGAGACAACAAATCCTTGATCTTAGGAACAAACTTGAATTTGCTGGCAATTCTAAAGTAATATGAGCTCCCTTCCTAATATTACAGGCAAACATATCTTGCTTTGTTCTGCTTCAAACACATAAGCAAAAACAATCAAAACATTTGTCATCTTACATGTAATTATTGTTTATGGTATATTTGTGCAGCGTACAGATGCAAAAGGATATGACTTTGGAATCTTAATCTGAAGTAGTGACTGTAAAATCCCCCTTGGTTATCATTACCTTTACACTGTGCAATACAGCATCCATATCTGATTATGTAATGCTTGAGCTCTTAGATCAGTGGAAACAATGATGAGTTTGTATTTTAAAAATGTGTTCTAACTCCCTGAAGAAGTGCCTTGGCCCTGCAAAAAGGGCCATGTGAGACAGTACGGCTGATGAGAGAAACCACAAGGATGACAAACAGACCCAGTCTAGCCACTCTATCATGACTTCGGTACAGTACACCAAAAAACACTTTAACTAGCAAGCTACATGGCAGTAACTGCTTGATATAAACCAATAAAAAATATGAACATTACAATTAAATAAGAAATCACACTATATACCTATAAGCATGTAGGAAAATTTGCACCTTCACCTCATTAGGCATTTTCAACTACCAAACAACCATGGTGGTCATATGGGCCAAAATAAATGCCCTGGCTGAGAGGGGAAAGAACACAAGAGGTAGGAGGGAGAATAGACAGAGATCTGCACCACAATGGAGGGAAACAGGTTGCAAATCACTCAAGGACACAATATCGGCATAGGCTTTCTGCTTTTATGGGATACAGCAATGAGGCAACACGTGGCACCTATTAAAAAGCACACACACACACACAAACTCACATCTGCTCTCCCAGTAAATCTTGAGAATGATGGTAGCAAGCAGTATTTCAGAGCCGGCTTTCTCTACTCCACTGACCATTCATTTTCCATTAGCTCCCAGCAGGCACTGTGCTTTTGTTCCTCTGACGTATAGTAAGGGGCCAGGGCCACTCTGTGTGCCAGGCCTGCCAGTAGCTAACAGCATGTAAGCATCAGGAGAACGAGCTTAAAATCAAAAACCTGTATACACACATGCGGATACAGATACACACAAAAACCCATACCACATTCACAGTTACATTACCCATAGCCACACTTTTGGCCAAAATAATTACGGCTGGAAGACAGCTGTCCTCAGACTACTTTCATCACAGAAGCAAGACAGGAGAACCACATTCTTGATCAAAAATATTGTACCTGTTGATTATAACGTAATATTGAGTGATTATCAGCACGAGCCTCAAAGTGGAGAGGAGAGAGAGAGAATTAAAGAATGTCAGGGTTAGTCTTCTGAAGGAAAGAAACAGTTGTTTTGATGGACACTAGCGGACAGAGCAGCTGCCAAGCGGACCACACACACTCACTCACACTCCTGGGGAGCTACTGTCAATCATGTGCAGTTAGGGAGTGCACACAAGCACTGAGCAAAGCCGCTAGGGCCAGACGTGGACATGGATGAAGCGGAACCCCTAGGATTACTCTGGCAACAGACTTTATCTCTGCAAATGGTGTTTGCATGTTTACTGATGATGGAGGGTTTTGTATAAAATATCTGAGCACGTTATGCTTTATGAGTGCTTTACAGGAGACAACATGGCAGTTACAATTCTACTTCAAAACATCCAGAGAGAAAAGCTTCTATCTGAATCCTAAAGAGTGTCTGGTTCTTTTGTGAATATCTGGCTCTGACACGCTCTACACAATCTAACCAGCGTGTCCCCGTCCTGCCCCCTCCCCCTGTCAGTAACAAAACTGTTCCTCCAATCCCTGGCCTCTGACCTCCCAGCTCCTCCTACATGGCCTAAAGCCCGCCCAAAACTCATTCAGGCTGTCACACACTGATCTGGTCATCCATCACCATCCTGACCCCAGAGGAAAATATACTTCAAAGAGCTAACTGGGACCTTTATTTAAATTTTTACGACGAGGTCTGATTTGACTCATGAGACCACCACACACTCACAGCATAAGTCACTGTCCAGAGTGTGCTGCTTATAATCAGCATGCAGCAAACATGCTGTTTACTTCTGCACATTACCACCATGCTAGTGGAACACATAACTGCTTTTACCTGCACTGATTCCTAAGCAGGTTTTCTCTTGATTTCAACTCCTTTCTGCAAGTACATTTAGACAACTTTTCCACTTTGCAAAGAACAGTTTCAGAGTCAGTGTGGGAACCATTTGAAATTGTGTTTCATTAAATATTTATTTGATTAATAGCATCAAATAAATACTTGCATGGTAGGTTGTGAAAGTTACAGACACACACACACACACACACACACACACACACACATACATACATACATACACACATACACACATACATACATATATATATATATATATATATATATATATGTATGTATGTATGTGTATGTGCGCGCGCATGTGTGTGTTTACACACTCACTGTCCACTTTATTAGGAACACCTGCACACTCATGTAGTTTTCTAATCAGCCAATCATGTGATATGGGTCAAGAGCTTTAATTAATATTCACATCATCTGAAAAAAATGTGATTGCTGTGACTTTAATCGTGGTATGGATATTGGTACCAGATGGATTGGTTTGATTATTTCAAAAACTGTTGATCTCCTGGGCATTTTATACCCAACAGTCTCTAAAGTTTACATAGAATGGTGGAAAAAACAAACAAAAAAAAGAAGTGAGTGACAGTTCTGTGGGTGGAAATGCCTTGTTGATAAGAGAGATCAGAGGAAAATGTCCAGATTGGTTTGAGTAGCCAGGAAGGATATAGTTTCTCGCATAATTACTCTTTACAACTGTGGTGAGCAGAACAGCATCTCAGCATGCACAAAACATGGAATTTGAAATGGACTGGCTACAACAGCAGAAGACCACATCAGGTTCCACTCCTGTCAGCCAAGAACAGGAATCTGAGGCCATCATGGGCACAGACTCACCGAAACTGGACAGCTGAAGATTAGGGGGGGGGAAATCAACTGGTCTTCAACTGCCCATTTTCAGTGAGTCTGTAAAGAGTGCTTATTTGAGTTACTATAGACATCCTGTCAGCTCAGAGCAGTCTGGTTATTCTCCTCTGATCTCTCTCATCAAAAGGGTGTTTCAGTCTGCAGACACACAGGATGTTTTTTGTTTTTCGCACCATTCAGTTTAAAATCTAGACACTGTTGCATGTGAAATTCCAAGGAGATCAGCGGTTTCTGCCAATCGGGCACCAATAATCACGAGACAGTTAAAGTCACAGAGATTTTTTTTCATTCTGATGTTTGATATGAACATTAAATGAAGCCCTTGTATTCTGTATCTGCATGTTTTTCCATTGTGCTTCTGCCACATGATTGGCTGATTAGATGAACAGTTAATATTTTGCTATGCTGGAACTAAGTGACCTAGTCCAAACCTACTCCAGCATGACAGTGCCCCTGTGCACAAAGTGAGGTGGATAAAAAAAGATTTCCAATGGCTGGTGTGAAATCAAGTGGCCTGCACAGAGCCCTGACCTCAACCCCACTGAACACGTTTGAGATGAACTGGAATGCCGACTATGTGCCAGGCCTCCTCACCCGACATCGGTGTCTGACTTCACTAATGCTCTCGTGGCTGAATGAGCACAAATCCCCACAGCCACATTCCAAAATCCTGTGGAAAACCTTCCCAGAAGAGTGGAGGTTATTTACAGCAAAGGGGGACTAAATCTGGAATGGGATGTTCAACAAGCACATGGATGTGATTGGTCAGGTGTCCATATACTTTTAGCCATACGGTGTATTTGCAAGGCTTCTAGCTATTGCTAATTTGCAGCCCCTGTCCCTGCTTAGGTTTTTATGATGGGAATGAATAATCACTAAATGTAGTGGTAAGGCTCGTAAATTATTCAAGCATAGCTGCAATGTGCAAAGGAAGAAGCAGACAGGTGGATTAAAGGAGTAGTCTGGCATAAAACTTTACACTTAGCCCAAATGTAGCCAATCAGCCAAGACAGGTCTAACGTTTAGACTTAAATGATAGCTACGAAGCTAATGTAGCCAACAAGTGAAGTTTGTCTCATTCAAAATGTTTTTTTTTTTTGCCCACATAGTAGTAATATACGTATGTCTCAAACTGCATCCAGTTTGTAAATAAAGTCCCACAAACTTGCTGATTATGACACAGTAGGAGTTACTGAACTCTATAAAATTAACAGAGCTTCAACGTGTAGCTGAAGAAATCTGGAAGTTACGTGGATGAAGAACTTCCACTTTGAACTTAGGATTTGTAAAATAGGACTCTTCCTCCCTTCTTCTATTTTTACGTGATTATTTACAGTATAGCTTAACAATGTAATTTGAAACAAAATACATTAAAATAAGCCATATGGGCACGTTTACAAAAACATTTGTATAAGATGGACTTTAGCTACTTATTAGCTGTATTAGCTATATCTGGCACCAGGCATCAGCAGAAAATGATGTCATTTTGATTATCTTCGCCAAAAACAATTCCCTTAAGTGTTACCTTGTTGCACTTCAGCTCTTAGAGGCTGAGGAGACTCAGGGCAGGAGGACAGTTCACACATCCCCGGAATACCACCACACGTCTTCTCTTCACACACACCTGCAGGGATACACACACACACACTGGATGTTATAACTTGCTGAACCCCACTGAACTGACAACTGCAATACTACAGACAAACACTGCAGCTGGAGCATAGAGGACAGAACAAGCAGACACACAGACCATCAAACAAACACGCCCGTGCACACGCACACGCACACGCACACAGCAAAGCATTGTGTATCTTCAATGAGCAATATCAAATATCAAGGGCCTAGGACAGTAGAAATCAAAGCTCTAGAGACACTCCCATTCTTTTTTCCTCTTACGTTGTTTTCTAAATGCATGAAAGTTATATCTAACACACCTGCTTCTAAGTGTTAACCACACAGCAGTCAGATGTAAAGGCTGTAATTAGGTTATAGAGAGAACATGGTGAGGTCATGGCTGTGGGGAGGCAGCATGTGTGAATCAGTTTGAGCATTTCCCCGAGGACACAGTGCAGGAGTGGGATCAGAGGTGGTAATGGAGGGAGGGAGGAGTTCACTGGCGAACAAAGGTTTTGCCCCGTATAAGCTGCTATGACTTTAAGCTTCTCGGCACATCTGTTCCTCACTCTGAGTGGCGGAGGAACACACTGCCACCCAGTGGACACTTTAAGTCCTACTCGCTCGCTCGCTCTCTCTCTCTCTCTCTCTCTCTCTCTCTCTCTCTCTCTCTCTCTTCTCTGTCTGTCTCAGACACCCCACGCACACACACACGCACACACACACAAAACTCCATCAGTGTCAGTCTGAAACCTGAAACAGCCTCTAATATGCACAGATAAGCACTTCAGCACGCCACAAGGGACAACAGCTATGCTTTTATCAGCGAGAGTGTTGTGCATAGCACATGAGGCAAGAGCCTCTCTCTAACTCGGCTGCATACTCATCCAAAAACAAGCAAAATCCAATAAGGACACTGACTAGCTCTGCATTATGCGTTTGATCTATTTTCTTATGCAATGAGGAAAACATGTGACTTGTGCTTATAAGACAATCGGGACAATCTCACTGGTTACTGCGACATCAGACATCAGAGCTGTCTAGCCTGTGAGGTCTGAAAACTCACATAAAGCCTAGTTCATGCTTCATCAGCAATGAACTAAAGACTGGAGCAATAATTCATCCATCCTTAGTAACTGCTTTATCTTGATCAGGAATCTGGAACCCTTGGGAGCATGCAGACATTGGGAGAACATGTGAAACTTCGCACAGACTGGTGTAACTGGAGCTCAGGATTGAACCAGGACCGTCATATATACATATATATTTTTCCCCAGTAACAGTAGTAAGTTTATCTACATGCAAATTGTGGTTTGTCTGTTTAAAAAAAAATAGCACAACAGAGATGAAAATGTTGCCCTGTTCACTATGACATTTTCTAAGGAAGATGACACTGAATCACACCAGCTTGACAGATTTGGCAAATACGCTGAAAATGAGGTTCGCCATGTTGTAAACTACTCTACAAAAACGTTCCCTACACAATACCCCTTTAGAAACAGCTCCACTGCACTGACTTGAAAGAGAAATGTGCCCCTAACCAACTGACAAGAACAATGTAGCCTGATGAATTAAAATAATATAGTGTAGGCTAGGTTAAGAATGAAAAAGAATTCAGAGAAGTAAAGTTCAATTAAGAGTTCAGTTAAAGGATCTGATTAATAATAATAATAATTAAAAAAAAAAACAAACAAAAAAAAAAAACAGACTGATGGTATTATTCTCGAGAATGCAGCTAAGCTAAGCTAATACCCCTGCTGCTTGTGTTACATTACACACATTCTACATTGTACTTTACTTTACTTCACCTTTACTTCACCTCTACTCCACAGGAACAGAGTGTAAGCTCCTGCTGATTCCCACCAGGTCATATATCACTACAGGTCAAACTCTGCAGAGGTAGATGGCCTGTTCAAACTTTTTTTTTCCCCCCAGATAAAGACTCTGGAGAGAAGGACAAAACACCTCAGAGGGCTTTCCAGATTTTATAAAGGCTTTGTGAGCCGGTAAGAAAGCATAAACCATCCTTCAATGGGATTGCCCCCTGTCCCTTCATGTGGGATATAGAAGGCGAGCATAGGAATGTCTGTTATACTGTACCTGTGATAATTTCATCTTTGTGTTCAAGCTGTCTGACCACAGAATGGAGTAGACAGAGTAGAACTGAGAAACAGACAGAGTCAGATAAATACACTGGAGTAAGTGTGCTTGTTAAGACAACTAAAAAAAACACACATAGATCCCAGTACTCACTAGAGCGGCCACTCTGCTGCAGTACAAATACACTGTTGAATAATCAATTGCTGCATTGTGACCCACTAAAGCACAAACCTAATTACAGCTAAATCATTATACACCGCTTTCAGCGGTTTCCTCATGGAGATTGTAGGTTAAATGCATCTGGCCTGCCGTGCATCTGGTGTACCATACCCGCTGGCTGACAAACTGTAAGGATCAGGATTTAAGGAGTCTAGAGAAGGAGCACAATAAATAGGAGCAGAAATGAACTCCCTGTCTCCTCATTAACCCTCTCCCCATTTACTGTTCCACCCCTTTTTACTTCCCCCAATGTGGACAGCTTCTGTGCAGGGCAGCAGGACAATAGGTCACTAGTTAGATACTTCATTACTAACACCCTGTTTGCTTTTTACTTGTAATTAACATCTTGATTAAGTAAGTCCCTGCACCCAAAAGCAGATGCAGATTTATATTCCTCACCCTCATAAATACATATGTCCCATTATAGTTTCACTGTAATTACAGAATCCTAACACTAGGTCATACGAATAACTGAACAATAATCTTTCAATACATGACTACTCAGCTACTGAAAATTAGGGGACATAAATGGGCCTCAGTAAAGATGTGATGATGATCATTCCCAGCTAGAGCCATGACATTTATACCGGCTCTTTCCACTAAGACAAACATATTCTGCTTTCTAACTTGGCCAGTTATACTGAATGTGTATGGTGGAGAAAGTGTAACAAAATTTATCTACATAATCGCAAATCTGTGCTCACTTCAGGCCTGGCACAGAGAACCAGATTACCTGTAAACTTACACAACCCATTTTGTGACCTTCATTATGGCTTTTGTATTTTAACTAGAGATGGCCTGATATCGCTTTCGGCTAGTAGTGATCACCTCTGTTCACCTTCCAAGCTCTCCTGCCTATCCTCCCTTTCTGCCTCGCCACAGTATAATCTGCCAAACTCATTTGTCCCCTTACATAAATCCATTCTGCTGTGATCTGAGCCCAGTCTGTCAGTCACTGTTTCTTCAGTTATTTCCACAGTTTTCCACAGTGCAAGCCCAAATTCCAGCTGAAACATTGGCTTCACTGCTATGAATTCAGATTTATGATGATGAATTTAGGAAACAATGTGAGTTCAATCAATTTGCAGTGTTGCTGCTGCAGCCAAAATGTATACAAAGACAGTACAGGGTATAATTTGTAAGAAACTGGGTGTACACTGACCAGACAACAATGTGAACATGAACATTTCAAGGTTTACATTTCCAGATTATCT
>CM040977.1:18654126-18690866 GCA_022985145.1 Pangasius djambal
AGCACACAGAGCTCCACACACAGCAGCACAGTAGCAGCAGCACACAGAGCTCCACACACAGCAGCACAGCAGCACACAGAGCTCCACACACAGCAGCACAGTAGCAGCAGCACACAGAGCTCCATACACAGCAGCACAGTATTAGTACTCAGTATTAGACGATTCGTATGGATTTCATTAATTAACTTTACAACAGAAGCTGTGACAGTGGCACAATAACGCCAAAATTCTGCAAGTCTGAACTAGCATACTTTACTACTTTTTATTATGTAAGTTAGCCAGCGGTCAGATGCGAACTGTCTCATAGCCAGCAATTCAAAGCGTCAAATTAAACCCCCTATTTTTTTTTTTACGTGGAACAACATTTTGTACACAAATCCAGCTTACAGTTAAACACTACTTAACAAACTAGTTTTAACTGTATCTTCGCGCTGTATCCTCTGTTCAAACCTACAGGAAAGTTTAACAAGCCAACAGCAGTAAACTTACCACATGCTACAGGGACGCCTCGACAACACCGCTGAAAAAGACAACCTGAGCGTGTCTTCAGTGCAGCTGCTTCAGTCAAAGCTCGCTCCTCTTCTCTGGAGTGGAGGAGAAGCAGCAGAACGGGAGCACCGTCTGCTCACAGCCTATGGAAAGCCAACAGTGTCTAAACCTCTGAAGGGGCGGTCACACTAGACTTCCAGCATTCGGAGACTGCTGGGAATGTGGGCGGCAACCGGATATGACGTCTCGCGCCAAGACTTTTTTTTTTTTTTTTTTTTTTGCTGCCACACATCATGGATTCCGATGTGCTTCACTTCTGATGTTGATTTTATATTCTTTTTAAACAGTGTTGTATAAAACGGGATGGTACAACACCGTATAATCAGTGCTTCCTCCATCTTGGATTTTCTAGACAGGTCACGCTGTGATGTGTCAGTCTTCTACTGGTCACACGAATTTGCAGATTTCACCAAAGTTGAACTTCGGAACGCAGTGAAATGCAAAACCCCTTCGCATCAAGCTTGCGTTTCCGGTCTCCAGCATTCGCATGTGTATGAATGAAAGTCAGTTGAACTGAAATTCTAGTGTGACTGCCGCTTAAAACGTGAAATCCCTATAAATCCCTTGTTATAATATACATAACATAATACAGTACTGTGCAAAAGTCTTAGGCACATGCAAAGAAATGCTGCAGAGCAAAGATGCCTTCAAAAATAATGAAACTAAATGTTTCTACATTTAAAAAAAAGTACTATAAAGAGCAGTAAACAGTAATAATTGAAACAAAGTCAATATTTGGTGTGACGATCCTTCTTTTTTTAAAAAAAAATAATAAATAGTAGTCTCAGGTACAGTGTGTGCAGTTTTATAAGGAAATGAGCTGTAAGTGTTACTGAGCATCTTGCAGAAGCCACAGTTCTTCTGGAGACTTTGACTGTCACACTTCCTTCTTATATTTGCAGCAAAACCCAGCAGCCTTCATTATGTTTTTTGTCTGAAAAGTGTCTCTTAGGTAACCTGCTGCTTTCTTTACTGACATACAAACTTTTTTCTGTAACATTTAATTTTGTGCTGGAAAACTAATGTTTGGAATCTAAAATGTTTTTGTACTGAATCAATAATGTAGAAGTCATAAAATAAAAATCTATAACAAAGTTTGTACTAAAAACAAAATAGGGTGTCTAAGACTTTCACAGTTCTATATATATATACATGTATGCGCTCCAAACTCCGCACACTTCCTCTTCTCTTAACTGTAG
Organism: Pangasius djambal; assembly: GCA_022985145.1. Lineage (NCBI taxonomy): Eukaryota > Metazoa > Chordata > Actinopteri > Siluriformes > Pangasiidae > Pangasius > Pangasius djambal. The sequence continues at coordinate 18,655,875 of CM040977.1, forward strand.
AATAGATATACAGCTGTATGAAGTTATTACGCTGCTGTGGCACTGGTGTCAGTAGTGCACCCTCTGTGCAGCTAGATCTTATATACACACACACGGGTATATACCTTGAACTCTTTGTCATGTTCAGAAATTAACTCCCTGTCTCCTCATTAACCACCTCCCCATTTACTATTCCAACCCTTTTACCTTCCCCAGTGCGGACAGCTTCTGTCCAGGGCAGCAGGACAATAGTCAGATACTTCGTTACACCCTGTTAACACCCTGTTTGCTTTTTGCTTTTTGTAATTAACCTTGTGTTTAAATACGTTCAGATTTATATTCCTCACTCTCATAAATTTTTCCTCCCATTATACACCAATCAGCCATAACATTAAAACCAGCTGCCTAATATTGTGTGGGTCTCCCTTGTCCCACCAAAACAGCTCTGACCCGTCAAAGCATGGACTCCACAAGACCTCTGAAGGTGTGCTGTGGTCTCTGGCACCAAGATTTTAGTAGAATATCCTTTAAGTCCTGTAAGTTGCAAGGTGGGGCCTCCATGGATTGGACTTGTTTGTCAACATCCCACAGATCCTCGATCGAATTGAAATCTGGGAATTTAGAGACCAAGTCAACACCTTCAACTATTTGTCATATTCCTCGAACCATTCCTGAACAATTTTTGCAGTGTGGCAGGGTGCATTATGCTGCTGAAAGAGGCCACTGCCATTAGGGAATACCACTGCCATGAAGGGGTGTACTTGGTCTGCAACAATGTTTAGGTAGGTGGTACTTTTCAAAGTAACATCGACATGAATGCCAGGACCCAAGGTTACCCAGCAGAACATTGCCCAGAGCATCACACTGCCTCTGTCCGCTTTCCTTCTTCCCATAGTGTATCCTGGTGCCATCTCTTCCCCAGGTAAGCGACGTAAATGCACCAGGCTGTCCACATGATGTAAAAGAAAATATGACTCATCAGACCAGACCACCATCTTCCATTGCTCCATGATCCAGTTCTGATGCTGATGTGCCCATTGTAGGTGCTTTCGGCAGCAGACGGGGTCAGCATGGGCGCTCTGACCGGTCTGTGGCTATGCAGCCCCATATGCAGCAAGCTGCGATGGACTGTGTTCTGACACCTTTCTATCATAGTCAGCATTAACTTTTTCAGCAATTTGTGCTACAGTATCTCTTCTGTGGGATCAGACCAGATGGCTAGCCTTCGCTCCCCACGCGCATCATTGAGACTTGTGTGCCCATGACCCTGTCACCAGTTCAACTGTTGTCCTTCCTTGGACCACTTTTGGTAGGTACTAACCACTGCATACCGGAAACACCCCACAAGACCTGCTGTTTTGGAGATGCTCTGACCCAGTCGTCTAGCCATCACAGTTTGGCCCTTGCCAAAGTCACTCAGATCCTTACACTTGCCCCTTTTTCCTGCTTCCAACACATAAACTTTGAGAACTGACTGTTCACTTGCTGCCTAATATATCCTACCCCTCGATGGGGTCCGTTGTAATGAGATAATTGATATATACACATACCCTCCTTTAATTCTGTGTTTTTATTTATCAGGGCCTAAATAACAATTGTGTGGTCCTCACTAACTTCTCAAATTCAATGAACAAACAAACCAAACAAATAACCTCAGGTGACAACAAAAAACATAGCAGATTTCAATATGTAGTCATTTTTTCCAAAAAGCAAGCCAACATTCAGAAACCAGATGTGGAAAAATAAGTACACATTATAATTCAGTAACCTGTAGAACCACCTTTAACAACAATATCTTGAAATAAACGTTTTCTGTAGTTTATCAGTCTCTAACATTGTTTTGGAGAAATTTTGGCCATTATAACACCTTGATTTTTTTCTTCTTTTTTAATCATACAGATGTCAATTTGATGGAGAGTTTGGGATCATTGACCTGGTACATGAACCAATTAGGGCCTAGCTTAAGCTGCTGGACAGATGGCCTCACATTTGTCTCAAGGATATTCTGGTATAATGTGGAGTTCATTGTTGTCTCAATTAATGCAAGTTCTCCCGGGTCCTCTGGCTGCAGAACAAGCCCAAATGTGCTTGGCAGTTGGTACAAAGTGTTTGTGGTGATACTCTGTGTTTGTTTGGTTTTTTTTTTGCCAAGCATGGCAGAAAAAAGAGTGCTATACAAACATGACGTATATACAGACGCTAGACAAAGAGTGCCGTACATCACTATCAGCGCTAACCTGACACTGGTCTATAGTGACGAGCTTTAAGACTAATTGAAAAAAAGGGGTGAGTGGCATTTATTGTAAAATATGAAAATGAATGTGATGTTTCATATTTCTTTGTTCCATTTAAAGATTAGCTTGTGAGATTATGCTGAAAAAGAAAAAGTAGTCATTATATATTATCTATTTATTAAGGCTATTGAGTCAAGAAACTGCTTAAAATGCACAAGCTTTGATCTTTTATTCATAAGCTCTCCAATCTGAAAACATAAGTCATATGTTGATGGACACACAAATGCAAGCTGAGATTGCACCATATTTTTATTGAGATATTCTCATTGCTGACACCTGTGACAGGCAAAATGATTTCTGTAACACAATCTTCGGCCTGTCGTCTCACTAATTCAAGCTGCACAAATAAGCCTGAGTTAATGCCAGTGACATGAAGTCATCTTTGAAATATGACACATCTTTCAGTTTGAACGGATTTGTATTACAGAGGTGCCAAGTCACCATAGAAATGCATGCAAAGAGCAGACCATTACTGAATATAAATGAGAAGTGGGATCTTCTGAAATATTACCGTCTTTCCTCATCATCTTTCCCTGTAAAATTATTTCTATTTGTTTATGTATTTATGCTAGGTAGTTTGTGTACTTTATATCTGATCGGTAACATCCCTGCATTAACATGATTCTCTTGATTAATAGAACATGCAAAAAAGCTCCATTAAGCATAGTCTGATATAAAAGTAGAACTGCAGTGGTGTATTGACATGTCAACATGCATGATTTATCTGTAAACAATGTTTTATTTACTTTTTTACAATTTATAGACAATTCTCTGTATCGTTGTAAGCCTAGAAGAATAAAGGCCAGTACAACCAATGCAAATATAAATGCAGGATAGTCAAGCAGCCATGCAGTAGTGACGAGTGCCTCAGCTCTCTAAGACAAGAACCAGTGTGTAACTCCAGTAAGCAGTCTGACATCTGACTAAATCCACCCTATACCCCCCCATGAGTGGACAGCCAGTTGTGTCATAAAAACCCGAGAAGCCAGAACCCGAGAGCTCTGAGTCTGAAACCCTATATGTTTCTATATAGATTTGCCTTAACGTGGACAGTATGTTTTGCTTTCCACAAGTGCTAGTCCCAAAAATATATGACACAATTATAACTAGTAAAGCATGACATTCTGTGAATGCTGTTGGATGGATCAAATGTATTTCATTTGGGGCTTGAGTAATAGCGTAGAAAACGCAAATGGACAAAAAGATCTAATTATTTTTAAATTTCCTGCAACATTCAAAGATCTAAATTGTCTTAAAAAAGACAATGATTTAGCTAAAATATGATATCAACTAACAAATTAGTATCAACTATGATTAGACATAAATGTATCCGGATCAAACGGAATCTAGAACTATTACATATTTCGCCATCATTATAGAATAGCAAACATGGATATTAAAGCAATCAGACTGACAACCATTCACTTCTGAGCTGTTCTCATCCTTCATAACCACTAACCATTACTGCCTAAATAGCACATAAATGTCTGTTGTTTACCTTCACTCTAAAATAAATAACACATGAAGTAGCACTATGTGTCTATTCAAACATTCGACACAGTACCAAGTTTTGCATTTTGATCAAATGATAAAAATGATTATGTGAGTTCCTTTAAAAAAAAAAAAAAAAGGCATGTGACCCAAATTGATGCGCAGAAGAATATGGCAGGCCTTTAGGCGAGGGCTTCATTTGCATATTTTAAAAATCATTAAAATCAGTGGAGTTCCCCAGAGCATGAACACGCTGTTGGAATTACTGTACTGTGGTGTAATGTATGTCCCTTTAAAACAAGCCTGTCCCTTTTTGGCTTATGATTACCTAAATCACCAGGGCACTGAACCAGCTTATTCTGGTCTACTAGCTGTAGCTCTGCTAATAGTGATTCCATGTTTGCTAAATATGTATACTTTCATATGACACATAAAATGCACAGATATCTCCCAAAATTGTAAAGAAGAGATACAAAGCCTGAAAGGTAACTAAAAATTCATCCTTTTTTTTTTATTTAATCCAAAGCCACTTACACATGTGACAGTATACACTCAAGACACCTAGCTGTTGAGGAGCTGAACAGCTACACAAAATAGTCGGAATAAGCGGTAGTATTCAGGAGCACTATAAACATTAACATAAAATAGTCAGTTGAATTATAAGGATACTTAATAAAACACACTAATATCAATAATGGAGTAATATCAGTTACCACAAAATCTTTAATTTTAGAAGAGGCAAAACACACCTGGATAGACATCTGAACAGATCCACACACTCGCGTACAGAGAGCTAAGGGAATTTTGGGATTAACGGCAGGATGAATAGCTGTATCATCAGATGGTTATTAAGGGTTATGAGGGAATTTGCACAGTAAACGAAGTCAGGTAGTTTGCCCCACCATCACAGAACTACAAGTTCATGGGTTCAGATATAGCCATGCAGTGGATTGACACTAATTATCCTCCTTTCCATTGTGAGCCAGAATTGGTGGTTGAACATGATTGCAGTGATGAGTTCCTGATCCCGAGGGGAAGGATTTATAGGAGATATAGGATGGGTTCACTTTATGGATGCGTTTGCCTTCAAATATTTGCATAGTGATGAGCAATTTGGCAAATGTTGCTATCAGAAACAGCTCACAGCTTTTTACTGTAACGGATTTCACAATGTGGCATCCTAAATATCACTTATTGTTTCGCGGTTTGCAGGTTTGATGCTGGTTTCAGAGGTACTACAAAGGAAATGCACCAAATTTCAGATTTTACATATTGATTTCAGACTTAATTATTATTATTTTTTTTTAAATTAGATCATACCCATGAGACTACAAATGCACAGTTTGAGGTGTTAATTAATATCTGTATTTAATTTCTCCTCCTATCTCATGTCATAACTTCATTCACCTTTAATGACAAACAAGAAGCAGTAAGATCAGTTCAGTTTTGAAGAAAATAAGTAACAGTCAACTGTACAAAAACCTTTCTATTATTTCTATCATCAGAGAGTGATTGACTTTTCTCATCTCAGTATATTTGTAAGCACAGAAGACACAACTGCTTCATTACCAATTTGCTTATAAGAGTCTATTTTTTGTGCTGAGTGATGGTAGACAGAAAACTGATGCAAAAAAAATAAATAAATAAAGAGAGAGACGCACTGCACCATGACACACAATGCTTTGGTTGTATTAGGGACAGTTTCATGTCACTGCTCTGGAGTTTTAAATGGAGGGAATTCCATATATTTGTGACTGTTCATAGAAAACCAGACTGCAAAAACTGAATCCAATCTTACATGTAATTCATTTATTAGAAATTACATAAATTCAGCACAGCAAAAACTGTAGTCTTCCCCACTGTGACACAGAGACAATAAAAATTAAACAACACAAACTCCTCCTCATGATCAAGTTCACAGTTTATAGCACATCATCCAGAAATGATCTTTCTGTATCCCATAAGAGAGGCAATTCTAGTAAAGCTGGATTATTCCTTATTAAATAATAATTACAGCAGATTTAATGTATGCATGCTACCTCCTCATGAGCAGTGATGTATTATAATAATCAGAATAAAATCATTTTAATTTCATCATCTGACTTGTAACTGGAAATATGTGTGTTAATGTTAATTTGTTTTCTTAAATATTCTGGCCTGTTCTAGGCAGCAATTTAATTATTTTATTTGCACATTTACTTAATTTACATTCCTCCTGCATTCAGCTGCAAAATAAAATTACACACTTACTTAAAGTGAAGGCTTTCTGTATGGCCTGTTTGAGTGTGGCACAGTGCCGAGTCAGTGGACCGTAAACAGTTGGCCATAGCAGATTAGCTCAGAGGCTAAAGTAGGGTCCTGATGTAGCTCATTTAAGCACCCCTTTGATTCACAGGAGTAGTCTGGGTGGGCCTCCAATCCACAAAGATCTTTGTGTGTGTGTGTGTGTGTGTGTGTGTGTGTGTGTGTGTGTGTGTAGCAATTGTCTGGCCTGAGTCTCTTTCATGATTAGCTGAATAAACCACTGCGAAAATAAATGGGACAGATTGAGTAAGTTTGGAACATCTACAATTAGATTTAGCTATTTAAGTCATGCTTATAATTTCTTTTCAGTAACATAAACCTGTATAGACTAATTAATACTAAAATAAAAGGTAATTTGTTGAAGGGTCCTGTTTGACACCTTTATCTAATTACAATCCACATGTTTTAAAAGTATTAGACATGTATAAAACAGGAAAGTTCTCGTAACATAGTGTTCGCAAGTGTTAGCGTGTACCGCTAGACAAATGTGCGATTGTGTGATTTAATAGCTTTTATTTTTTTTCATTGGATAAACTGTTTTAAATGAAGATTAACTAGAATGTCTTCAAACACACAAAAACAATGGTGGACACCTCCTCTCAGACTCCCTCGGGTGTGTTTGTGTGAGACAGGCAACATGCAGAGAGCTAATCTTTTACTTTATGTGGATGTGCATGGGTAAGAGCTCCCTGCAGTGTGTGTGCAAAGCTGTGAAAGAAGCAGGGCCTGCTCACAGTGTAGGTGGACTGCTAGTGTGTAAACACATACACAGAGAATCAGAGACAGCTGTAAACACAGACAAACACACACATGCACACACAGATGCCACATACCCATCTCTCTCAGAACACACCAGCAGTCAAGGTCAGCTCAGCTCTACACACGTTCTACATCTATGTCTCCAGAACCAAAGCTCTTTATGTTTGAGTTTGGATGTGTTTGTGAACTATAAGCAATTCAGTGTAAGCATGTTAGCACATCAAGAACACAAGAAACCTCCATATGTATTATAGCTACATGAAAGCAAGATTGACATCAAAATAGCATTGCCATTTGTGGCAAACGGCAAATGCTATTTAACGAGGGAAGAAGTATGAAGGCCTTGTCTTAGCAGTATCAGTGACATACATATTTCCATCTCTCATGAGAATAAGCTGCTGATAATAAGATCCTGGGGAGAGGCAATAATGAAGACAGGCGGAAGACAAGATAGCAGTGTGTTCTAGGATTTGGGCAGGTCTATGTGCACTACACATGAGAAGAATCTAAATAAAAAAAATGGGAAGAGTTTTCCCTATATGATCCCATTTAGCTTAAGTGAGATTGGGGGAGGGGGTAGTGTACTGAATACAGGGCTTGCTCCCATTTTATAGCAACAGTGCCAGTATGCAACACACACTCTCACACTCAACACACTTACTGTAAGTAAACCCACAAGTTTATATTTGATTGCAGTAATATATGTGGCACATTACTTAAAGATATCGATAATGATCTTTATTTATATAGTAATTTACAATAGTAATTTATATAACACTTTATATAGTAATTTATGAACTCATTTACATGTAAAAGACAAAAAAACAAACAAACAAATGAACAAACAAACAAAAAAAACTAATAAAATGATAGAACATGCTGTGGGACATAGTGTAGTTACCTCACTTGTACTATGGAAAATAAGAGCAAGACAAGCATTAGGACAACAGACAGAAGAAGAGAGAGTTTAATTCAGGGCAGAGAGGGAGAGAGTGTATGGAGAGGACCGTCATGGCGCAGTGGACTACGGAAGCATCCTGCCCACTGCACTGATGAAGAGAGACAGGGACAGAGGCTTGGGAGCATCTGTTTTTAGAAGCTGACTTTTCCTACTCAGCTTCCATGTCCTTCCATTTCAGCGGTCCTCTCAGCAACCCTTTGACACTTCACACACCCTCAGCAGGCAGCCTGCAGCAGCACCACTGCCTCACATGCTTTAAAAAAAGGAAAACACTCAGAGTTGTCACAGGGTCAGCAGGGGACTGACTAATTACTGCAGGTGGAGCTACATGCACAGCTGCAGTGTTATGTAACACACCTTTGCATGAAATACGACATATCAGCCTCCAGGGAAGAGGTGAAAAACATAACGATTAGCAGGTGAAACAGGCTGCGATCAATACAAGCACAAATTCTGCAAGAGACAGCACAAGGCAGGGAGAGACTGTTATCAGGAGACTAAAAGGAAAAAGAGGTATTATTATAACAGGGATTATCCCTTATGAAAAAACTATGATCTCTTAAATAAACAACAACAAAGTGGGGAACTTATTTTTAGTGTAAAGCACTGTTTGAACTGGATTTATAAGGACAATATGACACATACAATGCACAGATATCTCCTAAAATTGTATAGAAGAGATACAAAGCCTGAAAAGTAACTAAAAAGCAAATAAAACCAACATAAAAAAGAAACTCCAAAAAGTAAATGAACACCTAACTAACTAAAACTAACCAACTACATATGCAACTAATACTGCAGTGTGGCCAAAACTTGGCCATTTAAATAGGATCTACAGGAACAAGAAGGAAATGGATGGAAACAGTTAAGTAGACTAAAATAAAATAGTTTTCAAAGCCAGAGCTGCTTCAAATGGACGAATATGTCAGTTTAGAGAAGTCTTAAACTCCCTTCCTCAAGGGCAATAGCACTGAAAAACACTTCTGTGTTTTTCCTGACAATGAGCTCATGATGATTTTATGGATTAGCTAAGCTCTGTAGGTCCTCCAAGACTAGGAACCTTAACTTAGAGAGAAAACTCCTGTCCTTGTACTTTATGTAACATTCAAGGACACAAGCTTCAAACAAGTCTGTGTTCGAATATCTAGTGAAACAGATTGATGACAGTAGTTTATATGTAACCGTAGTCCTATGACTAAGCTGAGGATCAGCAACTAAGTGACATTTTGGACACAATATGGGCAAATGTTCTGTTTATTTTTTGCTCCGCTAGTGGAAATAGATCCCGAAGAAGCCACACTCACAATATAGCACATCGGCTAGCTGGCTAGCTAGCTCATATTGATTTGTACATTCCTGTTAAAGGTGCTTCTGGTAAAATTGGCATCTGTTCTTCCTTTTCATATTTTAATTCAAAAGTTATATTCCTGAAAAGTATCATTTGCCATATCTGCTGATGATGTCAGCTAACACTACTAACAGTTTCGAACTAGAAAGTGGAATTTTACATAGTGAACACGGACGAGAGGAGTGATAGACACATTTAAACGTCCCTTTGCAGTTATACTAAATATAAGCATTCTTGGAATGCCGCTTGACCAATCAAACTGTTGTATAATATGATTTATACAACATAAGGGGAATTCAAATGTTCTTTTTTTGATTAGTTTAGGTTCTATGTTGTAAAATAGCAGTTCTACTGTAACACTATGTAAGAACGCATTTGTCCTCAATACAGATTACAGAATGTGAATTCTTTTAGATGCAACTTCTCTGTGAACCAGTCTAGTGTAATACAAGCTCTCCACTCCAGGCTAGTGTGCGGAAAAAGCAGTAAAACAGAGTCAGCCAGTCTCCTCCCAGGCCAGGGGGATTATGTGTAGCCTAAAAGCACTTCTGAGTGTAAAATGGACCACTGCATGTGCTTGGGGTGGATTCTCTTGAGATCAGTGTAAGGGGCCAAATACTACAGACAAGATCACAATGACAACATTGAACTCCATCAACAAGAAATACCGTGAGCAGCCCTGGCTGGAGCGTAGAGGATCAGTGTGAAACTGCAGGAGGAGAAAAGTGGAATGATAACACTGTTTCCACATCAATTCCCAAGTTGTGCAACGATGCTTCATTGCTTCAGCCCAACATATAAACCCTACAGTGAAGAGAAATTTGTAAAAATCTAGTCAGAGATTCATCCTATTTTAAATTAAGGATGCTTGACTTATTCACTTGGGTCCTACCTCAGTTGAATAGTGTGATACACTGGATACAACAACTATAAGATGTTAAATAAATGTTGTGTTGAAATGTGCAATGAAAAACTGGACCACCAGTGTTTCTATTTAAGCAACACATTGCTGATGTTATATATGCATGATTGCACTCATGTTCTTCAATTTTTAGTATGCATTTTAGATTGTACGTAAGATAGTAGATGGGTGCATGTGTTCAGTGAAACCTCTTAACAGGTGTGTGTATGTTAAGCTCTACTTTTCGTAATTGAAGCGTCTGACTATGTGTATGTGTATTTTACCACAGCCCATGATGATGTATTTATTGGCCTGGTTGTTGCTATGGTTTGCAACATCCACTAGGGGAAAGAGGGAAAAAAAAACCCCACCAGGATCACTTCCAGTGCAGCTGTTCCTTCTTTCCCTCAGTTTTAAGGCTTCTCACTTTTCTCACGTCTAAAGATCAAACCTAGTAGACTTTCATCAGGAATGAAAATAACGGTTACCAAACACTCCAAAGGGCACTTTTTCTGAGCGCCCCTAAGTTGAGCTTGGACCATATTGAAATTCTGAGATGTGTCATTCTGTCCTTCCTACTGAGACTGGCGCTAAGCATCTCTCACACACACACACACACACACACACACACACACACACACACACACACACACAGCTGCACATCTCTCATAGTCCTCACATCAGTTTGTGGTTTTCACATACAACCCCTTCTAGATTCCAGCCCCTCAGAGACCAATTATAAAGGTAAAGTCTAGAAAATAAAAGAGCCCATGATGAGCACTTTTAAATACTATTTAACATTCCAGAGCATCAAGCCTATTCTCCGTAAGGCCCCTGCACAAGTACTATGGAGTCTGCAAGTCTGAATTAGACTGGATGAATGGAAGAAAATTGGGAATGGCTAGTGTTTACATAAAGCTCCATGGCCACTCACCATAACCTCTCCCCCTGTTAAACTAATCTTCAGACAATGCACACAAGCAAATGTGATACTTCTGCACAACAAGCATGCAGACAGTCAGCCCCCAAAGATGACTGTGCAAGCTCACTGTGTCTAATAAAGGCTAACAGCAATTTTCAACTTTCCTCTGGCACACAGAAATACTTGCATTGTCCCAGGATTCCAGTGACTTGACCAGTAAGATTCCTGAGAGCTGTCATTAGTGAGGCCCTGTTTCCACTTGGTTCAGCACTCAGACAAAAAAAGGGCTGTTGTGGTGGAGACAGAGATAACAATCAAGAAAGAATACAACTTAATATAAAGGCAGACCATGTTTCAACCCTTTGTGGCTCCACAAATGACCAAAAATAACCACTTTAGTCTTTAGCAATACTCAAAGGTCACCACTGAAATAATGAAAAGCTTAAAATATTTGCACTCACTGATCCATACTGCAAATTCAAAGGCACTGATGCTTGTTATGAGGAGAGTATGAGAGAAATTGATTAGAGGTTCTAGCAAAAAGCCAGTAGTGTATTTTGCAATGTGCATGGTGCCATGTGACGGATTGATGTGCCATTCACGGCGTATTCCAGTCTCATGCCTCGTGTTCCCGGGATGAATGAATGAATGAATGAATGAATGAATGTGGGAAAATACAACAATGACAGTAACAGTCCTGTGCTTCTGTGATTAGTGTTAACATGCAAAATCAGAGTCTGTCTGAGAAATTAGAGTCTGTCAGACCAATCCCTGTTTCAATGTGCTAACAGTTGAAAAGCTTAAAGGTCCTGTCATATTATTTTCAGGCATTTTATATTATTCCAGAGTGGCTTATAAAATACACTCACCGTACACTTTATTACTCTTTACACTTTATTAAGTGGAACACTTGTTCACATGCACATTCATGCAGTTATCTCATCAGCCACTCATGTGGCAGCAGTGCAATGCAAAAAAAAAAAAAAATCATGCAGGTACAGGTCAAGGGCTTCAGTTAATTTTCACATCAAACATCACAATGAAGAAAAAGTGTGATCTCTGTGACTTTGATGAAGTATTTCATAAACTGCTGATCTCCTGGGAATTTCCCACACAGCAGTCTCTAGAGTTTACAGAGAATGGTACGTAAAAACAAAAAACATGAGTGAGTGACAGTTCTGTGGGTGGAAATGCCTTGTTGATAAGAGAGATCAGAGGAAAATGCATTATGCATGGTGCTGCTGCTATATGATTGGCTGATTAGATAGCTACATGAATGTGCAGGTGTACAGGTGTTCCTATTAAAGTGGATGGTGAGTGTATTTTTAATAAATTGCTCCAGAGTGCCATTTAAATTAGTTCCAACTCATAGCCCATCCACTGAGACCAACTAGCCATTAAGTTTCCTAAAGAAGAAACAAATATGTGTTAATATTTATTAGTTGACTTACCAGAGTTTCAACGTACAACTAGCCAGAATGACAGGATATGAGGACAATGCAAAGTATCCACGTGTGAGGCCAGCAAGAAGTTTCAGAGAGTTTATAGGCCTACTACAGTTATTAGGCTACTACTAATAACAAAATATGCTAGCTCACTTCAGTAAATTCACTAATAATGTGCTCACATCAAGTCACATCATCACATCAGGCATGTTTAAAATCAGTGTTTTTAAACGCTTTCCTGTTCCAACCGAGAGCAAGGATTATTGCTGATTCATTATTTAAGGTAATGAAATCCTGAGCTTATTGCAATTAATTGCTTCAATCTGTGTTAATGCCATCTTGAGAGAAATGTGCTTTTGAGAGAACAGTAGGATGATGACACAAAACAAACTTCACCTTTGGTTATGTTGTGTTTTGTCTTTGCAAAAGGAATGCTTAATTTCTTCAGGCTCTTTCAGCTCATTTTAGTTAGCGTTCAAGTTTACTAGCATGCTAATTAGAGGGCTCTGGTTAAATCTATGAATAAAAATGTTTTGTTAAAGACTGAGGGATGGTAAATCCCTATGTAAAATAGTTCCCCATGTCAGCACAAGGGTCTACAGTTCAGTGCTGAATTTTTCAGAACATGACAAAATGTCACCAGTAGATGGAGATAGAGTCATGTGAAAAAATGAGGACACCTCATGAAAACCTGTTTTTTTTTTAAACATAGTTAAACATATGGACATTTGATCTTCATTTTAACAATACTGGGAGATTCAAGTAATATAACTAAACAAACAAAAGTCTTTTTAAAAATGATCTGTAAAATGTAATTTAAAAGAAAATCCAATTGCTTGTGAGGAAAAAGTAAGGACACCCCCACATTTATTTGTACTTAAAATGGCTAAAATTACCTACAGGTGTATCACATCAGGTGCAAATTATTAGAACATGGTTACAGAGCATTTTGAAGGAGGCTTGCCTTATTTAAACCTCAGACATTTAGTTTGCTCTTAATTGTTGAAGTGAGAGGTATCACCATGGTGAGAATGGTATCACCAAAGAGCTCTCTGAGGCCTTCAGAAAGAGGATTGTTGATGCTTATGAGTCTGAGGGATATAAAAAGATCTCAAAAGAATTTGTAATCAGCCATTCCACTGTCCGGAAAATCATTTACAAGTGGAGAACATTTAAAACAAGTGCCAACATGGCCAGCTCAGGCCGTCCAAGCAAATTCTCCCCAAGAGCAGTCCGCAAGATGATTAAAGAAGTCTCCAAAAACCCTAAAATATCATCACGGGACCTACAGCAAGCTCTTGCTACAGCTGATGTCAAAGTGCATGAATCTACAATCAGAAAGAGACTGCACAACTTTAATGATCATGGGAGGTGTGCAAGGAGGAAACCTTTGCTGTCTAAGAAAAACATGAGGGCAAGACTGAAGTTTGCCAAAGAACACAGACAAAGGCCAAGACTTCTGGAATAATGTGCTTTGGACAGATGAGTCTAAAATTCAATTATTTGGACACCATAGCAGAGGGCATGTTTGGCGTAAACCAAATACAGCATTTCAGCAAAAGAACCTCATACCAACTGTGAAACATGGAGGTGGAAGTGTTATGGTTTGGGGATGCTTTCTGCAGCAGGACCTGGCCAGCTCAGCATCATAGAACCCACTATGAATCCTACATTGTATCAGGAGGTGCTTGAAGAAAAGCATCTCACTGAGGTTGTTTCAGTCAAAGGGGGAAACACTAGCTATTAGGGCATAGGGTGTCCTAACTTTTCCTCAGTTGAAATACTCATTTTTGTTGATTTCTTTTGTTTAATAAGTGAAAACAGTGATTTTTTTTTTTGTTTTGTTTTGTTTACATACAATTACATCACTTTCATCTACAGGTACAAATTAAAACAAGATCAGAAATTGATGTGTTGACATAAAGAACTGAATATTTAATGAGGTGTCCTAATTTTTTCACATGACTGTATTTACTGATTACTAGATGCATGTCTGGTCTAAGTTGGAAAACCTTGGGCATTTGGCAGATAATTTTGCTTATTTAAACAATTTATTTCTAGGTAAATTCAGTGTACATGGAGAGGGGAGTCTGCTAAATTCTCTCTCTCTCTCTCTCTCTCTCTCTCTCTCTCTCTCCCACAGACAAAATATAACCAAATACAAGACCTGCTGATGTCAATGAATTTTACTGCCCTAACATTGATTCTTTCAAGCATACCACACTGTTAAGATTTGTTATTGTACAATACGCACTGTAGCTTCTGTATCATTTGTACTTCAAACTGACCAGCTACAACACTTTCATTCCAAAACTGTACAGGTTTGGATGCATCCACACACTCCAGAGAAACAAAAATTATTCAAATATTATAGAACTCTGAGTTTGATGTGTTTAAAAAAGGAAAATGGTGGCCCTCGTGTCACACCCCTAGTATAACATTTTAAATTAGTTCCATGTCTAACTGCATTAAATTACAGGTTAAGCTGTAGTACTTCGTGTATCATAAGCTGTGTAAATAGTGATGGTCATCTTGGGGAAATCCAAATTCCGCATTGTGACTTTGGTTCTCTGGGAGCACTTTGATTTGAGACAGGCTGATTAACATCCAAGCAGCTACAAGCAACCAGCCACCACACCGCAGAAATCTGATCTTAGCAAGTGGACATTTTGAATGAAGAAAACATTATCTAAGATTGAGAGAACTGAACGAATTATGTCACAAATATAAGACTATTAAGCCTACTTCTAGCCATCTTTATTAATTTCAAGCTTAATATTGTCTTATTCTGTTGCCAATTAAGTTTGCTTCTTTCTAAATACTTAAAATAAGCAAAATTATCTGGCAAAAGAATAAGACGATTTTAAGCTTGAACTGAGTAAGTATATCAAGAAATAGGCTGAATAATCATATATTTGTTTAAAAACAATATAATATTCAGGAATATTAGTTAAAATTGCCTATATTCTAGATATTTTTTACTTGATTTTTTTGCAGTGAGAACATTTCCCACACTGTTGATTATGGATTTCTTCAGGATGTGGCCATGCACCACACTGACCGCTAAGATGATAACAAGACGGAGGCGCAAAAACTCTGCATGATGATCATCAGAGTGGAAATTGTTCAACAGAAGAACGGTTTCAAGGCCCACTGAAAGTTCATTCAGTGCTTTCATACAAACGGTTTTAAAAGGAGCAAATTAAATAAGGAAAGGTTTTAAGGAAGTGAAAGGAAAGTATTTTAACAATTTACGTATATCCATTTATTAATGATTTTTTATTTAAAGATCGTAAATTTGCATGATGTTAGAGAAACAAGTGCTTTCACAAAGAATTTGTCATTTTTTCAATTTCTGTTATACAGAGCTGCCATGTGCCCCAGTTACAATGTAGCACCAATGTTCTAAGCCCTAAAATATTAGCAAAAATATTAGCAAAAAGTCCTCTGAACTGATTTGCTCATAATTTGTGTAGAATGTATGTTTCATTTTTGACCAGTCCCAATTGTGCTCATCACTTTGAAGGCGATTCTACAGTATTCTTGTGTTATTACTGATCCCTAGTGGAGAAAATACACAGATGCAACATTTCTTATTGTACAATCCCAAAACAATTATGGACAACTGGTCAGACTATTCAGAGCTTTTCCTTTCGAAAAGAAATGTCACACCCTAGGGTAAATAAATAAATAGAGAAAAAATAAATAAGTTGTGCTTAGTGTGAATTGTTCATCATCTAGTGTGCTAATGTATGGCTAAAGAACAAGCATGTGTGGACTTCAGTGTTAAAGGAAAAATCCACAGTGAATATCTTGCATATCAGTATTTATAACCATTATGTAATATTCGACTGTGCAAAAGATTTAATCTATGATTCAATTTTAAGTTGACTGTTTTGGTTTACAGTTTATTCATTAACAAGTCAGTATTCACTTTGGCTTACCAGTTTCCTATATTACCCACAGTGCAATTCGACTGCATGCTGAAATTGGCACCACTGGGGATTCATCTCTACCTAAAGAGAGCGCTGCAGCAGCGCTTTAGTCCTTTTGCTTGTTCAGTTCTCTCACCTCCTCATCTGTACTCTTTGCTCAAACAGGTCAGGCTCCAAAGCTTCAACTTCGTCTTCTGGCCGAGCTGAGTCTCTGCCATAGTTCAAAAAACTTGCGTCATATAGTTGCATTGCATTCTGGAACTCATCAAACATTTGCTGTCTCCACGACTTCTACACTGGATTTCTCATTAATATGACATTGAACTTCATTGAAAAATAGTGAGTGAGAAATGAAGCTCTTACTCTCGTGTTTTTAGGGGCTAACAGCAAAACCTGACTGTTATTACTTACGGTTGAGATCAATTAAACACCATGCAGTGTCCCGCTGTGGCATCACACAACCTCTACCTTCTGACAGGAACAGCAAAAATACAGCATACAACAAACTAGCAAGAGAATCAATAAGCACATCACACATATTTAGATATAAACAGATTTTTAATGTGTTTCAGGGTGGATTTTTTTTTTTTAAATGTGTCCTGTTTACTGTAAATACAGTTTCCAGTATAATGCTTCCCAAATGCGTGTTTTATTAAGTTATTGCTTTCATACTGAAATCAGCAAAAAGGGGCCACAGAGTTATGAGTTCCTCACTCTTTCCACCATCACATCAGAACTGGACCAGCAGAACAATATTTGGGGATGTCCATGTCTGCAGTACATAGATTACCAGAGGCCATCGCCCCTTGAACAACACTTTTTGTTCTCGTTAGACAACAACCACAAAGGAGAGGGTTATACATCAATCATGCAATTTATCAATACCGTAAAACCTAATGTTGTCTTTACTTAAAAAGTAAACATTGACTAAACATTACTTAAAATGTTGCGTTTTGTACCTATAAATCAAAAATCTAAGTTTGTTTAACTCATTTCCATACAAAAAATGTAAACTTAAGATTTCAAGTGTTATGAACTCAAAATCACGATTCATTAAAATAGCTCACGCTGGCCTTTCTTTGATGTGATTGGTCATGCAAATAATTCTGCCTGGCAACAAGAGAACTAATGCACTGATTGGCAGATAATTGCAAAAGGCGGTCCTCTTCGTCTCATCTGTTGCTGGTACCGGTGTAGTGAAATTCAAGATTTCATCATGAGTAGGAGAGAGAACGTTGTGTTTACGAAGAAATGGCAATCATGTACAGGATGTTTTGTAGATAAAGCTACATTTTGCTAAAAAGGGTTAATTTTTGTATTTTCTATGTATGGAGACTTTTCTCACCGCCGTGGCCCAGGTTTGATTCACGGTTAGTAAACAATAAAATACTCTATATGAACGCCAGGTTAGGTGAACTAAATTATTTAAGTACACTATACGAACACCAAGTTAAGTGAACTTAACAGTTTACGTACAGTCTACATGAGCACCAAGTTAAGTGAACTTAAATATACAAGTTTTGGGAGACCCTTTTACTCAATTAAACTGAGGGAACGAGTTTACTCAATCAACTGAGTACAGTCAACTTGTTAGGGGTTTCAAAGAAGCTAGATATTTTAGCTACACTTTCAAAATAAAGGGTACATTAGGTATTCTGCATTTAAAAATGACAAAAAAAACTTGTAGTTGGCTACTTGGATTGTTTTCTTCATGTGTATGTGTCAAACACACATTTTGTACATGTATTTACATGAATGATGAATTTCAAATTGTTTGGAGATGGCCTTATAACCTCTCCCAGATTGATGAGCAGCAACAGTTGCTTCTCTGAGGTCATGATTGATGTCCGTTCTTCTTCGCATGATGTAGACACACACCTGAGTGCTCCAGAATACCAAACTGCCAGAGTTCTGCTTTTGTAGATGTAGTCACACTTCCTGCTGATTAACTAAGCTTGTGGATTTTTTTAAGGAACACCTGGCTGCTAATTACTCTCTTAATGATTGCGGAAGTACTTTTCCCCCCCACCTGATTTCTGAATGTTGGTTTACTTTTTTGGGGGAAAAAATGACTACATATTGAAATCTGTTTTTTTTTTGTCACCTTTGTTTATAGTTTTGAAGGAGGGTGTACTCCTATAAACAAATTGCCTCCAATGTATATATGACTCTACATACTGACTATGTAACATTTAAACTAGTAGATGTTTATCTTACAATCTACAATCATCTTACTTCTAGATCTAGATAGATGTGCTGTAGGTATCTCTCATCTGATACAGCTGTGTTTATGGGAGCCATGATGTTATCTGAAGTTATGTTACTCCACCAGTTCAGTCTTGTCATTTTTTGTCATCTTTCTCATCTTTTTTGTATAATTAATAAACCGTCATTTGGAAAGCCAGTACTTCAAATGCACTCTAAGAATAAAAGTCCCTTGTTTTTTTTACACAGTCCTGTCAAGCAAAGGCAGAAAAGGCGGAGGTGTTCTGGTTTTTCTGGTTGGGTTGTGGGTGTTCACAGGTATAAGAAACTACCTGTGCATTTTGATGTGTAAAAAAAAAATGGGTTAAAAGGTTTAAACTGTCAAACTGGAGTTACAGGAGTGAGAGGTATATTGCGTGCAAACTCTGTTTGGTTCATTGCAATGGAAAATGTCATAGCACTATTGTTTTCTACTGCATAGTAACAAACAGTGAAAGTATACAGAACAGCATCAGTATAGGAGCAGGAGGAAAAGTATAATCCCAAATTTAAGTTACAGCTTTAGGGTGTTTCAGATAGTCTCTTTTCCTTTTGGCCTCATATCAGTGTAGGTAAAATCTGCTCCTGTTTGGCTTTAAGCCCCTTCACTCATACAGAGCCCAGCAGAACTTGGACATGCACACCACAACATTTCTAAACTAAAGAAGTTTTCAGAGCGAGGTTGCTTAGCAACTAGTCCGTACTGTACGAGCCCCTGCAGATCCCTCCTGAGTGTGTGTTTTGCCTGTCTCAGCAAGGCAGCCCTGAATCCTGTTCCATGGCTCAGCCAGAGCCTTGAAAATCAAATGAGAAGGTGATACCTGAGGTGCAGCTGCGCTGGTGACATTTGCAGCACTATGTGGGAGGGCTCACTGCTGCAGGAACTTATCACTGCACTGTGACTTTAAACAGTGACACATGAATTTCACTCTGACCTCTGGAAAAATAGGAAACTCTGGTGGAGTAAGTGGAAGCAGGGGTAGAAAAATCACTGGCCTGGGCATCCGACACAAGCAGACTGTGTGCCTGGGCTATTCGTTTTTGTAGTTGCCCTGAAGACATTATACTGCTCTGTAATTATTTATCTTGTATATTCTGATTTTAAATTAAATGTGACAATGTGACAAATATGTTAACACTGAAACAGACTAAACTTTTAGCACTTCAGTATGTCTGTGTAGTACACACATGATTTCTGTTAGATACCAGGCATGAAAAACACATTTTTTTAAAACCCAAACTTGGCATTTTATGTTTTGTAACCCTGAATTCAATCCGTATGTGTCACGTAGGTTCAACGACCAGAAAAAGATAAAAACTTCTACTCCGTGTCTTTCACAAAACAAAAATTTTCATATGAATATTTAAACTTGTATAATGTGTTTCACGCTGGCGTGACGCACCTCGATGCTGTAGCTATAGCACGTTATTTAATCCAACCACCTGCTGCACTACACACAACAACCGACGAGTGATATGTCTGATGGTAAAATTATATTTAATAGATGGATTAATTAGCATGTATGGAAGACAGAAGAACTTTTCAGAATCAGGAACACATCGCTATGTGATAATACCAACGAAACCTAGCAAAATAAAGTTCACCGCAAATCTGTCAAATCTATTCATCACTGAAACATTGGCCCACAACTTGCTAACTTTTTGTTGAGGGCACAAACACAATGTGCTACATTAGAAACTTATTTAGAAGAGGATAATAGTCACATACATGTTTGTTTCATTTAGTCTGACTTACCTAGCTGGTCAAACATTATTATATTACCAGTAACCAGTTTGGTTTCCAGGCAACCAACACGAGACTGGGCAGCACACTGGAGATTTCACTTGCCCAGTGGGCTAACTAATGAATTTGTGATTTGGCCACCACTAGGAGGTTGCAAGTATGAGTCACAAATTAGTTGGGTTGACAACAGGTTGTACAACAGCATTTGGTAAATGAGACATGAGTATGAGAGAGGAAGACAAACAGTTGCAGCACATCTCCACACACAGCTCAGATTTTGCAAACTTTGTTGCATGTTAGTTTATCAGAATCCCTTCCAGGAAAGTACAGCACACGCCCTTGCTGCAAGTGATAGGCTTGACTAACAACTGTGACAGCACAAGAGTGATGTTTTGACGGAGACTGCTGTGCTAAATATGATTCTGTAACGCTGAATAATGAGTCACACTACGCAGGTACTACAGGTGCTAATTAACATTCCCTCTAATAATGACGGTAACCCTGAGTGTTAGATAATCAAAACTTTTACACAAGCATACCCTTTCGTATAATTACAAATCAACTTCACCATGGTTTCAGTGACGCAGACCATCTGAGATGTGCACATCGGCACAGTCTCTTTCCATCTCAGTCCCAGAGGACAGTGAGAGTGTGGTGCAGTGTGATGGTGTAATATGGTGTAGAACTCTTGGTCTTACATAACCCTCCTAGCTCAAGCCCCAGAAACAAGCACAGTTTTAACAGTGAGGTGTGTCTGATAAATCCCGACTTACAAACTTACATTTGCTTTACATCTTAAATTCTGTTGGCAGAAATGACATTTCTGAGACATATACCCAAGATTTTTCTTTTATATGCACACACATTAGCATGCTGAAAACAAACCTGTAACAGAGGAGCGGATGAATGTTTGTTAATGAAGATGTATTGAGCGTGTGTCTCTCCCTGCAGCGATTTGGGAGTAAACAGATCCGATACAGCATGACTATGAAACACTAAACAGGCAGAACAAGCTGTTCCAGCTCCATTTCCTTAAACATACTAGATTGTAGCCCCATCTTCAACTCTCTGTTTACTACTGACAAAGTTATGAGCAAGACAACAAAATACATATTGCACAGATAATAACTCAAAGGGAGAACTTGATGTGATTTTATCTGCCAAGGATAATACCTAAATAGTGCTGACTCTTATTCCTGAAGATATGAGAAGGTTTTCCTCATAGGTGGAGGTGTCAACATTGTGATTGGGATTTAAATGAGAAGAAAATGTAAATATACACTTTCAATTAATTCACATTACACATCCCTCAGCTCACACGTTAACTGTGTTATCAGCTCTGAAACACAAAGCAACACTCGGTATTCTCTCTAGAGTCATATTCACTTCCATATTTAGCCTGTGTAGTCGAGTACAGGCCTGTCTGGACACACACAGCTCTGGGTGACTGAGTGTTTCCCATAGAGAGAGCGTGAGAGCATGTCAGATCCATACACACTGACTATAATTTCTCTCAGTCTTGTCCAGACACAACTCTAAACTGCTTCTACGTGCAGATCCAGAGACAGCCTACATACTCTTGCCTACCTCTGACAAGGCATACAACCATCTTCTCAAGAGGGCCTGAAATACAGTTTTTTATTACAAGCTCTGAATAAATGATGTACAGTTTGCACTTGATGGATGCCTAAATGCAAATTCTCTCATTCAAAATAAATAGAACACCTGATGGCAGGGTTATAATTTTGTTACAGAACTTAAAAAAAAAAAAAAAAAAAAACTTTAGACATACATCATTACTTGCACAAATGTTTAATTAAATTAAATAATAAAATATAAAATGTACAAGAATTTGATATAAACACTGACCCATATTTAATACCCACTGTAAATGGATAAAGTTGGAGAGGGGCAAAGATCAGATTAAGATTGATTTACTCGGACTGCTCTTGTAAACTCAGGAAGGCATTGTAGTACAGGACTGCAGGACTATAAACTATTTGCCCAATTATTAAAAGACACTTGGGCTTCCATTATTTCACAATGATAAATCCATCACTTGATGCTGAAAGTCCACTGTTTTTAAAGTGTTTCATTTCTCTGACACTGGCTCATTGGAGATTCCCTCCACTGTGGCAAAGCATGAGCCGGCAGCGAACTGTTCTTCAAACCTGTAAAGCAGATATTTTTAAAAAAAAGTCAATGACGATTTCGAGTCATGCTCAGAAGAACTTACACAGCCAGGCCTATAACATAATGTGAGTAAATGCTTTGGGAATATCCAGTCAGTTCTGCATGTTTCCTGTAACACACCTTTGCCTAATCATGAACAGACTGCGGCTAAATCTCTCTAATGGCCTTTTCTTCAACAGTCTCTCTGTTCTTTTTCATTTTCTTTAATGTGGCTTAGATTCTACTGCCTTTGGTTTGACTTAAGACCACATTCAAGATACAGTCATGTCCTGGCATGCTAGATGCAATCTCGCACATCTTTCTCACTACTAAGCTGGATCTGGGGAATGTAAAGCATCACACGTGGTGTCTGAACAACCAGCTCGTGAGCACATGGGTCTCTGAGGGAGCATAGTGCATGCACACATCTGTTCCCGTCATCACAGCATTGAAAGAAAATGGGAGCAATTTGTGAGATAAGTAGATGCGAGATTTAGGGGAGAGGACAAGAGTGTTGGGGGGTGGGGGTGGGGGGGGGGGGGCTGAGGGGGTGCTAGGAGGACAAAACAGGAGACATTTGGAAAGAGAGGAGTAACTGATGGATTTAATACACTTTAAGGAGAAAGACACACACACACACACACACACACAGAAGAAAGAGAAAAGGGGGAGGGAGAGAGAGAGAGAAATAGAAAAAGATGGATCAGCATAATCTCAGCTGTGTCCTGAACCTATGGCCTTAATGTTTTCGTCTTAGCGTTACTGCAATCTGTGCATTTCCTCAGAAATAGCAGAGCTGATATCTCTCTCTCTCTCTCTCTCTCTGATTAGAGCAGAAGAGAGGTCAAACTGATACTCATCCATTACTCAATAAATACAATACATTTCCTAGAACAAATTCATTTGATTAATTGTCAAAACCAAAGAAGAACAGTATTCATTTTACAAGTCCTATGAACATATTATTGTAAGAGCGTTTACTACTCAGCAATTTTAAATATTAATAATTCCTGTGCACAGAATCCAATTTGTCATTACTGTTTTGTACTTTCCCTCTTAAGCTTAAAAAGCCTGTCTGAAGGATAGGCTGTAATTGGCTGTCTCAAGAGAATACTCGCAGAACGTCAACATCAGCTTACCTCTGCTTCTCTGTCGTCATGGTTAACTGTCAGGTAAGCCTTTCTGAAATTCCAGCGACGTCAGATGGGAACTGCACCAACACTCAGTCATAGGCTGAGTGACATGAGACAAAGAATGGCTCTGAGCCAGAGAATTATGGTTTACTGTTTTACAATTCATTTTGTCCCGGGTTATGAATTGTAGAATGTCTTATTAGTGTCTTCTTTAAAAACATGTTCATTTAGTGGTTAGTAAAGCATCTGACTCTGACCCAGCAACGGTATTGATTTTTGAAGAATCCTCAATTTATCCTACAAAACTAGGATTTCCATTGTGACACTCACAGCACGCTCCATCTCTTGCAGAACAAGTATCATTTACAACAAATGCCTTTTGTCCTTAAAGTGCATCCCAGTAATTAATACTATCACTCTCATGTTTTCCCTCAAAACCCAAGCTGTAAAAACTGAAGTCATAATGTTAAAGTCTTTCAGTGTTCATTGTTGCATTAAATGCAGTTAGTTGAGTCATCAGTGTAGTCAGTGGTGACATAAATAGCAGATTAGAAAGTAGAAAATATCAACATTTAGTGCAGTTCAGCAGTATTGCTCAAAAGCAGCCACATCCAGACTAAAAGTTGTTTTTTTTTTTCTTTTCTGAAATTATTAGACTTCAGCCAGCAGTTCCTTTAACCAATGAAACAATTTCCTCTGTATTTCATGTGAAGCATTCAAGCTTTCACCCCACAGGCAGACTTCTGTGCTGAAGTACCTGCTGTTCCTCACCACCTCCCATCTCACACTCCCAGTGGAACACAGTGCTATTATTACAGCAACAATCTTCCGAGGTAGATTATGCATTATGTGTTTGTGTCACTACTTTTGTTCTGTTCTTGTTTTTCATGTTCAGTGAATCTATTCTCTTCAAAATAAGAGACGATGGAATAAAAAAAAAAAATAAAAAAAAAAGTCACTGGACAGGAAAATATGAAACAGAATCTTTCATCAGCCAGCCTATTATCCATTTCAGTTTGTATGCAATGTAGGCTGTAGCTGAAACAAAATCCTTTCTGACCTTTCAGCAGGTACCGTATTGTTTCTGAAGTGTTATACTGAGCTCTCATCAGGTTTGCTACACAGCTGTGTGTGCTTCCTCTTTTCCAGAATCTGGTTGAGCTCGTCGGTGAAAGAGTAGTATAGTGGAGACGTGGTGTCTCCGTCAGTTTGTCGGAGTAATACATAACTATTGCCGTTCATTTTGCGTAAGACGCTGGGCAGTGTGGCTGAGAACCCATTGGTGTAGTCCAGCTCAGAGTTTGGTAGAGGTGGAGGGAGTGGAGGTGCAGGAGGAAGCTCTTTACTTGAGGAAACCTGGGCCTCTCCAGGAACAATCTGTAGCAGTCCGTCGTGCGTGTTTGCTTTCCCGTTACAGTGGCTGGAGATAGTCTTCAGCTCCATACGGTCATTCCTCTTCCTCTTTCGGTCAGATTGGGCGGCTGCCCGGAGAGAGTACTTCCCCCGTTTGCTCTGCACACAGAAACTCACATACAGCAGCACTACAGTCAGGACCAGGCACAATCCACCCAGGATGGCGATCAGAGAGATGTACATGGCCTCCATGTTCTTCATGGACTGGAACTGCGGGGGGAGAGGATACGGCAGCACCGGTTCTGGATTGCTGTTGTTGGAGTTTTTGGGTTGGAGGGTTGAGTGGGGTGCCGGCAGTAGGTATTGGTGCACAATCAAAGTGTAGATCACTACATGGATGCGGACGCCGCTCTCCAGGGCGAAGCAGCTATAGTTGCCACTCTGCTCTGGTCTTGCCTCAATCACCAGCAAGCCATCAGTGCCAATGCGATAGCCTGAGTTCAGCCCATAGCCCTGCAGCTGCTGCTTATTCCTCGTCCACTGTGGGCTTGCGAGATTAGAGCTGAGCTCACACTGCAGAAGCACGTCGTCCCCTGCCGTCACTGAGCGAATGCGATGGAGCACCAGGTCTGAAAAATGAAATCATGGCAGTCAGCTGTTCATGTACAGGTGTTAATGAAGAAACGTGCATCTTGAGTGTAATTTACAGGAGGTCTGTTCATTATCAAGGTTGAGTGCTTCGAAACTGCACAAGGATTCTGAAAATACACATCACAATTTGCAACTTCTTTGTACATTATTAGAATGATCGCTACGTTGGCAACAGCAATACTTTTATGCAGCAGTAGCTTGTTGCTTAACTAGTTAACACAAAGTTGACTGAAGTGCTATTGATTTGATAAATATAAGAGTACTTATCCAACTTGAGATGTAAATTAATTATAAATTGCAATCCATGCCTGCATAGCAAATAAAACTTACACAGGGTGTTTGAAGGGTGTTAATATTATGTATTTACATTTACTACATTTAGCAGATGCCTTTATCCTGAGCAAATTACAGAAGTGCTTTGTAGTCTCTATCAAAAACATCTAATGTTAATTTAACAGGTCAAGGTCTAATACGACCAAGCCTTTATCACTTTATCCTAAAGCATGCACTAAATATTACACTTATATAAAAAGTTTAAGCTATTTGAAACTGAGTACTTTAAGCAATGAATGCTCCTCCTGTTATATTGCTCTGATGATTTTGGGATCTGGTAAATCAGTATGCATACCATCTGCTGCAGATTTTGCACAGCCTTGATTCCCACTGAGGATGTCTTGAGTCAGATTGGATCTGCACATAATTAAAAAAAAAAAAAAAAAGATAACAATTAGTTCTGGTTGAATCCATCCAGAACTCCTTAGAAATCTTACTACATTTCAAAGCTCCAACTTGTTTTCAATGCATGGGTATGTACAGTAACTAATAATAATATTGAGGACATACAGTTAGGTATGGAAGTATTTGGACAATGCCAGAGTTTTTGTGATTTTGCCTTTATACACCATCACAATGGATTTGAAATAAAACAATCAAGACGTGATCGAAGTGTAGACTTTCAGCTTTATTTTAAGAGGCCCCACAAAAATATGGCATTTACCATTTAGGAATTACAGCCATTTTCAGCAAAGTACCTCCATTTTCAGGGGCTCAAAGGTATTTGGACAAAGTGACATAATTGTAAATATAACCATAATTTTAATACTTGGATGAAAATCCTTTGCAGTCAATGACTGCCTGAAGTCTGGAGCCCATGTTCTCATAACTCAGATTCTGAGTTTCCTCCCTGGAGATGCTTTGCCAGGCCTTCAGTTGCTGCTTGTTTGTGGGTCTTTCTGCCTTCAGTCTTGTCTTCAGTAAGTGAAAAGCAGCTCTATTGGGTTGAGATCAGGCAACTGACTAGGCCACTGAAGAATATTCCACTTCTTTGCCTTCAAAAAGTCTTGAGTTGCTTTCGCAGTATGTTTAGGGTCATTATCCACCTGCACTGTGAAGCGGCATCCTATCAGTTTTGAAGCATTTGGCTGAATGTGAGCAGAGAGTATAGCCCTATACACCTCAGAATTCATCTTGCTACTTCTGTCAGCAGTCACATCATCAATAAACACCAGTGAGCCCGTTTCATTGGCAGCCATACATGCCCATGCCATAACACTGCCTCCACCATGTTTGACACATGATGTGGTATACTTTGGATCATGAGCTGTTCCTTTCTTTCGCCATCCTTTTCTCTTCCCATCATTCTGGTACAAGTTAATCTTGGTTTCATCAGTCCAAAGAATCTTATTCCAGAACACGGGAGGCTTTTTTAGATGTTTTCTGGCAAAGTCTAATCTGGTTTCCTGTTCTTGAATGTTACCAGTGGGTTGCACCTTGTTGTAAACCCTCTGTATTTACATTCATGAAGGCGTCTCTTGATTGTAGATTTTGACAATGATACTCCTACCTTCTCCAGAGTATTCTTGACTTCTGTTGATGTTGTGAAGGAGTTTTTCTTCACCAAGGAAAGGATTCTGTGATCGTCCACTTTAGTTGTCTTCCGTGGTCTTCCAGGCCTTTCGATGTTGTTGAGCTCACCAGTGCTTTCTTTCTTTTTAAGAATGTACTCAACTGTTGATTTGGCCACACCTAAGGTTTTTGCTATCTCTCTTATAGATTTATGTTGTTTTTTCAGCCTAATGATGGCCTCCTTCACTTGCATTGAGATCTCCTTGGACTTCATATTGGTAGCGCCAGTCAAACAGCTGCCAAATGCCAACTCAATACCTGATATCAACTCCAGACCTTTTATCTGCTTCATTTGTCTTGAAGTAATGTAGTAATGTAATGAATTCAATTGTCCAAATACCTTTGAGCCCCTGAAAATTGAAGTACTTTGCTTAAAATGGCTGTAATTCCTAAATGGTAAATGCCATATTTTTGTGGAACCTCTTCAAATAAAGCTGAAAGTCTACACTTCGATCACATCTTGATTGTTTTTTTTAAATCCATTGTGGTGGAGTATAAAGGCAAAATCACAAAAACTCTGTCATTGTCCAAATACTTCTGGACCTGACTGTACATGTGTAGATTAGAATATCAAAGCATCTCAAAACAGAAACATGGCCCATGGATTCAGGTAGGCAAATGTGTGAACAAACACCCTTGAGGGCTCAGGACTTACACAAACAAAAGCAAGACACATACCTGTCTGGGTGTGAAGTGATCTCGACACATTCAGCCCCATCCCAAGCACAGAAAGGGTCCCGTGCTAACACGCAATCAAAGCAGGATGTATATCTGTGACATGTGGACAAAGGCAGCTGTACAACACCAGAGGGTGAGCCCACATACACACTCATCTAGAGGTGAATCAACAACCAGACACAACAACATAAATATGGAGCGTCATATTTGAAATGACATATATATGTGTTTCACAAGCAGTAGCAATATCCTTGTGTTGCAGAGGACATTTGTCCATTTACTAACCTGTTTCTGAGAGATGACTATACTGTCCACAGGCTGTGGCTCCTCAAACAGCTGCAGCTCTTCAATAATGTGAAGCTGACCATTAATTTCTACTGCTCTCTGGAGCCAACCTTCATCTGCATAAGGCAAACGTCCAACATTATCAATGAAACAGAGGACCAGAATACCACAATTATATGGCATACAACTACACACAGACCTAGGCCACCTCCCATGCTTCAGGAATGCAACGTGATGAATTTCTAATTGATCAGTCTGAAGGGATGAAGAGTATAAGGAACTGATAGTGCATATATGCAGAGTTTAGTCTGTTTGAATTAAAACCTGTTTCCCCCCTGTGTGATTCATTCAGGCAGGTGAGAACACAGCAATGACACTCACTTGCAAACCAAAACAACCAGTCTGAGAGTCTAGTGAGAAAGCTATTCGATCCTTAATCAGTGTGGGAAGTGAAGCAAACATGGTGTGTGTTTTGGGTTACGGATGACATTTTTAGTAGATGCAAGCTGCTCAACGGATTCGCAAGACACAAACGGAGCCAAAGGACAAAGCTGTAGTGTTCTGGATATTTCAACTGACAAACAAAAAGAGAAAATAAATACTGGATGTGATAGACAAAATGTTTTAAAGTGATCTAATTTAAATGTTTATAATTAGTCATGTACTTAGGGTTGGATACGTGTTCTCCGTGCTCAGATGATTTTGTGATTTCTACACACACTTGGCGAAGGTTTGTTTACATTTTTCCATTGCCTTATTTCTGACCAATGAATGAGAGTGGTTTATGGGTTGTTTTAATGCTTTCTGGATTGTTTAATAATGTGCCATGTGAAACCAAAGCAAATCAAATCACTGACAAAACCAAAAGTATTAAATTTTCCTCTCGTTCGGACTGGACAAGCGGACTAATGGTTGTGAAGGCACCCTAAAACACACCTGTCCCAATGAAGAGCATGTGGTATGTCTGTCCATCTAGAGCAGTCACTTTGTGCACCACTATTTTAGTGTAGTCCACAGTCCTCCGAAACAGCAGGGGACGCTGTCCTAGAGGGAGAATCTGTCGAGACATTAGTGGATGACGGCGTACAAAATGCAGCACATCATCCGGCAGGTCAGTGGAGAAGTTGATGCCTCTTTCCCTGAGTCGATCTGTGATGCACTGAGGAGCAAAGAGCGGAACATTACACCACGTTTACACCAAACGTTACACCATGCACCACCTACTGCATTTCCCCTGGCCTGCAAACATATAAAAGCTAAAACCGCTGAAGTAAAAACTGCATCTTGTCCCATGCTGTTAGACATTACACTATTATTAGCCTCCAAAACAATCCATGTCAACATGTAAATGTTTAGGTTGTAATCAAACGAGGCTCACAAGCTTAAAGCACCAAATAAAGACAGCAAAACTCCAGTCTCACAAGTTTATAGACAAGCTAAACAGTTACTGAATCTGAGATATGAAATGCCATATATCTGCAGAGGCACTCGTTATATATATATATATATATGTCTTGGCATCCTGATCTCTCTTTTATTCTTGACCCTAATCTCCATGGCAATGAGCTATTATGCTGTAAGCATCTCATCTCTGAGGCTTTACTTCATGCTCACTTTGCTCTCCTCAGTCTAATTGCAACTCTATGGCCAAGCTACATCTGTTGTGTAGGAGCACAAAGTAAGCAGGTGGAGTCGGATGGATCAAGATAAGCAGGCAAGAGTAAGAGGAGACTACAGAGCTGCAGAGCTTACCGAGCCAGGTCTCGGATCAGGCACCTTCCCCGTGTACTCAGTCAGTTTGGCGCCAGCGTCCTCCTGATTTTCCATGTAGGGCCCTTCAAAGACCCGCTGGACGTCTTTGATTGAGTAGCGGCAGATGGCCGAAGCTTTGACGTTTTTCCTGTAAAACAAAAACAGTGTTTAACGTAATCACAAGGCAGCAGTAATGCAAGAGGTTTAAGCACCAAATCAACTAAAATCCCAAACAAATACTCAAAAAATGTGAATGAGTAAATTAATCAATACTTTCTATCATTATTTGAATGTTTCTAGGCAACAGAGGCTGGGAGGCTAAAGAATCGAGCTTTAAATCAGAGTTTTGAATCAGTCAGTGCAGGTCTGATTTTTACAGTTTGTAGTGGGTGGGCTTGCTTCAGCAGCTCAAGAGGCTCTCTGCCTCTGAGCCTCGGCTGATCTCTTTGTTTCTCAAGGTCTTGGCATGTTGGCACAGAGGCTCCATGAGCCCACAGGGTAACCATGGCAACATGAAAATAGATTACAGATGTATAAAAAAAAGATGTCAAAGAGATATAAAGGAAGGTAGAGGGACGAGGGCGAGAGAGTGGGACAGAGACAAAACTCATCAAGAGCTGCAGTACATTCTTCTGACAAGGGGGTAGAAAGGGGATGGGGACAGAGTGAGCATATATTACCAGTCAGTGGAGAAGAGGGAAGAAAGGGAACATTAGGTGAGGAGTAGAAGATAGAAACAGATGCCAAGTTGCATCTGGAACTAAAAATACCACAGACGAACATACTCTAAGTTTTGTGACAACAGCTCATTTCTAACGCTGTCAAATGCCTGCTGAAAACTGACTGGCTGATGGTGGTATTGCTGTTAAGTAATCAATTCATCTTATATATATATATATACACACACACATATACTTAACTGTATATATCCAATAATGCTCAAACAGACTTAAGCTTTCTGAGAACCAGTTATTTAAATCGGACCCCGCCCCTATGGATGATCACACCCCAAACTTTGCAATGTTGACCTCATCAGAATCTTGAACATGGCTTTCAAGTTTCCTGAGTTACAGTCATTTGAGTAAACCAAGTTCTACTCCACTAGGATTGATTGGAATGTGGTGACCATTCTGTTTACAAATATCGTATAATTTGCACAAATTGAACTTAAATTTGAGCAAGCTGATCCAAATGGACCAAAAGGCAGCTTTTTACAGCTGGAGCCAAGGAATCATTTGGACTGTAGACCTTATTTTAAAAGAAATATCTTTTTTTTTTTAAAATTATGAATACAGAAGAAGTGCCTGCCAATGGCCAGTTTGTGTGAGGTTCCAGAGGTTACAAGAGGGTGCTTACATGGCCAGGTTTCGTGACGACCGCTCAAAGTTGACCCTCTCAAATGCTTGCTGAAATCTGATTGGCCAATGGCAACCGTGTTTTTCTCACCAGATCGACAACAGCACACAAACATTGCATAATCAATGAAACCCATACAAACACTTTCTGGTCAAGTTCAGGGCATGTGGCCACCAAAAACAATCTGACCTGAACTTGAAGGTCACCACAAGCAGCTCATAATTGTACAGTTCTCAAAGTAATCTGTCCTCCCTTCTTTCACCTTTCTGAGTCAGCAGACACAAAGCTTTTCTCTGTTCAGTCATCTGTCCCTCATTTATTCATGAGCTTGCAGTTCACATGTCAAACCTAACACCAGCCTGCCAGCTCATCAAAACTGCTCTTCTCTTAACATACAAAAGGACAGCCTGAGCGCAACAGAAAGCAATGTTTTTTCCACTTCATGGACACAAAATGTATTTAATACTTGCAGTTTTTTTGTTAAACAAAGATAGAGAGGAGCAGAGCTTCAGAGATTCTCCATGGTACATCCTCAAATCTCTTCAGAGTGACTGACCTGCTTATGAATAAAAGATAACACAGACTTCAGGCAGCCAGAAAACCTGTCAGCCATTCTTCCTGGGATTATGCTTCTGGAGTGAGCTTGTGAGAGCTTGAGTGCAGACACATCAAGCATGAGGTGCATGGCCAATTGGACATATGCACTCATGAACAGACTGGCACCTTACTACATTCATGAATGCTCATTGTCCACTGGAATGATCCTCTGCGGTGGCTGTCACTGCCTTCTACCAGGAACTTATCTACCTGAGCAAACTCAGGATCCGAATTCCTGCAGCTTTCTTGTATAACTGCTGAAATAAGTCATGTGTGAACTACCTATATGTCAGCTGCCTGCTTAATTCAATCGAGACTTGAAAAAGTTGGGCTTTTGTTTTCAATGGAAAGCAATGAAGCCTCCAATGAATCAGACAATCAGGACTGGATGCATTTTATTTCACTATAAACAAGACGGCAAATCGAATCAAACTCTACAAACTCATTGTGCTTACCATTCCAGGCCAAAGATGCCGTATAGCATAGTGTCCTCAGTCCTGGGGCCCTTCAACACAAACATGCTGCGCAAAACATTAAAGTGGAACTCATAGTCAGGCAGCGAGCAGACCAACCGAGCCTTCAGGAAGGACGTCCACTTCTTCTGCAGGGTCAGGAGACCACCTCTGTCGCTCTGCAGGAGAAGAGAACAGAGAATGGGGGAAAAAAAATAATCTGAAGGGAAGCACTTATTAAGGAATGCTACTCACACTACTCCAAGCCATAAACAATACATTTTAAAAAGGCTTAGCAAAAAACATGCTATTTACACCCAATTAAATAATACGGATGGTGTTTAGTATTATTTTTAACACTAAATATTTAATAGGCAATTACTGTTTCCTCTGTTTGGCTTCCCCAAACAAATAATATATATCGAGTTTGATAATGACTCCCGCAAACTTTAGGTTTATAATGTATATATGAAACTTCTAGCACAACACTAACAACCCCATGATTAAAGACAATCCTGCTATTACTCAATTATTTTTATTATTATTATTGTTATTATACAAGAAAACTCCGCAGTATTATTACATTATAATTCTATTATAGAAAACTAAGACAGAGGTCAAATACACTTAATTCAAGCATGAATCACTTATTTGCTCTTGGCAGTATCGCTTTATTCTGCTGCAAGTGTGATTCGTGGGAAATTAGAGCAGGATGGACTGGGTGCGAAAAGATATTGTACATGCTGTAGGTTGGATTTAGCAAATTTCATTTACACCCTGATTCCCCCAGAGGAAAACAGCTCTTATTGGACACTACACCAAATGCCTCTGCATGCAGTTTTCTCCCAGCTGGGCACCTCCCCTGAGCCAGTGTGTTTAAACAGGCCCTGCACACTGAGCTAAACTGAAATACACTAGACCAAATACCCTCTACTATAAACAGGTAAAAGTGAGGAGACACTGCATCTGCAGTAATCATCAGCTGAGCCTTTCTGAATCACCATCGAAATAATATCCTTATCTAAAAATGGGTACTCCTCCACATCTCGAATGTGCGCTCCAAGTAGAAAATCTTTGTAATGCAGTTAAAAGTTTAATGCTGGAAAAAAACTGTAACCATGCTTGGAAAATAATACACGCGTATCCTCATTAGGAATTAATGAAGAGAATATAAAAGAAGAAACCTATTTTTCAGATGCCTGTGTATTCAGATGGTCTAGACTAATAGACTAATTTAAGCATGTGAAGAACCGTAGTCTGTAGAAGAACCTTAGTCTGTGTGTGCAGTGCATTTTGCTGCTAGCATGAAGATAATGAAGGATAATCTTCTCATTAAAGTGATCGTGCTGTGTGGACTGGCAAAGAGAGATCACGAGTCCGCCCACAGTCCACACAGCTCAACATACATAGAGCACTACTGCAAGACTCACTACGTTTCAGTTTAAAGACGTATACATGTCTTAATTAATTGCAATTCACAGATCAATCAGCAGCCTACTGGTAACGCTGCTAAACAGGCTTATAACAATGCAAAAGATCCAGACTGAAACAGTCAGTGAAAAGTCAGCCTTAATGTGGCCCCTCACTAAGTCTTCCATGAATGTTAGAGGAGTTTCAATTTAATGATCGAGTCAATTGCAGTGATATAACCTATCAGGCTGATGGGATTTGCAGTTCACTGTAGACTCAGCATTGCAAATGCAGTAAATAACTAGGCAAGTGCATCCCGACCTTGAACACAGTGCCAAACCTCTAATGAGAACCATGGCAGAACATCCTGGCTGAGTAAACAGAGTCCTGCGTTAATAAGCTTCGCCTGGCTAAGGAACATGTACTACAATACATCACACTGACCGCTGAGGATGGAGAGCAACAGTGTGATGGATGAATGCATTCTTATAAAGAAAGATCTGCAAAGCTGTGATTCACTGAGTGAGAGCAATGAGCTTACAGTAATCTGAGACTGGCACTTTGAGTGGAGTGTGTTGGGGGAAAAGCAGCATGTGAGAGAGAGAGTCTTGGCAACTAGCCCAACTGCACTGATGTGAAAACTCTATTAAGGATCGTGTTAAGCTGCAAAGAAAAGGGAACTAAAGAGGTTTCAGCTTTCTGCTGTGAAGAAAATGGTTTGGTGCGCACACAATCACCATATTTTACTGTCCTTGTGAGGATCCTCCATTGATATAATTAATGCTAATTAATAATGGTAATTAATGCTATGCATACACCTAAAGCAAACCTTAAATGATTTACCACACACACACACACAAATTTATATACATATACATATACATATACACACACACACACACACACACACACACACACACA
>CM040977.1:18690966-18731997 GCA_022985145.1 Pangasius djambal
TGCGCACACAATCACCATATTTTACTGTCCTTGTGAGGATCCTCCATTGATATAATTAATGCTAATTAATAATGGTAATTAATGCTATGCATACACCTAAAGCAAACCTTAAATGATTTACCACACACACACACACAAATTTATATACATATACATATACATATACACACACACACACACACACACACACACACACACACAGCCCGGCCAATAAAAAAGTCGTTTAGATTTTAATAGGCAAATACATAAGAGTCTGTGAATGGATCATTATTAGAGTGATTATAATGTTTCTAGCATGTTATATGTTTGGCAACAGTTCTTTTAATCTTAAAAGATGAAGTGTGTAGCTTTTTAGTTCTTTAATAACCATGTAGAAAGACGTATCATGGCCATATTCCAGGACGACACTGCCAAGATTCATCAGGGTTAAAATAGTGAAAGAATGGTTCAGAGAGCATGAAGAATCATTTTCACACATGAAATGGCACCTCCGAGTCCTGACCTTAACCTCAGCGAAAGTCTCTGGGATGTGCTGGAGGAGACTTTACAGAGTGCTCTGATGCACCGCTTGATGGAAATAAATGTTGTGATGTTATTTCCATCAAGAGGTGCATCAATTTTTGGTCAAGATCTTGTACTGACAGTGAAAGAGGTGAGCACTCTGTAACGTCTCCTCCAGCACATCCCAAAGACTTCCACTGAGGTCACACTCGTCTCTATGTTTTGAATAGGATTTGTCAAGATTTGTTTATGTGTGAGGATGTGTGTCCATTTCTGCATACTCCTGACCATATGCAAGAACCAGTGGAGGTAGAAAAGTGTAATAGGAGGTAAACTGATTATGCAGAGCTTCTATATCACTTACTGTCAGTCATTTCAGCATAACTGAACTAGTAATTACTGATTTCGGTGTTCACAAGATGCAGACAGATGACACAGACGGAATGTAACGTAAAATCGTATTAAAGGAAACAGACAGCACAGCGAGCAGGCTACTGTGCTTTTTAAAGGAAAGTTGTTTACGATATATGGCAAACTTGAGGGCTTTTCTTTATGCAAATGATTGTGGCTGTGCACGAGCACATCAATTTACAATGTGTGGAATTTATCCATGGCCATTGCGTACAGCTGTACATGTGATAAATATGTACATGTGATAAATACCAATGCACACTTAGATAAATGAGGCTCCTGGTGACCAAGCATTATTTAAGCAAATCAGACAGTGACTGTGAATTAAATGTATCAAACCCAATATATTTGTAACCACATGAAGACGTGTTAAAATGTAAAATGTTTTCAGAACTTTATTTCACACCCCTGTCATGGGAGAGCAGGGGGCTACAGATTAAGAGTGTGTGCTGAGAACAGGAGTGGCTCATGTTGTACCTTACACACACGGGCCACACGGGCCACCCTGCTGTAGCTGGAGTACAGACTGTGTTCCTGACTCTTCTCCGTGAAGAAGAAATAGATTTTATCGTCATCTCCGACAGAGCTATTCACACTCTCCTTCACCAGCGCCGACTCCACAAAATCAGCCTCTGCACAGGACCGAACATTTCTCTGTTAATATGATGTGTGTTCAGTGTGGAGAAAATGACCTTAATCCCCACTGGAGAAACTTATGGAAAACATCACTATACGAATCCATGGAAAGCCATTAAACTGGAAAGTATCAGTCTATAAATACACTGATAATAACTGCAGAGCAGATGTATTTTCCATGTGCTGTAACGCACTAACCATAAAGCCAGCGAGTGGGGGCTTCCTCTGTTCTCAGCATGGGGTTCGGAGAGTTCCTACGAATGTCTGGAGAACTCCAGAACTCATACTGAGAAGCCGTGTACATTTGGCCATCTGAGAAAAAGAAGAGGATTATGATTATGCACGAAAGGTTTATGACCATACAAGATACCGCAGAAAGGATATTTTCACCACACCAGTAGTTACATTTTATTATTTATCAGTAATATGTTATTCTATAAAAATCAACCTGAAACTATTGCCGTGTGTTCACACTAGCAAGGTAAGTGACTGGTGCTGCTCCAGGTTTCTCTCTGTGGCTGTGAAAATGGCAGTGGCCCACATGTGTGTAATTTTGTGTAATTTCTACACAATTCCATGTTATTTTTTGTTTAAAATGTATTTTAGTATTGGAGTAAACCCCATTAAAAGATCATTTTGTCATTCATTTTTCAGTTCCAAATACTGTTGATTCTGAACTAATCCCAAGTAGGAAGTGAAGTATAGAAAATTGGGCAAACAGTGAACATCCTGCACTATAGACTCATTCTAACAGCCAATCTTTCTGATTAGCAACTTTACTAGTAATAACTAATTTCCGTAAAACATAAAATGTCCATGTTGCCGTAGTTGCAGCTCCACCTCCCAAACGATTTGTGGTTGTCTCCTACTAGTGTGAATGTAGGGTTACGCTAAGACTTTACAGTGTACAGTGGTGCAGATTATTTCCTTACCAACAAGCAGGCCTGTGTAGCCTTTAGCAGGGTCATAAGGGCACCTTTCTCGACCCTCCTCAAACACTGAAGACATTTTAAACTCCCTACTATCCTGCAAAAACACAAGAGAAAATAGCCACCTCAAACAAACTATAAAGCTATGAAGACAAAAGTTGGAAGCATCAAACAAAAATATGAAACCTAAGGTGTGGACTTCTAGAGCTTTTTCAGTATTTTACTCACAATATATGCACACTGTGGGCTAAATGCATGAGTTCCACAAGTATATAAGTGGGTGCTGTTGAATCTCTGCAGGAATCGGATGTGGTTAAAACATTCAGTCTGTAATAGGGAATAAACGTGTCAGTAAACTGGAACAGGATGAAAAGATATTTGTCTAGATGTGTAAGGATGATATTAACCTTGTTATCTTTCCCTTTGTTCAGACAGAGCTGCTTCCGGTCTTCAGGTGCCTCCCAATCAATCTGTACGAGGAAAAGATCGACACGCTTATTTTATAGGCAAAGTGTCTTTCGTTTACGCCGAGATATCTACATTCACCATACACGTGAATAAAAACACCTGTACACCTGCTCATTCATGCAATTACCCAATCAGCCAATCGTGTTCCAGCAGCGCAATGCATAATACTATGCGGATACAAGTCAAGAGCTTCAGTTAATGTTCACATCAAAGATCTGAATGAGGAAAAACGTGAGCAGTGACTTTGGCAGTGGCATGATTGTTGGTGCCAGACTGAGCTGGTTTGAGTATTTCAGAAATCTCCTGGGATTGCCACACACAACAGTCCTTACACAGAACGGTGCGAAAAACAAAAAGCATCCAGCGATAGCGGCAGTTCTGTGTGTGCGGTAACACCTTGATGATGAGAGGTGTCAGAGGAGAATGGTCAGACTGGTTCGAGCTGACATGAAAGCTACGGTAACTCAAACAACCACGCTTTACAACGGAGTACAGGCGTTCCTAATAAGGTGAATGTATATACTGTTTTGTAACTACAATGTTTTCTATTCTGACAGCAGAAAATCTACGAGGCTGTTTTTTTCACTACACAGTTTTCTCATATAGGTGATCTTAAAACAAAAATCTGTGATGTGCCAGTAGAGTACTCACTGTGTGACTGGAGCTGGAGATATTAGAGGCCTTCAGGGCATACAACGCTCCTCTAGCTCCCACATACAGCAAGCCTGGCTCCTCCTCCAGCAGCAGGGTGCTATAGTTCAGAGCAGAGCCACTGAAGCGTCTGCACCCCCACAACTCTGATGTACACAACACACACACACACACACACACACACACACACACACACACAGGTCATACTAAACCCTCAAACTGGTATAATATTCCAATTATTGATTTGAGTGTGTACCAAAGATTTTACACAAAAAGTATGTACGTGCAAGGAAACTATTAAAGGAGCAAACAATAACATTTCCAGTCCAGTGGCTGTAAGGTGAAATACACTAACAATAACCTTCTATCACCGCCCATGCACACAAAGCAAAATTAATAATTAAAAAAAAAAAATGAAGAGGAAATAAAAGCTGAGGTGTTTGTTTACAGCTTATGGCTATGTGCAGTCAGAGCAGCCCATCCTCCACTTATACAGCGGCATTTCTTTTGTCATAATTGCATGATTTTTCCTATTAGTCTTAATTTGGGGGTTTGTGTTGGCTGGCTTTCTTTATTTTTTCATATTCTTTAAATATATTATAGCCAATAATATCAAATTATGGTTTGCACAAAGTTTTCTCAATGGTATTCTTAGTCCTTGACCCAGTGAACTAGCATTAGAATGTGTTTTTGTCAGAGACTCCAAAGCACTTCTGTAGGTCGCTCTGGATAAGGGCGTCTGCTAAATGCTGTAAACGTAATAAAAACTTGACGGTACATTCCATATATAAAAGTGCAGTAATCCATGCAAATTATATGATTTGAAGTTGTTCAAGTTGAGGTTTACAAGTTGTTCCGAATTTCCAGGGTTCTCATGGTTTACGAAGAAATCCATTCGTACCCAGCTTGTTGAATGTGGGTATAACGGTTAAGTAGACTGCTTACACTGCTTGCTTTATTAGAAAATGGTGATGGCATGCTTATGTGGTACTGTTTTTCCATTGATACTGTACACCACGTAGCAACATGAACAGACAAACACACACTACATGGTTCTTTTCTCCTGTGTGGGTGTCTCTGGCAGGAAGAGCTTTAGAGGCAGTAACGGGAAGGATTGTATGCTTCTTTAGGAATGCTTTAGCAATCAACTGGAGGGACACAGATGTCAAACAAAGCCAGAGAGTGACAGAGTGGAGTTAGTTTCAGAGAAAGAGAGAGAGC
This sequence comes from Pangasius djambal, assembly GCA_022985145.1. Classification (NCBI taxonomy): domain Eukaryota; kingdom Metazoa; phylum Chordata; class Actinopteri; order Siluriformes; family Pangasiidae; genus Pangasius; species Pangasius djambal. The sequence continues at coordinate 18,695,784 of CM040977.1, forward strand.
AATCACTGTGCTTTATGACTCCCTGCTGATGCTGCTCCCTACTTTACCTATGAATCACTTGACACAAACACATCATTCCTGTTTCTGTCTCAGTAAAGACAGTCTTATTGTTATCTCTCAAACAGGGTGCGTATGTGTGTTAGTGTATACCCCAATCAGCCATGACATTAAAACCACTGACAGGTGAAGTGAATAACGTTGATTATCTTGTTACTGTGGCACCTGTCAAGGGGTGGGATATATTAGGCAGCAAGTGAACAGTCAGTTCTCAAAGTTGATGTGTTGGAAGCAGGAAAAATGGGCAAGCGCAAGGCTCTGAGTGACTCTGGCAAGGGTCAAATTGTGATGGCTAGATGACTGGGTCAGAGCATCTCCAAAACGGCAGGTCTTGTGGGGTGTTTCCGGTATGCAGTGGTTAGTACCTACCAAAGGTGGTCCAAGGAAGGATAACTGGTGAACTGGCAACAGGGTCATGGGCACCCAAGGCTCATTGATGTGCATAGGGAGCAAAGGCTAGCCATCTGGTCTGATCCCACAGAAGAGATACTGTAGCACAGGTTGCTGAAAAAGTTAATGCTGGCTATGATAGAAAGGTGTCAGAACACACAGTGCAGCTTGCTGCTATGGGGCTGCGTAGCTGCAGACCGGTCAGAGCGCCCATGCTGACCCCTGTCTGCTGCCGAAAGCACCTACAATGGGCACATCAGCATCAGAACTGGACCATGGTACTGTTTTTCCATTGATACTGTACACCTTGTAGCAACATGAACAAACACTGACACACACACTACACAGTTCTTTTCTCCTGTGTGGGTGTCTCTGGCAGGAAGAGCTTTAGAGCAATGGAAGAAGGTGGCCTGGTCTGATGAATCATGTTTTATTTTACATCAATGTGGACGGCCGGGTGCGTGTGTCGCATACCTAGGGAAGAGATGGCACCAGATGCACTGTGGGAAGAAGGCAAGCCAGCAGAGACAACTTACAGGACTTAAAGCATCTGCTGCTAAAGTCTTGGTGCCAGATACCACAGCACACCTTCAGAGGTCTTGTGGAATCCATGTCTCGATGGCTCAGAGTTGTTTTGGTGGCACAAGGGAGACCTACACAATATTAGGCACCTGGTTTTAATGTTATGGCTGATCAGTGTATGTGTGTACCTTATCTACAGAAAACTGGGTCAAATATTTAAACTACTGAAAAGTGCTTTAAGTTTACAAAGTGTCTTGTCTTTACAAGTGTCCAGCCTCTGAATCCTTCAATACATCCAAACACATATACAAACACCATCACACACACATTCACAAACAAACACTCATACACACACACACACGTATGCAGACAAAGCAGCACACCTCACTTGTACAAAACACGTCAGAAAAGTGAGTCAGCAACACAATCTCCAACCAACGCTCAGGAATTGAAAGTTCACGACTATCGTATCACACCACATGGGCAAAGACTAGACATGTGACGTGTCTCAGTTCATTCCCTCTTTATCATACAGTGCATTATTTATGGTGCAGACATTCTGTAATCTTCTCCGATTTCTGTGTACAAATAATACTGCCAGGATCGATCACTACGTTATCACCTGTAGTGCACCATAACTCCAGTGCACAACTAATGCTCACTACTTACATCATCACTAAAGTAGCAGAATACATAGCGATTTCTTTCAGCACAAATTTTACAGGTCAGGATGGATACAGGCACAAACAACCTCATATATAAAAACTGTTGTTTAACCACCCTTGAAGGCACTTGTTAGTTGTTTATTTAACACAGAAAACATTATAACTGTCTTTTTTTGGGTTATTTGTAACTTCTACACTGTTTATGTAAGGATTGGTCACGAGGATGTGTTTCCAATGCACTCACTAGGAAGTGCCTGAATTCAGTCCCTCACTGCTGCCTTATATAGTGCTGTTTACAGAACAGTCTAGGGGTGTAACACAATGATCTTTATGCATCTGTGCTCAAAATATTTGTATCTGTAGCTGTATCAAGATTTGGAACACACTGTAAAAACCCAGGCGCAAAAATGCACTGTCTGTGAATTCTGGCTCTGACAGTTCTTTCACACTCAAGTTCATATCTCAAATTCATAACCAGGAAACTGCTTACAGAGTTATTATTTTTGTTTGTACATGCCCATAATATTTTCTAGCTAATTTAGTTAGAAATCTATTTCCCAATATATAAACATACTAGTAGCATAATCTAAAGCACTGCGGCCCTGACCAGGCAACCAGAAGCCCTGTAAACCTTTCTGGCATGTTTTATTAAAAAAAAAAAAAAAAATTAAATAACACAACAAACAACAACAACAACAACAACAACAACAACCTATCAAAGGAATAATGCACCTCCTATTCATATCTATTCAATCTGAATATTCATATATGGTTACATTCCTAAAACCGTCTATATAATAAATAGTAACAGACACAGGAGTGGCTTTAAAGAGTATCACCCAAAGTAGTGCTTATTTCCTTATTCTCTGTGTGATAGACACATTTTTTGGTAGGCCATAATCAGGGGAAAACATGGGTATGACTAATGTTAAGAATGGTGGACTGTGGCCTTGACAGTGCCAGTAATGAGATAACTCATTTCCTTGAGTGTTGAAGTAGAGTAATACAATTGTGAGCCCTATCCTTGTAGGGGCAGTCTCTCAGTCTCTCTCTCTCTCTCTCTCTCTCTCTCTCTCTCTCTCTCTCTCTCTCTCTCTCTCTCTCTCTCATATGTGTGTGTGTGTTTTCAGTCATGCAGTTACTTTGTAATATCCTATAGTAATAAATCAAGCCAAGCTGGATTGTAGTATAATCTTTATACCTTTAATCTTTAGTATAATCTTCCGATCCACTTGCTACTGCAGGAATTATGCATGTACTCTATATACATGCTCACATATACCTCCGGCCATACTTTCCCACAGCTACATAACAACATGCCCACACTTGTGGCCATCCATTACAGATCCTTTATTAGTGGAACACACAGACAGGTATGTCACATGCAGGCTGCCCAGACCTGGATTCAGTAAATTCATCATATAAGCTGTGCTTAAATCTGTTACACGAATTCCAAACCGAGGTGATCCGAATCAGACTCTGATAACAAGAGAAAAAAGTCAATGGCTTCCACAATATCACCACCCTGAAGAGGGCAAGGCAAAACAAGCAGTGAGTTCAAACAAGCACGGAAAGAGGTGAAAAAACACACACCCAAACCAACCGCAACAACAACTACAGCACACACACACACACACACACACACACACACACACACACACACACACACACACACACACACACACACACACACACACACACACACACACACACACACACACACGGCCCAGGCAAGTCTATTCTCAGAACTGCTCCTGAACATCTGGCTTTCAGTCACCTTAGTGAAGAACTTATGACTCACATTCATAGCAGGGACATGAGAAAAAGAGCAGCAAGCACACAATACAATATTTCTATCTCGTTAGCAGCGTGGATTATAGAATGCTTTTCATTTCATAACCCATTCTAGCCGAAAGTAACACAATGACCAGAGGAACTCCCTCTACCTTTATTCTGACAAGTAGCTTCATCATCAAAACTGCAAATATGGTGTTTAGTGACACCCATGCAAAAGTCCATGTGCAAAGACATTTATTTTCCCTGACGTTTGGATGACTGTGCTAAATCACAGTGCCGGCTTCAGCATGGACTCAGAGGTACACGCTGGCTCTGTAACACTCATGAGCATTAAAACAAATAAGGGCTGTGGAACTGAAGCTACCACACTGCAAGTGTTACGACAGTGTTACACGGCATAACATTTTGGGAAGATTCGAAAATTATATGACAAGTGATGACACGTTTGACACATTTTCTGCCACCCAGCCATACACACACTGCAACAGTCCTGCCTGCTGAATTCCAATGAGAGCCAAGATCACTGAGCAGACAGCTGCGAGTTAATGTGTGTACTTGTAGGATAGAACGAGAGGTACTGAAGTAAAATAAAAGCAAATGCTGACTAATGCTTTCTATCCAAATTGATCATTATATAAATCAACAACAGAGAGTCAGAGACAGACAGACAGAGAGAGAGAGAGATAGAAAGATAGCAGAGAGTGTGTGTCGCCACGAAGGAATGTTTTCTGAGTAAACATCTTTGAAGGTCTCACGGGGACCAGAACAGGGCAGAACACAGCGCTCACTGCGACATTTTCTTTTCCGTCATCTCGAAACTGATATTTGAGGAATTACTGAGTGCACATCAGATTGTATACGTGCTGTGCTGAACCATGTATTCAGCTGGCATTGCTCTGATTGCTAGTGTGACTATCTTCTGAGTGTGCCAGATGAACTCTTGCCCATTCAGTCTTGCGTAACAGTTAACTTTAGCCACAAATGGTGCTGTTCAGCCCTGCCTATTAATTACTACACCCAGAACAAAGTTTCTTCCCACAATGACTCACTGTTAGCAAAAGCTTTGTGTAAAGATGAAGGTTTCTGCTGGAAAAACCAGGAAGACAAAACAGTAAACAGCCTGAATTTTCTCTCATATTAATAACTGTCACTCCCTCCCACACGCCTCTGCTAGTCCTGAATATCAAAAGCACCCAAAATCATTATCTGGTTACAGTACAAGTAATCTACATTTTTATACAGACTCGTCATCTCTTTCATCAAGCCATCATTTGGTCACTTTTAGATACTTTTAACCCATGACAATCATTCCAACCTTCATCACGATACTGACCTCATTTTGCTCGTTTCTTGTGATCAAACGACCACAATGGTATGTTATGGTATGGTAGTGCTCCAAGATGTGTGTGTGTGTGTGTGTGTGTGTGTGTGTGTGTGTGTGTGTGTGTGTGTGTGTGTGTGTGTGTAGGTTTTACTATGCGGAGGAGAGCTGAGTGATGATGACATCCATCTACAGCTGCTTTGCCAGTTTTGTTCCAGCTAAAGTAATTACACATACTAAAAGAAACCCACACAGGTGGCCTTGGTAAACCCGCACAAATGATCTTTCCATCTTAAATGTGTTGCCTTTTTTTATTCCAAAGACAGGTTTATCTCCCTTAAAACTCACTTCTTCATTCTCTGTTCAACAATCCAATATTCTACCCCCTTATCCTCTATGCCATTTTTCACATTACTGGTACAAATGTCCAAAATACAAGTCTGACAAAGGATTTAAATTAGTTGTGGTTAACAAGGGTGCAGAAAGAAATGAATAAACGAAAACAGCCGCAGTATAGGTTATAGATTCAATAATATGACAAAAAGCTGTCACATTGTATCCACTGTATTTTTTTTTCCCTTTCACTGGGAGTTAACAGAATCTCTACTGTGCTCATTAGATTAAAACAATGTCATCTTAAGCACACGGCGTCTCGTATCTAAGCACGCAGTGTGACTAAATGAAACGATTAAATGGGTGAGATAGAGAGAGACCTGTGTACCATCTGATACTTTTATATACTGAACAAGTTGCTAAGAGACTCGGTGAATAGATTTCTCTAAGTTAGTGACTGATATAAAAAGATCAGATACATGCGTCAGGAGGAGGTGAGAGAGAGTAGAGGGGAGAAAAAAAAAAAAAAAAGGCATAGCATGTGGGTGGATAGAAGATGAATGATGGGGAGATAGGATTACATGCACGTACTTGCACAATATGAGTACACACTTCAGTTGCGTCAGCACTAGCGTCACTCGTTTCCAGCAATTTAAAAACATGCATGTTTAGTTCAGCTTTGCCTGCCTGTTTGCTAAACCTTCTGGTCATCAAACCAATAGGTCATCCTTAAGCTTGTCAGAAATAGAAGTGAGCTCCTCTGCGTGGCTACAGAGTCCGAGCTGTTGTGCACTGCGTTCTTTCTGCTCTGAGGAGTGCTGAAACCCTCTGGACTGTTGCTCCAGGGCTGATCATGGCAGGCCTGGGAAAGATTTATTCTCATCATATGTTTTCAAATTAAACATGTGCCTTGGGACTTTTGGCAACCATGCTCGCTTAAATCCAAATAGGAGATGAAAGGAGAGCCCGAGATGGTTCGGGTGACTCTGCTCTATACACCATGTGCAAAAGGGTGCGCTCAACCTGACAGCCCTGCTCTCTGACTAGGAAAGATGACATTCCTCGCCATCCGAGTAACAGCAGCCAATCTTAAGCATCTAGTGCTCTCCTCTAAGCATAACATGCGTGAAAAGATTTTAAAAGATGCCTTGGTGCTTGGTGGGCCTCGCATGTCTCAGAGGAATCATGCAATAGTCTCCTCCCTTCCAGAGAGGAATTTGCAGTAAGGGAGAATATTCTTGTGCTACTTGGTGATACTTGCGAAACTAAATTGAGAGGAAAGGATATAAAAAAGCACACTTGTCTACATGTAACCCTGGAAATCCATTCATTTGTGTCTGCCTCTGATGCTTCATGCATTACTACTAAAAGTAAAGCATGACTGAATAAGAACATTCAATATAATTACAGGAAAAAGATGTCGTATGTAGCAGTGTTGCGTACTTCAGTTGTTCCGAGTGTAAATGTGAGTGAGAGGATGCGGCTCATACCATTGAAAAGGACAGTAGTTCTGGGAATGATATCCAAGTCCAGAGGAGGTGTGAAGGGATAAGCCCTCAGTGTAGACACAGCACACAGCAGCTGCAGGCAGGACAGCCACGCCACGTTGCTTCTCAGCCTCATCGCCACTCGTTTCGCTCAGGAGAGGTGAGCACTTCAAATCCACACTCTCCCCCTTCAGCAGAACAGGACAACACTCTCGCACAAATACGCACTCAGTAATCTTGTATCGTGCCTCCACAACAAGGTCCCAGCAATCCTAACTACCTCATCATCCTTCTGGACACTTGACCTAAAAACAAACACAAAAACAAATGGTTAGAGGAGGCAGCAAAATACGAACAAAAAAAAAAATTGCTGAGGCTGTGGTAGAAACAGAAAAAAAGTCACAGTAGGATTCACAAAAATAGCCAGCTGAGATTTTCAACCAGAGTTGTCAAGTGAGAACGTTAAAAACACATCCCTGCAGAAAATGCTGCAACGTCCCTGAGTGTTGTGCTCTGTCTGATGTACCTGTTTTTAAGAAGTATAATGGATGGTTAACAGATGACAGATACTCAGTGGGAGCTACAAGACTTCAGATACCTCACTTCATCTCCACTACAAACACCAGACGTATTCAAACGTGTTCCCCATGAGGTGCACTCCCCGGTTTTTTGAGAACTTGAGCCCCCGAACCCACAACATTATCTATATACTTTAATGATGCCTAAATCGAGCATATCCTAAAGGCTGACATGTCTGATAGTCATTTTCAGTCTTTAATTTGTGGTATTTTCCACTACACCCCTCACTGGTGCCTCCCCTGCAATTCCTTCACAGTTCGAATACCTCTGACATAGACGATCAGCCCAGCATCTGCTGCACATTCTTTGTAAATATTAAAAACCTTTCTACACGTCTACTTCCATGACATCCCTCAACTGAATACATCCATCACCTGATACAAAGTCAGTTTCTCAGTTTTTTCAGGTGTACTTGTGTTCAAAAGAGATTCTACTACAGTTCTTAGATTTGTTCGTTTTTTTAATTTAAAAAAACAACAAGAAAAACAGTAAATTTATTCCGTTTTTTAAATAATAAAGTCAAAATGCACATATTCAAGTCTACTAGTGACCACTATAAAACTTTGAAGCAAAAGTTTCAATCAAGTACTTGATGATTTTAGCATGCATGATGTCCAACGGTGGTCATAAAATTTCCAATAGCAGAAAATTTAAATAAATGAAATTGGTTAGAATCGTCAGCAAGTTATAAAGTCATTTACATCAGTATTGTAAAGGCCAATATTAGGATTACCAAATGCTATACTGTGCAGCTCTAGGAGGAATGAATTTAATATCCGTGCAACATGAAAAATGATATATATGCCACTAGGTTATGATAATACTTTTTAAGTATTAAGATAAATGTTTTTTTTAAATAGTAGAATATTTAACATAAAGAGAAAGTGTAAAGACCAAGTTCTATTGACAAAGAATAAACCTGATTTAATTCATCAAGCAGCCGAAGGCTACACTAAATTGACCAAACCTACACAAAATTGCTTGAATACGAACATGCTTGCCTTATTGAGAATAGTGCTGCTTCTTCCCCGACCACCCGATTAATCTCATGCAGGTACTTATTTACATCGAATCCAAGGTCCCAAATGACACAACATCTAAACAGTAATGTAGAGCTAGGCTACTGTGACTGCCTGAGTAAGCAGCAGTGCCCAACAATGCATCAACAACCTGGTGCAGTGTAACTTTGCTCATTCTGTGGGATCATAAACAGAACATATCCTAGAGAATGATCCGGTCACCTAGCTAGCTAGCAACAAACAGATATCTTCCCTGTTCAGCAAGAAAACGCCGAAAACGCCATCAGTTCTGAATCGTTTCTCTCTTATAGTGTAGTATCAGTCTCCCTCTCACCCCCGTTTGCCCTGTTTTCATTCTCAAGTGACCTCACAAACTCTCTCACCTGATTGGCTGAGGCTCCTGCCAATCATCATGTAGTCAGACTTCTTTCGTGCCTGAAGTTAGGGCATGATTATGTATGGCATATGCATATACATTTCTGGCTACTTCCAACCTGGCACCCATGACACAGCTCTGACTACGAGTTACTGTTCAGGATTGTCAGGGCGACTCACAGCAGCTCAGGAATATTCAGTAAGAGGATTTTTTTTTTTTTAAACCTCTGATTCATTCATCATAGTTGTTTTCATTTTTGACAAAAGAAATCCCATGTAATTTAGCTTTTAAAAGGACTAGAAACACGTCTATCAATGCCTGGTGGTTAATACAGTACACAAGCTCTGTAAAACACACACACACACAGTAACACACACACACGCACACGTCCTGCACGATGTGATTTAGAGGGACAGTTGTTCTACACTCCCAATGTTCCCTTCACCTCTCTCCCCATCGTTCTTACACACTCTGTCCTTCCCTTCTATAAACAGTCCAGAACACTCCCTCTCTGTCTAAGATAAACATGCGCTTGTTCCCATTAAACAAGCTTACGCACCAAATGAGAGCTGTTTTCTTTTCCTTCCTAACCCCTATTGCTCCCTAAGAGGCCATGCACCCTTAGTCTCTTTCTCCCGAAATCCCACACAACTAAATGCCAGGATCTGTGTCTCTCTCTCTCTCTCTCTCACACACACACACACACACACACACACACAGCTGCTGCATTACAGGAATCAGCAATACACAACGCTGAACAGTTATGTTGCTTCAGCATCGGCTGCTGTGTGTCTCCATGACTACCGTTGGGCTGTCACAGCTGGTTGTGAGTGTGGCGTACAGGTGCAGTGTAGCCGACTTTTAATAACAAGCTGTTGCACAAGCAAAACAGGATGTGACAGGAGCTCAGGAATTTCTAGCACAAGTACAACCACTGCCAAAATAACATCTAATCCCTTACTAGAAAGAGCAACCAGAACTGCAGGAACTTGCACGTCTGCTGCAGACAAACAACTAGGCATTCGTGACAGCAATTAGCTTATCCACTGTGCAAACATTTGTACATCTTTGCATCTTATTCTAAGGCCTCTGAATGTTGTGCTTGACAAGCATGGATTTTTCACACAAAGCCAAAGCATAGTTATAGCCATAATGACTAGCCTAGTTCTAATGACTAGGGCATATTGTCACTGTTGTAAGAAAAAACTTTAAGGAAAGAAATAGATGTTTACGAAGAAGAAGTAGATGTTCTGGTTTTTCCTTTTCAAAATACTGTGCAAAATTTCAATCTGCAGGGTGTCTGAAACGTCAGGAAGCAATGGGAACATATTGAGAAAAAGACGTCGATACGAATATGTTGAGAAAATCCGCAAAATTATCGTACAGCAGCTGAGAAAATGCGTAGAGTGTAAGGGGGAAGAGCATACGCTGTAAATAATAAATAAAAAAATGAAGCATATGTAGTTTTACTTTCATTTCTTCCTGACTTTTTGGACATCCTGTATTTGCAGTTAAAACATGTTTCAATGGATTTAAAACGTTTTCACATATCATCGCATTGTAGGTTTCGACTGATACATTTCAAAACTGCTGCCGGTTTAGGACATGACAACAAATCGGTTTTTCTTTCTTTTCTTTTTTCCTTCCATGACGCTGAAATTAAATCTGATCTCGTTACAAATCACTAGCTGTGAAAGGCTTGACAGACAGATTTCATAGCCAGATTTTTATGGCCTTACTTTTTAATTCCAAAATGGTAAGCATTAGAGCATTTCTACCTGTCCATTAATAATTAAATATTCACACAATATAAAAGACAGCTTGCATTTTCAACAAAAAAAAAAAGTTTTGAAGCTATCATTAAACTACTGTAAGATTTTTTCATGCTGGCTCAGTATTTACTCACAGCTCCTGAGACAATATATCCACAGAACAAAAACAGTTGTTTTTCGGTGTGAAACCTAAGCGAAGGTATAAAGAATCTAAGAGGCTTCATAATGAGCTATGTGAATAAAATACGGCAATATTTTGCACGTACAGTTTGTTTAGAGACGTCTTTATAGAAGTCAGTTTCCAGAAAATCTAAACGCAGCACCTAGCAGGTATATCTCACACGCCACACTCTCAAACTATCCTAAAGTGAGTTAAAGGAGATATAAATAGGGTGGAGGAGGAAAAAGAAATCCAATTGTCAGTATTACAAAAGCTACCCACATTGGGTTTCACGCCCACAGCAATATCCCTTCAGCACATGCCCCAAAAAGGTACAAAACAGAATGATTTGGAAACCTCAACTCCTCCAACACTTCTAATGTATTCAAATCTGACATTTCTGACTGCACAGAAAGATATATCCATCTTTCCACATCTGAGGACTTGAAAACCTGAGAACCTGATAATATTCCACAGAATTCTACCCCAAGTTAGCCCAATTTTAGATGGTCATAAAATACCAGTTTCACACACCGTCATCAACTGAGCTGCATTATTTAACATTTTATAAGCCTCACAAAGCATCCAGGTTAATCACGGAAACAACAACTTTGCATAGCATGAACTTGAATGTAGCATGTGGGGTCTGTTGGCAGCTCAGCTGGGATGAGAAGCCGCATGTATGTTTAACCAGCTGTCTGTCACCCTGAATACATACATCCTCACTTCTCAGTCAGTCTTCCATCAGCCACTCATACAGAAAGAGCTCATATTAACCACCGCTCCCTTCAGATTGTCACTACACCAACATGTTGAATAGAAGCAGTCGATTAGTACACTGTAATAAATTGCTGTGAATTGGGGTTGCCAGTAAAGTACTGTAAACTTTACAGTAAGCAACTGTAAAATATATTTACAGTTAAGTACAGTAATATCTTAATGTTGTATAAAATGACACATAACCCAGCACACTTGCTCATTTGGCTGATGCAGGATACAACTGAGTTGAAGGCTATGGGTCTTACCCAACCATGACAGCTGAGCAGTACTGGGATTTGAACACACAACCTTCTGAGCGGTGACTCCGCAACTAGCTTGCATTGATGGGTAGTCGTGGCCTAATGGTTAGAGAGCCGGAAGGTCGTGGGTATCCTGAAGGTCGTGGGTTCGAGTCTCAGGGCCGGCAGGGATTGTAGGTGGGGGAAGTGACCAGCGCTCTCTTCCACCCTCAATACCACGACTGAGGTGAGACCCCTGAGCAAGGCACCGGACCCCCAACTGCTCCCCGGGCACACAGCAAAAAAGGCTGCCCACTGCTCTGGGTGTGTGTTCACGGTGTGTGTGTGTGTGTGTGTGTGCGCACACTTGGATGGGTTAAATGCAGAGCACAAATTCCGAGTATGGGTCACCGTACTTGGCCACATGTCACTTCCCTTCACTTGATTCGACTAATTCTAGCACTGAATTGATGCCACTAAAGGATTGCAGTGAATCAGTGCAAGCTAGCTGTGGTAGCTCAGTGGTTATGGCTTCAAGTTGCAGATAAGAAGGTCATGTGTTCAAATCGTAGCACCACCACACTGCTTTTATTGCATCCTTGAGCAAGACCCTTCAGCTCAGCTGTATCCTGCATCAACATACTGGGATATGTGTTATTTTACACTATGTATGATATTACAGTACTTTACTGTAAATATGTTTTAAGGGTCCCTGGACGACTAATGGTTAGGCCACAGCGCTCTCACCGCTGCAGCCCGGGTCCGATTCCCAGCCACTTGGGGTGCGTGCAACAGTGCGCTATCAGTGCCAGTCACAAGCCCAGGAAGGACATCTGGTGTAAAAACTGTGTCAAATCAAACATGCGGACCAACGATCCACGGTGGTGACCCCTAACGGGGGCAGCCGAAAGAGAAACAACAACTGTAAATGTGTTTTACAGTTGTTTACAGTTTACAGTTGTTTGGCTTTTGACAGTTGTTTACTGTAAATTTTACAATACTTTATTGGCAACCCAGGTACTGTAAAGTCTACAGTAAGTTTTTACAGTGTAACTGTATTTCATTAATGAAATCTTTTCGATAATGCTAACAATTTAAACAAACTAAAGTCTGTTGTAGCAGCATAATTTAGTTAAATTCTGATACTCTGATGGATCACTACTACTCTACGTAAAGCCATGTTGCCAAATAATAATAATAATAAAAAAAAAAAACAGAATCTGAATCAGCTATGGTGAATACAATGATGACTGACATTATTAACAAGGGTGGCTTTGACATGTTATAACCGCAACATTACTGATTAATAAAGCCTTTCTTCGTTAGTAAGTCAGTATTGTGTTTTAATGAAAGCTCAATGTATCTACAGAATCTTTTCTTGCACATAAAAAATGCCTGACTGAAAATAAGGCACTGTGTTTGCTTGTCTTTATACAAAATGATCCATGCTTATTTATTGACTCGAGGAGGCTGGGAAGCCTTGTCCTTTTCCCATAAAGGAGAGAAGAGGGACTCTGGTGAGCTATATAAGGAATTAATGAAGACAAAGTGGTCACATTAGCAGTTCTTTGGCAAAAAGCAGAAGAAGAAGAAGAAGAAGAAGAAGAAGAAGAAGAAGAATGATGTCTTTCTGTTTTTTTCTATGCTTCTCTCATAGGCTAAAATAATTACTCCCCAACCATAGAGCTCTATCTTTTATAAACTTTAACTGTTAATTATATTTTGGCCATTTTGCCACATTATGTAGTCACATGAACTCCCCTATGTTTAAAAACTCAATAGCTTTTTATTTATTTTTTTTAAAGTAGAAAGTAAAGTAGAGCCTGTAACTAGCGGCAGTGTTAGCATGATTAAGCCTTGTTCTGTGCAGTTTAAAAAAGGATGACAGATTTGTTGTTTTATGAAGTTATTACGCTTCAGATGACAAGCTTCTATTTTGAGCAGCATCCGTATAAAGCGAGACAGAAGGGCTGCTTCACATCAGTGTTGGAGCATGTTGAGTTTAACAAGTCAGGATGCATGAAGGAATATTTAGTCAGAGAAACCTAGAACCTGATAAATTTATCCTCTAGGTCTGGTGTGAAGCTCGACCGCACACCAGGAAAATGTAGCAGCGCTGTTTGATAGTTAACGTTTCTCATAAATTACCTACAAAAAATGGCACAAGTAAAACCTAAATTGTGTCAAGTCAGAACACTTATATATAGTCACTTAAACAAGGTTTAGGTGTTAATTAAATTAAATATTTTCCAGTAGTGTTTCAAAATGCTTTTTATATTGAATTGCAGTGTAAGTAAATTCAATTCTTTCTAAAAGCTTTCCATCTAACATGCTTTCCATCACTGCTAGTATAATAAGGTCATTACAGTGATTATCCTTCCCCGGTCCTGTAGACAAACAGCTCTGCAGTTTAGTATTGGATTGCCTACTATTATGCAGTAAGTACACTTACCACACCTGATTTAACTCATCAGCCATTACCAAGCCCGTTGTGAGGTCAACTAGGTGTGCTAGAGCAAAGAAAACACAACGCATATCCGGTACTGTGTTTGGGAACAATTCCTCTACCTCACGCCAGAATCTCATAATATCTGTCTTATACAAGTGTGATTAAAGTTGTATAAAAGTTATATTTCAACATTTTTGCTCGGAAAGAAACTAGGACTGTAATGTATTCTGGGAAAGAGATGAAAGGTGTCAGAGTAAGTTTAGTTTTGTACCAGAAAAAAAAAAAAGTGTCGACTTTATATTAAGGCCAGCACAATGGCACAGCAGGTAGTGTTGTGGGTCGCAGGTTCGAACCTGAGCTCGGGTTACTGTCTGTGTGGAGTATCACATGTTCTCTCTGTGTCCGTGTGGATTTCCTCTGGGAGCTCTGATTTCCTCCCACCTGCAGTGGTAACTCTAATTTGAACAGTTGGGGTGTGTGTGTGTGTGCGACCGCGCGCTGCCCTGTGATGGACTGGTGTCCTCGTATTCCCTCCTCTCCCCTGGGAAGTGTTCCTGGGATAGTCTCTGGATCCACTAAAACCCTGACCAGTATTAAGTAGCAACTGAACATAGATATAGGTATTTTGAAAAGATTCAAGTTAGTTTACATGCATTAAAAAAAAGGAAAATCCAGACAAAAAAAATGCAAAAGTGGTGTAAAGTATTTTGCTGAAACTGCTTAGTAGTTCACAGGGTATACGCCAATAGCCGGAAGGTTCTAGGTTCAAATCCTAGAACTGCCAAAAAACCACTGCTAGAAGCTTAAATCACCTGTTCGGCTCAGTGATTGGATTGTATTCCAGCTCACATGAACATGGCTTTGTAGAAACCTTTCTGCTAAATCAGTAATAACCGCAGGAACCCTGCCAGTCCGTTCTTCCTCTCCATGCTGCTCAGTGCACATGCAAGTCTCTGTAATGTTTGACCTGATGCTCATCAGACCCACACCAGAGGCAGATCTAACATGTCCAGTGGAAATAATGTCATCATCAACTGCAGGCTGCTTGGGAATCATTTACCAAATCGAACAAGCTAGATCTGATCTAAAAAATACTAAAAAAAAAAAATATTAATTAACTAATGCAACTAACACAAAGTTAGCACTGCAAAATTCCTACACTTCAAGTGTAATTACAGTAATCATTACAGCCTACATTATCCATCATGTGCACAATGCTCTGTTTGCACTGCAGTGTTGCTGTGTTTGAGCTGCAATCCAGTCGCATCGAGAAGGTAAATAAGATTAAACCCAGTTACTGAATCAGTCAGCTATGACTATCTACCTGCCATTAATAATTAACCAGGTCTCTCATTGGGATTACAGGGTAAAGGGCTTGATCGATCATTAACATGAAGGGGGAAAAAAGATAGCTCTACATTCATTTTCAGTTAATTCAAGAGTTTATAGGACGTATATACAGTTTGATCATCAACCCAAGGCTAGAAAAAGCACTTTTCTGTTTTAGGACCTGTGGGAAATTCCAGTTACACTACAGAGCAGCTACATTTTAATGAACTACCACAACAACGTTAAAAAAAAGTTCATTTAATTCGAAAACTATGAATTATTAACTGTGACGTTTAGAAAATATTTAAAACCCCTGTTCAACTTACCTTGCTGTGGTTCAGTTTTGTTTTCACTCTTGAATTCTGTAGCAAAAAAACAGTCCACACTAAAATAAAGCTCCTGAGATTTGAACAGAGAAACTCAAAGTGCGATGCGTCTCAGGCTGAAGCTCTCCCCCCTCTCTCCCTCTCTCTCTCTTTCTCTCTCTCTCTCTCTCTCAAATCCAAACGCCTTCCTATTGGACGCAAAGTGCGCTATCTAGTGAGACCATTATTTTTCACAAGCGATACTGTACACAGAAAGGAGATCCTATTGACTAGGAGTAGTTTAGCTTCAGGCGTGGACGTTTACTCGCGCAGGTAAATAAGCCACGCCCTCCTACGCAACGGCCACTTCCGCAACCGGTTTTAAATAAAGCAGGTGCTCGTTCAAAAGCTTCCCGCGTAAACAGACTCACAGCAAAGTTATGGCCGTAAAGAAAACAAAACAAAATAAAAAACATTGACACAAGAAAGGAAAAGATTCTCAAATCAAACAGATGTACTGAGACGGACATACTGAAGATAGTTAGCTTAGTGATAAACCGTGTTGGAATAACTTTACAGGTAGGAGGCGGAACCTTTCACAGGGAAGAACAGAAACCTAATACAACAGTCTCACAAAACACGCAGAAAAAATTCTACACCGGTCCTTGTCGTTGAGGTGATACCCTTATCTGTGACAGTATTTTTCTTCACCTGTGGATATAGTGTACCTTTACAATGAGGTACACAAATGGCACCTAATTAATTTTTAGACGTAAAGCTTTAATTAAAAGGTACACTACATGCACCTTTCTAGGTAAGATACATACTAACGGTACAAAAGATGTACCCTTCAGGGCATCACCCCAGCACAAAGGAAAGGTACAGTTTAGTACATTTTTCTGAGTGTGCATACAAGGTGATATTAACTGTAACATTTGTACAATGCTTGTCATATAGTGCATTGCAATAAATATACACACACAGTCTACTTTATTAGGAGCACCAGTACACCTGCATGTTCATAAAGTTCTCTAATCAGCCAATCAGCCAGAGAAAACTGTGATCTCAGTGACTTTAACCATGGCATGGTTGTTGGTGCCAGATTGGCTGGTTTGAGTATTTGAGAAACTGGTGATCGGGGATTTTCACACACACACACACACACACACACACACACACACACACACACACACACACACAAAAACAGTCTCTAGAGTTGACATGGTGCGATAAACTAAAAAAAACATCCTGTGAGTGGAGGGTCTGCATCCTGAAACACCTTGTTGATGAGAGAGATCAGAGAAGAAAGACCAGACTGGTCTGAGCTAACATGAAGTCTATAGTAACTCGAATATGCACTCTTTACAACCGTGGTTATCTGAAAAGCATCTCAGCATGCTCAACACATCAAACCTTGAGGTGGATGGGCTACAGCAGCAGAAGACCACTGCTGTTATAGCCAGTTTTGTGATGTTTTGTGCATGCTGAGATGCTGTTCTGCTCACCACGGTTGTGCTTATTTGAGTTACTATATCCTTCCTGGCAGCTTGGACCAATCTGGCCATTTTCCTCTGATCTCTCTTATCAACAAACACTCAATGTTTTATGATTTTTGCACCATTCTGTGTAAACTCTAGACACTGTTGTGTGTGAAATTCCCAGGAGATCAGCAATTTCTGAAATCCTCAACCCAATCCATCTGGTACCAATATCCATGCCATGATCAAAGTCATAGAGATCACACTTTTTCTTCAAGCAGATGTTTGATGTGAACATTACCTGAAGCACTTGACCTGTATCAGCACGATTTTTTTATTTTATTTTTTGCATTGCTAATTAGGTGTTCCTAATAAAGTGGACAGTGAGTGTATACCAAAAATCACTAAATCTGTCATGAAAGCAAACAAGAAGCCCATAACAGCTATATTGTGCTGAGTATTGCACAGGTATTCATCTTCTTTTTTTTTTTAAACCACTTAAAGAGAGAAAAAAAATGCATTAATACAAAAATGTAATTATCTTTATTTTACAAATTACCCAGTGCAATAGGATTGGTATATTACACACACATAGCAACACATTTAATCTGGTCCTTTCTATGCCACGTTTTATACACGCTATAGCTAGTTAAAGCTGAAGACTCCAGATAACTTTATACAGAATTTCCCCAGGAAAATCACAGAATCTTGAGACCACGGTTTCATCCAACTAAAGCAGTCCTGGGGAATTTAATGGCATCAAAGTAAAGCATTGCACTACGGATTTTAAGTGGAACATTAAAGAAATTTATAATACAAAATAACTATAATAAATGTAAAATTTCTCAATATAAAATGGCTTCTGTAATTGTATCTACCATCTAGTATTAGCCTCATCAATTATATATTGTTTAGCCATGAATGTATATATGAATGTAAACAGAAATTATTTGACTATTAAAAAAATATTTTTTAATGTGATGTAAAAGGTGCTTTAAAATTTTTCTTCATGTATGTCACCAACTGTGTATCTATTTTCTGTGGCTGTTTACAACCAAATATAAAACATATTACGGTGAATTTATTTTGCTCTTTCTTATTTCCTTTCAGGGATATAGTGTACATTATATACACACACACACACACACACACACACACACACACACACACACACACACACACACACACACACAGTTCCCTGACACATCAGCTATCTTGGCAAAATGTAAAAAAGCAAAATGTAAATAAACATTACTAAGATATCAGCAGCTTAAGAGATGAGAAACCCTGTGTCAGTGACTGGATAAGGAAAAAGCCCCCTCTACAGGGTTGTTAAGGCAGTACAGTGCATTATGCTTTTTATAAAATTTGGGAGAGAATAAGTGTTCTTTCTTACTATAGCACAGTGACTCGAACCAAGCAGGTAAATGCCTGGTACAGTTGTACCGAGAACTACAACAGAGTATATATATGGACAGCCTAAGATTACCTAAAGAGTGGAATGGGGAAACCTGCTCTCCATTCATTCACAGATTCTCAGGACTGCATAGCTTCAACTCTGTGTGAGGCTTGCTTCTACATTTGTATGATGCTGCCCTTTCATCTAACATTAGTTATGTCTAGGTGATACAGCAAAGCGGGGCTACCATGTCCAGATGTCAATAAGTGACTCTATTCATCTAAGAGTAACTCTTCCTTTGTTCTCTCTAACATATCTGCATGCTTCTCGAAAAGCTCTAATTTCTCAGGCTCATCATTTTCTCCCCCCACAGGATCTACATTTCTATCTAGAGACTCATCATCTTTAAGAAGCTCCTCTTCTCTTTTAATGAGGTCTTCCTCCTCATCACTCTCTACTGACCCTTCAGAACTTCCTCCTAGTAGTTCTTCATCTATTGCCATATCATCTTTCATCTCCTCTGCATCTTTGTCATCCAGGTTTATCAAGCTGTGCTTCTCTTTTATGTCAGCCGAAACCTCCTGTAACTCTTCAATCTTCTCTTGAATCTTTTCAACACTGTCCTCTAGCTTTTCCTCACTCTCCATTGATACTTCATCTTTCTCCTCCATGCACTCTTCCTCATCTGACAGGACAATGTCAGACTCCTCACTCAGTGACTCCTCTGTGTCTCCCTGCTCAGTGAATTGGCTCTCTTTCTTTGTGGGCATTTCATCCTCAGGAAGAGGCTTCCAGTAATCATATAGCTTTCCCTAGGTTAAAAACAAAGAAAGTGTACAATTAAAACTCAAAAAATATGAGTTCAATGATATCGGATCGTATGAGAATGACTAAAATCACACATACGCCTGACTGACGGCCCAGCACTACATTGACTGACAGCCATGTCTGGGTAGTTATATGATTCATCACAATTAGTTTTGAGTGCTGCCTGGCCACATAACTGCTTACAACGAAATAAATTCCTCATCTCTTAAAGAAGACTGACTGCACAATTCAGCAGTGTCCTGAGCTTTGCTAGCCTGCTATTCAGGGATACTGGACAAAAAAAAACTGGAATACCAGACATATACGATAACAGGAATACAACAGACCATTTTCAGTCACTCTGGAGTTAATCATCAAATACACAAATAAGATCATACCTCCTGGGGTCTTGATCTCTGGAGAAGCACCTGCCATTTGGTATATATTCTAGCAACAAAGTCTTTTACCTGGGAAAAAAAAAAAGCAAAGAAATATGTAAAAGATTCTTTCTTTTTTTTTTAAATTGAAGTGAGGGTCAATAGTTAGGGGAATCATTTATGGAAGTTTATGGACGTTACGTTACCTTACTCCTGTAAAGCATTTTCTCACTCTCCCTGATGTCACATTTAACGTGTTTCTCGAGTTCAGCAGACAGTAGCAGCAGCTCGTTCTGAATGACAGACAGACGTCACTGTGTATACCTGCCTAACTAATACTGCTATGGAACGCAGGGAAGCACTGTGTTCTCGTAACAGTCTGTATTCTTAAAACTACCACCACTTTACAATTAAATTAACTACGCACATTCTGTTAGTTATGCCAAACCCAAATGGTGGACTGTGAGTACGGCTACTATTCCTTTATCAGTGTCAAAAGACAAGCAATAACTGTTTACAGTGTCTCAGTGCTCAAAAGACCAGAGCTGCTATTTCACTAATCTTTCACTGGTATTCAAATCTGACATTGAGCCCTTACACTGCAGAGAACACATTTAAAGCTCACAGAATTCCACTCTTCCACCCACAGCCTATCCATTAACATATGATTTATAAACTACAGCAATTTACACCTTCTTAGATTTTTGTAAAAGGAAAAAGGTCATCCAGGTTTTTAGGGTGTTAGCAATAGAGAGAGACAAAGTGCAGCTGTCTCTACTAACAGGACTATTCAGCGTCTTATTAATACACACATACACATACACACACACATATACACACACACATACACATACACACACACATACACAAAAGAGATACTGAGCAGAGATGTGACACTTACTCTCTGTTTTGAGGGTAAAAACTCAAAATTGGAGGCTTCGTTTGTCAAAGCCAAAAGGCTGTAGCAGAGGTAATAAGCCTAAAGAAAACCAGCATTTCAGGTGTAAGATAAATGTAGAAAATCACAAATTAATTGATTATCACTAATTAAAGAAAGACAAATTCTTAGTGGACTGCAATTTAAGGTAATCATAAATAGCAGTGATAATAAATAAATGTATAAAATACAAGTTAACCTGTATGTGAGCAACATTTAAAAAAAATTAAAACACTTTTTAAATATTATGAGGACAAATGTAACACAGCCCACATGCTCTCTGTTTACCTGCTGGTCTGGAGTGGTGGCACAGTCATCAGTCTCCTGTGGCTCTGTGCTCTTTGCAGCCATTAAGCCCTTTAAGAGCAAGGAGGGACGCATACGAGGTAGGTAACATCTCAGATCAGACAGCTGTGAGCAGGACACACATGTAAGAATATATTATTAGTAATATATTATTAGTAATTTAGTAAAGTTAGCAAGTTAGTCAGATCAAGATTTTATCTAACCACAATATAACATAAAATAATTCTAACCTGAAATTCTGTGCATGAGGGTATATAAGTGCATCTGTGGTTTAACAGTTTAGAGATGATTGACACGCTCACATGTCTCCTCAATTGCCTTCCCAGTGACACAGATAAAAAGATATTTTAATATATTAAACAATATAAAAAAAGAGCATACTTATTTTCATAGAATAACAATTCACTCACTTTCCCCGGCCACTGTGAGGTAGAAGCTGTACCAGCCGTCTGAGGTTGTGGTGATCCTCACTCAGATTAGTAATGGCCTGGCAAACCTGAGACAACTGCACATACAGAGCAGAGGACCACAGTGAGAGATAACACAGAAATGTATGTGGTATGTGTTTATCGGTCTGTACAGTCAACGCTTGCAAAGCAAAACAAGATCAAAGTGTACAAAACCCAGGACTTCAAATCCTACCACCAGTGCCACACACAGATGATATTTTGGCACTGTGCCCAGGTATACTGATGACCTCAAAAGTATATTTTCTCCTATTTAAATAAATTTGCATTAATTCATTTACAGAAAGCAAATGTGCCCTCTTCCCAATCTAGCATGTGGTATGAATGCAGAATGGGGTGAGGGGAAAGGAGAGAGAGCGAGCGAGAGAGAGCGAGCGAGCGAGAGAGAGAGAGAGAGAGAGAGAGGGAATGGGGGGGGGGGTGTTGGTTGGCAGGAGAGGGGCAGCGTAGCAGCAACACAAACAGTACATTATCCAGTGATTTTTATTTCTAACTAGTAATTTCCAATTATAAGGAATCTGATAAACTGTGCTCCAGTTAGCTGTTCATATCTGATATTCTGTGAACTTCATAGAAAATGACCAACAGAGGACAGTCTACTGCAATACTGTAATATTGTTTTAAAATATTAACATGGAAATATTGAGCAATTTTATGCATGTTTCATTACTTTTAAAGGACAACAAATAAAAGTCTTAAAAAGGAAAAATGCAGAAATAGTAACTCCAATAATTATAACTTAAATATTCATTTTATGCAAAATCACAACTGCCATCAACAATGCAAATAAAGAGGAAATAAAACTTTCAGGACAGGCGAGCTGAAAAAGTTGAGTGTGTAGAAGAGAGACACAGAGAGAGACAGAGAGAGAGAGAGACAGAGAGATGTATATGGTTGAAATGTAAATAAAGCCACTTGACTTGACTTTATATGATTATGTTAACACAGATCTTGTTCAGATACAGTGCCTAACCTGTATTTCCCAGTGTGTCATGTTGTTGAGGAGGTGCTGTAGCAGGCAGCTGAGGTCTCCAGTGGGCAGCAGCTGTAAACGTGTCTCCAGACTGACTCTACACACCACCGTCAACATCAACAGCAGCTCCTCATCACTGTACACCCTTGGACACAAGGCTGCACATAGTGCCAGGTACTACACAAAGACACAGAGTCACACAGAGACACACTCACAGTTGGTATCAAATAAATACAACACAGTTTATCAAATCATGGAATTCTGAAAACATACAAATCATACTGTATCTTTTCTAAAATTACCTTGATAATGTTTTCAAAATTGTGCTCTGGAAATGTGTCACCTTCTTTCTCACTTCTTGTACCATCAGGCTGGATTTCCAAACTCTCTCTAGCAAAGAAAAGTAAACTCTAACATGTTTACCACTATTTCCAATTCATTTGTAAAGATGTTGTAAAGTCCAGAAATGACAGTAAGTGAAATGGGTGGGTGGTGGTGAATGGAGCAGAGGCTCAGTACTCACAGCAGATCTCCCTCTGTGAAAGGGGGTTGTAGAGCCTCCAATGGAAACAAACTGATAAACGACACACCCATGTTGAGGAAGACTAGAGCAACATCCTGTATACTGGGCACCCACACCTCAAACTTCTTACTGCTTTTCTCCACTACAACACATGAACAGCAGAAACTGTAAATACATCCGCTAGTAACACAGAGCACTCTTGAGTCACATCATAGCATACCTATCTGTTGAGCAGCAGATAAGGCAATAGTCGTCATGGCCTGAAGAATCTGTGCACAGACGATGGGGTTTGGGTGGACGGACATCATCTGTCATTTAATTCAAGAGTCAGTGTTATTACAAAAATGCATAACTGCACCATCTAAACAAACAACAAAGGAAATACGATATAATTACATCTCATTCATAAGAGACTTCACAAGAACATGAGATAAATAAGCCTACATTCGTGCCTAATAGTTAGAGAGTCGGACTTGTAACCCGAAGCTGAACCTGAAGGTCGTGGGTTCGAGTCTCATGTCCGGCAGGGATTGTAGGTGGGGGGGAGTGAATGACCAGCGCTCTCTTCCACCCTCAATACCATGACTGAGATGAGACCCTTGAGCAAGGCACCGAACCCCCAGCTGCTCCCCAGGCACTGCAGCAAAAAAGGCTGCTCCGGGTGTGTGTTCACTTCTGTGTGCGCACGTGGATGGGTTAAATGCGGAGCACAAATTCCGAGTATGGGTCACCGTACTTGGCCACACGTCACTTCACTAACTCACATTTGCTTAATAGAATACACTATTCACCTAAGACATGTATCATCAACATCACTGTAAGACAGTTATTTATGGAATTCAACAACTGCCCTTAGGCTTCAACAGTGTTTCAAGTAAGCAGAGATACATAATAACTGTTCAAACACTACATATGCAGTGGATAGAGATTAAAGTGAAAAATACTGGAGTGTTTCATTAATGTGGGAGCATGCTGACTCAGTTTAGTGCAGCTTGTGTGACTGAATGGAATGGTATGTGTGTATCCAGGATACGTTGTGATGTAGAACTCGTTACCTGAAAAAGCCAGCGGGTGACCTGAGGCTGGCAGGGGGAGGACGAGTAGGCTCTTCTAAACAAGCCTGCACTCAGCAGCAGCAGCAGCTTTTCTGAATGCGCTCTGCACAGAGAGAAACAAGCGTTCAACAGAAGGAAGTCTCATTAGCCAGGTGTTTCTCAGACTGTCGAATAAGGTTGTGTAGAATAAGAAAATAAGCTTTCACATCTATTGTCATAAAGCATTTATGTTCCTCATATGAAGGTTTTGATCCTACTGTAGTAGAGTCTGCTGCGCTCGGTTGTTCGGGGTAACACCCATCTTCCTCAAGTCCAGACTCTGATGGTTGAAGAGTCGGCCGGAGTTGGTGAGAGTGAACACTTCCTCTCCAGGGTGGATGTCTCTTATGACGCACGAGGTAACTGAGAATCTCTGTAAGAATTCCCTGTAGAACAAGGACAGCTGACAATTTGCATAACTGTTTCAAACTCTTCAATACGCCAATGTGTAAATAGCAACAAAAATACCTTTGCTCATGTGAAAGTCCTTCTTCTGCATTTTCATCCTCTTCATCCAGTTTTAACAGGTCTTCTTTACAAGCTTGCAGCAGCTGCATTTCAAGCTCCTTAGATCTAGGAAGGAAATTATGGGTTAATTACACCGTAACCAAAGTTACGATATCATGAGACTTTTTGCCTTGCAAATGGCATTAAAAATGGCTTCTTTAGATGTCGTTGTGCATGGTTAGATCAGTACACGCACAACGCATTTCCTGACTTACTTTCGATTCTGCTCCTTCTCCTTCAGCATTTGCTCCAGTGTGTTCTTGTAACTTGTCTTATTTTTAAGATCCTCTGGCTAAGAGAAAAGAAATAACTGAAGATCAACATACTCTGCCTTTTTTCCTACTTTCTGGGATATGTTGTCTCAAAAGGTTGTTTGTAGAACCTAAGATAAATTATTATGGTTGGTCTTTATATGCAATACAATGAACTATTTTGATTATTTAAAATTATGAAATTCAAAAAAATGTAAATGAAAAGTTTGATTATGATTTTTAAGCCTTTGTAAAATTTCAGAAAACAGCAAACATCCACAGGGTCATGTGTTTAAAGGGATAGTCAGCAAATTCATAAGTTCATCGAAGCTAGCTATTTTAAAATCAAATTCGAGCAAATCTGACCCCTCCCTCCAGTGTTCCCTCCAAACCATATCTGCAAAACAGAAGCTAAAGCTAGAACGCCTGAATGCTTCTGCAAGAGGGGAGTTTTATGAACTGACAGGCAACATGACTGATAGGCCCGATTGATTCAATGTTGGTAGTTCACATAATTTGTTTTTTGTTTTTTATTTATTTAAAGAGCCTGGGGAATCCACAGAGTGTTATTCTTCTGAGTAGATATTTTACAGCTTGCTGTTTTCTGAACTGACAACATGGCTGACCCTGCCTTTACAGCTTGAAGGCAAGATTCATCATGGCCTGCAGAATCTGTGCAGTTGAATTAGAGATACGTATGATTTTCATCAATCAGTTTTCCAGCTATTTTAATTATCAGTGCACCACTACTTTGTTAATATGTTAATTTAAAATGTGTGCTGATGTGATCTTACAGCAACTTTAAGGCCTGGAGTGCTGGGCTCAGAGAATGTCGCCTTCTCTGGACTGGCGGGCACGCGGGTGCTGCGCTCCAGGATCTCCTGAAAAGACAGCAGATGATCCTCCTTGCTACTATGGCTGCTGCTGAGGCTGAGAGCACAGCTGTCCAACCCCACATCCTCGCTCAGGTCCAAATCTAGAGGATCATTCCACACCAGGTCGCTCTTCTCCTCTACATCCTTCCTGGCTCTGGTAATGGTCTTTGAATCGTGTGAGCCCATGACGTCCTGAGAGCTGGGTGAAGTAACTTTTGGTTGTTGGAGAGGACAGCTGATCTCAAACCTATCTGTAAGGCCAGGCAAAGAACTTGCATTTGAGGAGACAGGGGAACCACCTTCTCCCTGTTTCTGGTGAGGTTTGCTGGAAAGTATGGGGCAAGGGTCAGCAGTGGCTGTGTTACTTATAAGACATTTATTTTCAGTAGACCTTCTCATCTCTTCTTTTTGATAACTTGTTCCATGGGCCATAGTGCTCAGAGTTGCTGTCTGGAGTTTATGACCTTCTGTCCTTGGTTCTTGAAAAAGCTGTTTGGCTACATTGTTTGAAGCCTTTATCCTGTCTCCAGTACGATTATTTAATGTTGGGGAGCGTTTCTCATTTAGAGTCAGCACAGGCTCATTAAATGTCTTCAAGAAGGCACATTTGATAAACTTTGGTGGTGAACTGAAATGGGAAGAACTGCCACTAGTAGAAGATGGGGTAAGTCCAACTTCTTCCTGACACAATCTCTTGCATTCCCCTTGTCTTTCTGCACTGGATTCTCTTCTTCTCTTCAGGGACAGAGATCTGCCACCTGCTACAAAAAAGACAAAATGCAGAAAAAACTGAGACATGCCCTCTGTCCAAAATAGTGCCTTACCTCCTATTCTCTATAAACCCCCATTTTAAATGTATACTCTATCCTCTTTAAAGCCAATTATGGGTATTCTCTGCCCTGGGGTGAAACCTTTTTGCAATAAATTATTGCAGGGGTTTCATAAATACATATTCTCCACACTGATTTTGGAAAACTCCTAAACTAGTACTCCATATAATGAATAGAAGACAGTTTTACAGTTGGACACAGTTACATTTTGCACTGCTATGGCATGTCAAGTCAAGTTAAGTTGCTTTTATCGTCACTGTCATTTTAACAATATACAGCTGGTACAGTACACAGTGAAACGAGACAACGTTCCTCCAGGACCATGGTGCTACATAAAACAGCAGAAAACTGCCTGTGACTACACACAACTAACTAAAGACTACACAGACCTACACTGGACTACAAAAAGTGCAACCAGAGCAAGACAAATACAATTTTTCTAAAACAGGACAATAGGCACAGTAAAGGACAGTGCAGGGCCGACTATTACACAGTTCTACTGTGGCTAAAGTGGACAGAGTGCCATATGTAACAAAAACATACAACAATATAATACTAAAATGTTGTAAATGTAAACATAACATACTATGACACTGTGTATTTACTATGATAACTAAGAAATGTGCAGAAGTTGCAAAGGGAGTGGAGGTTTACATGTAAACTTTTGTATAAAATAAGTACTCTTTTTTTCACAGAATAATACTCCTAAAATACTCAACCAGGGTCTCAGTAGATACAGAACCTATCCCGGAAACACCTGGCACAGCGCAGGAGAATTGTCACCCCAGATGGAACGGCAGTCCATCACAGGACACCATTCACACACTCATTCACACACTCATTCACACACTCATTCACACACTCATTCACACACTCATTCACACACTCATTCACACACTCATTCACACACTCATTCACACACTCATTCACACACTCATTCACACACTCATTCACACCTACAAACAATTTAGCATAGCCAATCCACCGATCTGCAAGTTTTTGGACAGTGGGAGGAAACTGGAGAACCCGGAAGAAACCCATGCTAACATGGTACCCCCTAATAAGTATCCAAAAATGGACTCTTCATGCAGAAACTACAGGGTGTTATGCAGTGTCAAACTGTAAGAACTTAAAGAAGGGATATACCTGGTGTAGTTGCCTGGTGATGCGTGTGCTCTCCCTACAGCACAACACAATGAAAAAACATGATCATATTAAAGACACATGATCATAACCATATCATCATGTCGAAAGAATTACTTTTAACATAATTACTCAGAAAGCTCTCTTACTTGGCTAAGTGAAGGTGGGCTGTGATCCCCGATCGGTTTGTCCATCTTCTCAACAGACTGCTGGCTTTGCTGATTCACACTGCTGTCAAGACTCTGTCTTCTCTGAGGGTTTGGTGGAGCTGATGCTTTGTGGCTCTCAGACATAGAAGAGGAAATGGGAGGAGGATGCATCTTATGCTGAGTATTCCCTATCTGCACCACAGGCCTTCCAACCTAAATATCACAGATTAGAGTAGAGCTGTCAAAAGTTTGCATTGCTATACATGCAAATATAAATGGCAGTTCTTATAAAAGCCGGAGGAATTTTATTATGGCAGACCTCAAGTAAAACAGAGTAAGAAATAAAGAACTAAAAGATAAATAATAGCTATTGCCAGTCTAAATAATATACAACTATAGTTTGTGGTCTTCATAAGGAATACCGATTAATAAACATGGCAGAGACGAGTAGATTTCTGATATTATGAAAAATCACATTATCTGAGGAATATCTGAATCTCTTTTAGTTACCTTCAAATTCTCATTCAGCTGCTTACAGAAAGCAAGGGCAAATTCTTTCTGTTTGTTATATGAACCCTGCCTTTGTAAAGGAGCATCTTTTTTACCAGCAGCCTGGCATGATTCATCATTATTTAAGTGCTTGTTGTTGTTGTTGTTGTTGTTGTTGTTAAATTGTACTTTTCTCATTGGTACATTGTAATTGGAGAGACTCTCTTGGCCTCCTGCAAAGACCTTTTTGGAGCCTGAAGGAAAAGCTATAGCAGATCTATTCCTCTTTTCCAGCCCAGAGGTTTTATGAGGATGTGTGCATCTTAAGAGTGGGTTTAAAGGTTTCAGAGTGTGTGCATGCTTTTTATTTGTCTCCTGAAATGAGCACTGTGGCACGGGGTGAGCTCTTCCTCTATCATCGGCCCTGTGACGTGGTGGACCACCAAGTGGAATTATGTCTTTCACTGGAACAGAACAAAGAGAAGGAGGAGTTACGTTCGCTCTACTCATGTATGATGCATTAGCTAAAGGAAGCACCATGTTACCCAGGAAACCCTGCACTGCACAGCCAAGCCTGAATGTCAGTTATGCTGAAATGCTTAGATTTACATCTAGCAGCTGAACCTTGAGGATATACCCAGCCACCGAAGAAGCATACCCTTGCCATGCATGACCAGAAGGCCGGAGGTAGAGACTGCACCCGCTCTCAGTAGTCATATACATGTTGCTGCCATTAGTTGACACACAAATTGATGCACCATGAACGTTATTCAGCCAAGTATATTTAAGGTAGAAAAATTAATGAACTAAACAGCCTTTCAAGTATATGCAACACTGAACTGCATCTCTCACCCAGCGAGGTGATGTGCTGCCTGAGGTTACTTTGCATTTTAAATTTGAAGAAAGCAAAGATGGCGTCCTTAGAAGTCTTCTAATTCATCTGGACAGAGACAAAGGCATGTAAGTAAGAGAAAATACCAGAAAAGAAAAGTTCTGCAACATTTTGTCTTGCAAGGTCTTGTCAAAACATATTTCTGTATTGGTTTGCTAGTTAAGAAAAGAGTTTTTAAGAAAGCTTTTTTTTTTTTTAAAGAAAAGTGATCATAGTTATCACTATCAATCTAAAGTAGTGAAGTGTAAAGTATGAAGTAAAAAGTAAAAAAGTTTTTCCTTTAATTCGTCACCTGGTATATACATGAAAAGATAGGAATGCACATCACTTGCTGTTACTGTATTATAGTCATAACTATATTAAAATTGCATTTAGTTGTGACTTCTATACAGTCTGATTGCTGTTAATATTTCTGTAAGGATGGCCCCTAAAATATGGTCTGATATTCATAATACAACAAGAAATAACAATAAAGAACAAGCCATACACACCATTCTAACACCGCCATGTCTTTATTGCAGGGCTGGGAAATACAATATGATGTCATGATATCGATATTGTGATAAATTATGTCAGATTGTACTTTCCTGTGTGTATCATGATATCGTTTTCTAACATTTTTATGCCTTTTAACTAACGATTATGCACTCTGATTGGAAGCAGCTGATTTGATGTTCAAGTTTTGTTTTAAATCTTTAAAACTGTAAAATGTTAATGTTTTTACATCATTTATCCTTTTCAGTTGTCAACTTTTTTATAATGGAAAAAAAAAACTTTTATAATCATGATCCATATTGTGTATCGTAAGAAACGTGTTCTAGGATTGTGATATTATATTTTGGACATATTGCCCACCCCTATTTATACTGAACTAATTATTTAAACAGTCAAAGTCTCTAGTGTTAAAAGTACGTGAACTCTTCACATTAACTAATATTTACTAGAAACCATGTTAATGGCAATAGCAATAATAATAATAATAATAATAATAATAATAATAATAATAATAAAACCTTCTGCAGAAGCAGGTAGAACTCATTTTGGCCCAACCCTCTATACCGTATAATGATCATTAATGATGTGATGTAATCAGATTTTATTTATCAAAACATTATATTTTAGGAGCCATCTTGAAGGAGTGAGAAACGTGTCTACAGGTTTAGTTAAGCTCTCTACAGCATCCTTCCAAGTCACCACCCAGATCAGTGCCATCAGACCTGACTGAACTCACCACTTCAGCAGAAACAGTGCACTTTCACCTGTGCACAGAACACACAGCCACGCAGTTTCCCATGAGCACATGCAGGTAAAGTTCCTGTTCATGTCCCACACTCTGCACTGTAGTGTTAGCTCACAGCGCTATTAAACCCTCAGTTCCCCACACAAACTCAGCCGGTTAACTAACTTCCGCTTGTGCAAAAAAAAAGACAAGTAGCTCACTTTTACCAGATATTGCAGCACGTAACAAATGCTGCTCTTTGGAATTAAACTGAACGATAAGCTTGAGGCTAACTTTTTCAGAGCTGAATCAGTAACTGCATGTCTCCTGTCTGTGTAAACACTAGCTAGTTTGTGTTAGCCACTCAGCTAAAGCAGGTAGGTCAGGTTCGCCAACTACAAACAACCAGGTCCTTTCGCTACATTTGTTTTAACGGCAGAATTAAATCCGTACCTTCACTACATTCTCGCGTCAGAAGGAAGACGAAAATGAAAGGTCAGCGACAGTTATTTTCCAACCGTGCTTCTGAATGACATCCGTGTGAAATAAGCTAAATTTCGCCCTCACTCTAAGAAGCCGCCATCCGTCAGTGGGCGGAGTCAGCGCAATTTTGTTTCAATTTCTAAAAAAAGACCCGCCCCGTGCGGGGATTGGCTACTGAGAGCAGCACGCCGATAGGACGGTTGGGACGTCCTTCATCTCACAGTGGTCATGGCGACAAAATAGTGCAGCTAGGTGAAATGGTGCTCCGTTCACTACTAACGACAAAGTATGTTCATGGTGTTTTATTTATTAGTAGGGTTCGTTGTTTGGAGGCGAATTTATTACAGTACACTGTGAGATTTCAGAAGAGCACAGGACATTCTCCACAATGCATTCATGAGTGCCTCCTTTCACAGCTTTATCCAAATGAAAGTATGTTGCAGATACTAGGTTTTGCCTGTAGAATAAAATATCTTTTATTTATTTAATTAGAGTACTGTAAAATCATACCACTTGTATTTTACTTCTTGTTTAAACCATTTTAAACAATGTACTGGTCATAAATTATTATTATTATATATAACAATAAGGTATCATACTTTATAACTGAAAACTTTTTTACCAAAAGAAAACCTGATGTGTGTATTCATTCAGTATATTAGTCTTCTCTATCTACTCCTGGATTTATTTACTTCAATAAATATATAAATAAATAAGCATCACAGATCGCTGTATTAAAAAAAAAGGTCCTAGGTAAACTGAAAAAAATATTTTGGACATTATCTATTTAAGTGTAATATTGCACATATGGCTATTTGCCTATACTAATTATTTTCCTGTATAGGTTCCCGTTATTTTTAAATAAATCTTTACCCTTCATGATTTCATGTTCAGGCCACTGTTTAATGGGTTACTACATCTTGGGCCACTAAACATTACCACAAACTGAAAGCACAATGCTTCCAAAAAATAGGATAAATTGGATCCACCCTTGGTCAAAGTCTTCTTCACCTTTACACGTCAGTAAAAACACACTCCACAAGAAAATAAATCAATTAAAATAGTTTATTTAATAAGTTAATAGGTCTAGGAAATGCAGCTTCAGTCCATCTTGATAGCCATTTTATATACATAATATGCTTTAATACTATTAAGAGAAAAGATACAAATCTGGTTTAATTTCACACATTATGACTTTTTTTGGTCAGATTCAGACAATGTATTATACCTTATGTTAAAGTAATTTATTAACACATTGAAAATGGTTAGTTACGCAAGGTTTTTTTTTTTCCCCCTGCCAATTTGTTATAATGACAAAAAACAAATTCAGATCATAATACACTGGGCAATTTCCTGGGCAAAAAAAAAAAGAGAGCCCAAGTCCAAATTGGCAAAATATTAAGCTTTTATTGGTCATACCAACAAATCACTGATAAGAAAATTAGCAAGAATTAAACAAATAGATAAAGGAAGTTAGTATGGGAGCTTTTCCCTTTGATTTCTTTAAATGTTTAAGCCTTGTGGCCCTTGATGGGCTGCATCAGGTGCGGCAGATAACCAAATGATGACTAATCTATTAAAAAAAATAAATCCCAGAAGATACTTTTGGAAAAATTTGTACACCCAGACATGTGTTAGTTTGAATTTTACATCAAATATTTTAATCATCATCATGATTTTACCTTTGCACACAAGAAGACTCTGTAAGTGAATTTCCCTGTTTCTAGCTTTTCCCCAAACAAACAGTTCACTGCAGCAAAAGTAAACCAGCAAATGGTGGCACAGGAGCTCTCAGGAGTGCATCTGTTTAACTGTTTAATTCTTACAAGTATTCTGACCAATTATTTGCTGTTAAAACCATTAAAAGCTTAATATTTGCCATTTTAGGCTTGGCCCACTTTTTATTTTTTTATTTTTTGCCCAGGAGTGTACATTTGTGCAACTGATGATTAAGTGTTGTTGTATCTGCAACATAATTTGAGATAGAACTGCCAAACTAAATCAATAATAACAACACTAACTTAGTAGCTAAATACACAGGGGAAAAGATTTTTATTAGCTTTAATGATGGTACTGAAAAATTCAGACAAGATTTGGGTTACCTGATATGACAGTAGATATACAAAAGGCACAGCTCTGACAATGAAGGCAGAGTTTTATACCAGCCCCCTGCTGACACTTTTGTAATGGTAGCTCAGAGTGATGTGTCGTTCGGGAACAAGTCGACTTTTTGAGTCGGCCCTTTTACGTTTTACAACAGGCACAATAAGATGAATTATTTGTCAATTCACGTTTGTAGTGCCTTGCTGATTTTACAATTATTTAAATAGATTTTTATAAAATACAATGCAAAGTAATGTTATTTTGTTAATCAGATGGTAGAGTAAGATTTCATGAAAAAAGATTCACTCATATTTAGGGAAAAAAAAGAATAATCACTGGGCAAAGGACTGCAAAAAACATATTTCTGCTTGTATGTAGTGCTCAACATGCTAATGGTGACCAGCTGAAATGTTAGACTTTCTGACCACAGACACAATAATAGCTGCAATTCTAAAGAAGCAAGGCGAAGTTCAGCAGCTGTATGTTGTGGCTTGCTATCAGGAAGGGTTTCTTTTTTCAAACAGCTTGCTGTGAAGGTGGCATCTCATTTTTTTTTAAACTTAACAACCCCAAGAATCAACTACACTGTACAATTCTGAAAGTGTGATCTTCTGTTTCAAAGTTCTTTGATGTACAACATGATTTTACACATACTTCTACCCCCAGAGAAACAGGATCAGATAAATATATCAGATTTAGACAGACCAGAATTTCAGTTTTCATGTCCTGATTTTACATCTAGATGTGTTAAACAATTTAAACCATGGCATTTTTTGTTTGAACCCACTCATTTTCAAGTGATCAAAAATATTGGAACAAGTGACTGACAGGTGTTTCTTGTTGCCCAGGTGTGCCATGTTAGATTGAATGTATAAACAATTAATAGCTTTGAATATCTTGGTTCGTGCCCTGGGTTTCACCTGTGAAGACCGCATTTGTTGTTAAAAAAGGATAAACCAACAGGAAGACCAGAGAGCTGTCTATGGGAGAAAAGCAAGCCATTTTGAAGCTGAGAAAAGAGAGAAAATCTACCAGAGCCTTTGCACAAGCATTGGGCGTAGCCAATACAACAATATGGAACGTCCTGTAAAAGAAAGAAACCATTGGTGTACTAACAACCAGACATCAAACAGGTTGGCCAAGAAAAACAACAGCAGTTGATGAAACAAACATTGTGAGAGCTGTGAAGAAAAAAAACCCAAAACAACAGTCCTTGACATCACCACCAACCTCCACAGGGCAGGTGTGAAAGTGTCACAATCCACCATTTGAAGATAAGGTCAGAGCAGAAATATAGAGGCCATACCACAAGATGCAAACCACTCATCAGCAGTAAGGATCAGAAGGTCAGATTGAAATTCGCGAAGAACTACAGAGATGAGCCACAAAAGTTCTGGAACCAAGATTAACCTCTACCAAAGTGATGGAAAGTTTGGAGAAAGAAAGGATCTGCTCCTGATCCAAAACATACAAACTCACTGCTCAAGCACGGTGGAGGGAGTGTCATGGCTTGGGCTTGCAAGGCTTCTTCTGGAACAGGCTCACTAATCTTTATTGGTGATGTAACTCATGATGGTAGCAGCAGAATGAATTCAGACATCTACAGAAACATTCTGTCTGCCAATTTACAGAGAAATGCATCCAATCTAATTGAGAGGAACTTCATCATGCAGCAAGACAATGACTCAAAACACACTGCCAACACAACAAAGGACTTTATCAGGGGGGAAATGTGGAAGGTTTTAGACTGGCCAAGTTAATCACCAGACCTTAACTCAAGTGATCATTCATTACACATTCATTTTCATGAAGAGTGACACTAATTCTGCGCAAAACATGTGGCTGTTGAGGTGTCATTCTGTTTTTAAGGTTTTTAAATTTTGTTAAGGCTACCTGTAATTCTGGAGTTGACTGTAATTCTGCACATTTAGTTATTGTATGCCTTTCTGTGTCTGGAATAAGTTTTGTAACTGCTGGAAAACTCAAAACTTACAATAGTGCTTTCTGCTTTCTGGATTGTAATGATACATGGGGCTACTAGTGCACTGTAGTGTGTGTATGTGTTTGGAGGAGGGGCTTTGGAGAAAGGTTTGGATGGAGAGCGTGGAACTGAAAAAAGTGGGTGGGCTTTTGGAGTGGCTGAGCCCATGAGAGCAAGAAAGCCAACACTGTCTTTATTGTTAAGCACAAAGAAAACATGTTCTGATAGCTTTACAAAATGAAATGTGGGGTTTTTTTTCATACTCTGAAAGTATATTGTCTTAATAATGTCAATGTCTACATGTTTAACAATGACAATAAAACTGATATTCAATTTCAGAGTGTTGCTCATTCATTTAGAAAATTAAAATAAGAAAATAAGAAATATGATTGGTTAGTCGTGCATGGTTATTAGAAGACACAAGACTGTACATGTTACCTGTTTAAAAAAAAAAAAAACTTTCTTCTATCTGAGCCAAATCATATATTCACCCTCAGGTAGTTAATACAGCTATTCTTAGCACCTCACCTAATCTTGAATTATAATTTAATATCCTAACAATAAGCACGTTCCTTACAGGTTGTTTGACATATTTTATTTCCTCCTGCAGACTTTTCACATGTGATGCATTTTTTTATTTTTCCACATGATTCATTTTTCTGTCCTTACATGTTTGTGTGTGTGTGTGAGAGAGAGATTTACAGTATGTCACGTGTTTACTTAAATTTCAGGGAATAACATGGTGAAATACCCCCCTCACTTTTTTCACATGTGATATTAATATTTCTGGAGCTATGCAGCTTTAGTTTTAGCCGTTTAGTAAACAGCTATTGTGAATAAATCAAAATCAAAAAGGTATAAATAAAAGTTTTGTCTCATTAGCTATCACGTCAGCTACTATACACTTTACGGTAACAGCTGTATTATGTTACAGGGCTGGTCTTCTATGGTCTTTTGGATTTAAAGTTCTTGTGAGAGCCAGAGAAGTTGCTGCAGAGACACAATGCTCGGCCGAGGTGTGTGCGCCCATCTGGCACCAGTGCTGCTGCTGCTGCTGCTGTATTCTGCACTCATTACGTCCTTCCACAACGAGACCGTAAAAAGCAATGGGACCAGTGTGACTTTTAATGAGACGGAATTATTTTTAACAACTCCTCGTACTGACAGTAGAGCCAGGACGCCTGCTGTGGAGGACACAGAGCAGAAAATCTCGGATTCTGTGCAGAAGGAAAAGTCGGACACAGGACACGCAACTAAACCCGGCAAGTGAAAAGCTTTAATCACTTTTTTTTTAGGCTCTGGGGATGGGATGGAAAGTAGGGCATATATATATATATATATATATATATATATATATATATACACACACACA
>CM040977.1:18732097-18751710 GCA_022985145.1 Pangasius djambal
TATATATATATATATATATATATATATATATATATATATATATACACACAAATGCTTTCATGAGTGACCACTCATGAATGCATTGTTCACCAAACAGTTTTAATAAAGATCATATATTATATAAAGGTGCACTGAACTTTATTGAAACTGTTTGGTGAACCCAGGATATAGTGGAATGTCCAGCAATATATAATTAATCCAAATGATTTACACTGGATTATTCATCTGTTGTTGGGTACACATTAGGAATCTGTGAACAAATGACTAGTGTAAAACTTGTCTATTATATAGTATTTGCAGATTATTAAGCAGACTATATCTCTGATGAATGTACAGTTTTGAGATTTAGAGACAAGAGAGGCTTTGCCAAACAAAGGAGCACGCTTGTTTTCAGAGAATTTTTTTTTTCGCCATACCTGTCTTGCAAAAGCTTCCCGGAAAGTTGTTCAGAGACCTTTAACAATGTTGGAGAACACAACAGATGTTAAGAGACTTTTGCACAGAAAGCACCAGTGATATCAGCTGACCTGCATTCATATAATTTGCAAGTAGGCTTTCATGAAAGTACTGACACAAATTGTTACAAGATAACAGTCTGAAATGATTAAAGGACTTTTTGGCATGCTACACAATACCACAACATACAGATGTTGTGCAGTGGGTACGTGCACAATAGGAAGTGGATCTTCTTTCCACTCTGCAAGCAAAAACATGTTCAAAACAAAACAACATCTGGCTGTTGAGAATTTTTTTTTATACAGAATTTTACACCTTTAAAAAATGTCATTGTATGTCATTCTAACTTGAGTGTAATTCCACACATTCAGGAAGTTGTTGGATGGGTATTGAATAGATTATCGGGTGTTTAAAACATATAGAGCTGTGGTGTATATTATAAACTTTGCAGTATAAAATCTTTTGTCACATACTGTATGGTAAACTACTTTAAGGAACT
This sequence comes from Pangasius djambal, assembly GCA_022985145.1. NCBI lineage: Eukaryota > Metazoa > Chordata > Actinopteri > Siluriformes > Pangasiidae > Pangasius > Pangasius djambal. The sequence goes on from CM040977.1 coordinate 18,733,053, forward strand.
GGAATCTGGAAACCTGTTACTATATTCTTTTCAGTTCAGCATTCTTCATTCGAAAGTACTTTTTAGTTTGCTGAAAACCTAACATGTCTTACACCAAATTCCATGAGTCAGGTTTCATTGCACATAGTCAAGAAAAAATCCTTCCATGTTCAGAGAATGTATGTTTAATTAGTCTCTCCAAATCCAATCACTCAAATCTATGTTAGCTTTGTCTTAGATTACAGACTGACTCGCTGGAAAACTATTCAAACCAATTTTATAAATGAAACTCTTTCTTCAAAAACATATAATCATTTCTAGATTAGAGATTAAAACCCTTCAATTGTCTCTGTAAGTAAGTTCTTTGTAACACTCTTCTTACAGCTAATGACTAAATGTTTGCCTATTTCTGCCTTGGGGACTCACTCTTTACTCCCTTTCACTCCCTTTCTACATGTCTGCTTTTGCTCAGTCTCCCTCCCCCCTATAGACTGTCCACCAGTGGGTTTGGAGTCTCTGAGAGTGTCTGATTACCAGCTACAGGCTTCGTCATCATTGAGCAGTGGGTTAGGCCCCCACCGAGGACGCCTCAACATACAGGTCAGCCAACATTCCATAAGTGTGGTTTTTATGGTGATGGGGATTTTGGAGAATGAATCATATATTAACGGGCTTGTGTATTCAGCGCAGACTACTGACTTCATCACATAATCAATGCACCACACTACGTAATGTTTCCTTATTTTTTCTTTCAGAAGTGCTGTGTATGGCACTGCAAGAAGTGTAGTATAAGTGTATGTAGTCTGGGGATCATCTATGACACTGAATCGTGTTAATATGTAGTCGTGTCTGTTGGAGGTAAATGATTATAACTGGTGTACAGTCAGGTCTAGAGGATGGAGATGAGTATGATGGAGCATGGTGTGCTGGGATGGAGGATAAAGAGCAGTGGTTGCAGTTGGATGCTCTCAGGCCAACACTCTTCACTGGGGTCATTCTGCAGGGAAGAACCTCCATCTGGAGGTCAGTATGAACTTCTTACTTGTTTCAACACAAGACAAACTCCCTTCCAGATTGCTTGTCAAATACGGCTTTTTGTTTCGCATCAAAATGCCTTTTTCTAGTATTCATTTTACAGTAATATCAGAGCTCTGAGGATTGTCTAATGCTGAGTAAAGATATTGACATCCATTTAGTAATTGAGGCAAAAGTTTATTTGGCTGAGTCATGTGAAACATCAGTGGCGGTGCTGGAGCGCTTTAAGCCAGGATCTTTTCTATGCTCACGTGTGTCATGTCTATCAATAGCACATGTGTTCACAGCATAAAATACATCAATGAATCAGACGATAATATATGTCAAATCAGAATCCATACCAGTCAAGCACTTTAAGCCAATATCCACACTATTACAAATACTCAGTAACAGTGTCTGTATATCTCAAGTTTAGTTATTTGTGTTGTACCTTGTATACATTTTGTGTGTGTATATGTGTGTGTACAGCTTGCACTGGGTCACACGGTATAAGGTGCAGTTCAGTAATGACTCTGTGACATGGCAGCCCTGCATGAATGGATCACAAGAAGCAGTGAGTTGATGATTATGAATACTGCATCTATACCTAATAGCTAAGACCTCGTTCTGCCAACCTGTTATTTTACGTATATCTCTGTATAGGTGTTTGTGGGGAATCAGGACCAGGAGACTCCAGTGCTGGCTCTGTTCCCTGAACCCACAGTGGCCCAGTACATTCGCATCAACCCACAGAGCTGGTTCAGCAACGGCACTATCTGCCTTAGAGCTGAAATCCTGGGTTGCCCCATGCCAGGTTCAATTTTACACCACCACAGCAGTGGCAAAGATTATTTAACACTAATATTCATACATTTTAGCAACTCCTATATTTGTGTGTGTGTGTGTGTATGCATATAGATCCTAACAACCAGTACACCTGGGAGCCAGAGAGGGGTTCTACAGACAAGTTAGACTTTAGACACCATAATTATGTTGAGATGAGAAAGGTGAGAGTGTTTCTTTCCTATACGGTCTTCCATATATGCATTTTGAATTCCTTTATTTTATTTAGAGCTAATATTCTTGAAATCCTGAAAAGCTTGAAGATACATTCACACCAGTGAACTGAGATCACTTGTTCTCTGTATAGTTACTGAAGGCAGTGAGTGACGAGTGTCCTGATATTACACGTATCTACACTATTGGAAAGAGTTACACTGGGCTTAAACTCTATGTCATGGAGATTTCAGACAATCCTGGAAAACATGAGCTGGGTGAGTGGTACTGAGATTTGACAGCTTAATTTTTGTCCTTCAAAATGTAAATTCCTGCAATATACACACGATTTTTACATACTTCATTTGCTGTTATGGGTAATTTGATTTGATTTGTTATAGAGCTGTGCTATGTTATACTGCAGCCTATTGGCAAATATACAAGCTCCTGCAACAGACCACACATGCATTCCTTAGTAACCAGCACTAAGATTATAGTGTTTATATAAGACAGGCCTATTCCTTGCCTCTCACTTACAAGATACAGATATCGATATTACACACGATGTACTTCTGAGCAAGATGATTTTAGTCATGCGCAGTGCTTGCATATGATACATTTTTGTCATCATCTGTTTGTTATTATCATTATGACCAAAGTAAACAAACTCAGGAGTCAGGAAAGACACTGAATGTTCTTTAGGAAACAGGAGAATCTTTTTTCTTCACTCTGAGAGAAAAGAACATTTCAAACAGTACCCAAAAATGTTTCATAGTTTCAGATCACAGTCGAGAACATTTCCAAGCTGCTGATCCTTTAATTGTGTAATACATGTAGGAGAGCCAGAGTTCCGCTACGTTGCTGGAATGCATGGAAACGAGGCCTTGGGTCGGGAACTGGTGTTGAACCTTATGCAGTACCTCTGCCACGAGTACAAACGAGGCAATCAGCGAATAGTTCAGCTGGTGAAAGAAACCCGTATTCACCTTTTACCATCCTTCAACCCTGATGGATATGAGGCAGCATATGAGAAGGTAAAATCTAATGACAGTGATGGAATTGTGTGCTGCAATACTTTAACAATTATTTCTTGACATGTGGCAGTATTCCAGTAGGACAGGATAGCATGATAGGGAAAAATGGTATACCATTACTTATGCTATCAAGGCATCATGGCATTATTTCAAGGTTTGTACATCCTTTGAAATGTCCTATAATATTCATAAGCAGTGTGTCGGCCCTTTCCAGAAAATTGTGTTGGACAGGTACCAGCCTTCATTTACCTTCACTGCCGGATCTAGCATTCTACCTCATTTAACACAGTGGATCAAAGCAAGGCATTCTTGGGCTGCATTTGGTGTGTTAGTGGAGGGAAAACTGTCTGTGGCCCAGTTTAATGTCCCAGAGGTTCCTTTGTATAATTGCTATCATTACACTGTTCTAACAATAGTATAGTAGTTAGCAGCATTATCTCAGTTATGCTGAACCAAGAACTGATTCTGCAGTTCTTTTATTTTGAAACAGAAGTCATTACAAAGGCTAATCGTAAGTTTTGTTTCTCCAGCCTAAGCTAATTGGTGTTAGAGAATATGGTCAAGCAGAGTGAGCTAACATATAGCTAACATTACAAATGTCCAAAGGCAAAGCTAGTAAGTTAAAATTGAAAAAAACATGATTCATTTGTTTAAAATAATAATAATAAATCCAAGTTGTAGATGATGAACCGTCAGTTGAAGGGTGCTAAATACTCAGGCAGGAGACAAATGAACCAACCAAGTGTGTGTGTGTGTGTGTGTGTGTGTGTGTGTGTGTGTGTGTGTGTGTGTCTATGACGTTTTTCTGCACAGTACTATGACCACATCTTTTTATCTGAGGATCTCCTGCTTGTTTCAGAACTACAATTCCATTGTAATGTGTGGTGTGTGTTTGTGTGTCTCAGGGGTCTGAGCTTTCTGGTTGGGCTTTAGGTCGCTACAGCTTCGAGGGCATTGACATGAACCATAACTTTCCCGACCTCAACAACATCATGTGGGATGCTCAGGAGCTGGCAACAGACAAAAAGAAAGTCAGCAACCACTACATCCCCATGCCAGAGTACTACACCACAACTGAAGCAACAGTATGTATAACATATAACTGTCATTTCTGAGTAATATACAGTAATAATAATAACATATTTGGATTTGATGTCTGATTTAAGATTTTGTCTGTCCTTATACCTGTTTGTCCTTTTTTATTGTTTGTCTTATTTTAAAATATATTTAAACTATTTAAAATAAGTAATACGTATGGTATATGCCTATGACAATTTTGCATTTGGCCTACCTGTGGACCTCCCATATTATTTTTTTGAGACGATTTAACTACGCTAGATTTCATTACTAGATTTAACTAATTAACAAAGAAATTTCTCATGGTAATGCAGAAAATGGCTCAAATCAAGTATAGAGATATTGTAAAGTCTGGATCACAAGATCTGGATGAACAAGAACATTGATGCATTTTTTACTGGAGCACTGAGCAGGTCCACCTCCACTATTAACCTAATAGTTTAGCAGCTAAGTAAAGCAGTAAAATCCTGAGTCATCATACTTGATCATTTAAACTTCACACAAATGGCCTAAACTGGGAAGATAATGTAAACGCTACCATGTAGATTTGTCTTAATAAGTAGCAATACAATTATCTGGTATATAATTTTGTTTGACACTCATTAGATTGCATTGCGTGCATAATGATGTGTAAACCACTTCAGGCTGTCGTATGTAGTTAGTACTGAGGAACCTATTTACAGTGCTGCTTGAAAGTTTGTGAACCCTGAAAGGATGGTCATTATTTTAGCTTAAAACAAATTTCCTCTAACCCCTAATTTGTTTAAAAAATAATAGAAATATATATTTTCATTGTTTATTTAACAAAAGTGTTTAATATGAAACAAAAACTCAGATTTCATGTGTGCAAAAATTATGTGAGCCCTTTCAGTCAATAGCTTGTGGCACCACCATTAGCAACAATAACTTGCAGTAAACGTCTTGTATGCATACTAATCAGTATTGATCTAACATCTATCTTGAGGGATTTTTGTCATCTACTCCTGAAAAATTCAGCCAATTGAGTGAGGTTTGAGGGATGTCTGGCATGAACTGCCCGCCTTCAGGTCCTACCACAGCATTTTAATTGGATTCATGTCAGGACTTTGACTGGGCCAATCCAAAATACAAATCTTTTGTCTCCTGAATGCTTTGAATGGCATGATTTTCTGTTCAAGAAGCTCCTGGAACACCTTAGAATTCATGGTTCCATTAATGATGTGGAGTTGTCCTGGTCCAGAAGAGGAAAAGCAGCCCCAGATCTAGAAATTCCTACCACCATGACTGACTGTTGGGATAAGGTTCTTTTGATGGTAGACACCACGATTCTGATTGTGACCAAAAACATCCATTTTGAACCTGACTGTCCAGAGAATGGATTTGCACAAACTTTCAAGTTTATCCAGGTGTTCTCTGGCAAAATGAAGGCAGGTAGTTTGGTTATTTTTTGAAAGCAGAGACTTCTTCCTGACAACCTTCCCATGAATGCCATTTCCATTCAGTGTTCTTATCGTTGAAGCATGCACATGTTACCTGACATGCAGCTGCTGAGGTCTGAAAATCTCTAGATGTTATGTTTGGAATGGCTTTTACCTGATTTATTATTTTTCTTGTAGCTCTTGGGGATATTTTGGAAGAGCGTCCACTTCTAGGCATGGGTGCTGTCATGTTAAATGCTTTCCATTTGTAAATTATTTGGCTCACAGTGTACTGATGGAGCTCAAACCTTTCTGAGATAGTTTTATAGCCTTCCCCTGGCTGATATGCTTTCATTACCCTCTTCTTGGTGTCCTGTGAGAGCTCCTTTCCTCTTGGCATGGTGTGTTTTACATTCACACATATGGGTAACACCAAACTGACAGGTGCTACCCAAACTTCATAAGATCTCTCCTTTGATTGGTCAGTTAGGTTCCCAGTTATTAATACACATGACTATTTACCCACTTGATTTAACAAATGGAACTTGGTGTTCATTTAGTTTTGCACTAGCACAAATTGCATTTTTATATTTTACATGCACAAGTTCCTTGAAACCAACAAATGGATTTAGTAAATACAAACATATGTCAGATAAAGAGAGATTGGTTTGTTGAAATGAAGACTTCATAATAAAACTACATATCGAAGAATATAAAGAACCAGGACTTTTAAGGCTCTATGCAAGAAAACAGTCAAGAAATATTGTTTGGACTTTGTGTACTATTTTGATTAAAATGAGGTACCCAGAGATTATTAATGCTGTTACTGGCAGATTATTAATACCATGCCTCTTACTGTACTACTCCTCCCAAATCAGTGCAGGTGCATTAGTTTTTGATATGCCTTGCTATAATTTAAATTTTCACAAGCTTTACTCACCGTTCACATAAACCAAAGGTGGTAGGTGGAGGTACGGTACCATGACCCAATATAACCCCAGCCATATAACCCCAGGATCTTAAAAGTAGACTATATTGGCAGCTTTATCTTTTTATAAAACTAAGCAACTGAACTTCATTTGGCTCCAAGCAATTGCTTTAATTTTTATTTAACAAGCAACTGGAGTCTCTTTTTTTTCAGTTAATGCACAGTTAATCCTTGTCCTGTTTAAAAGGACTTTAATTATTCAGGAATGAAAATAAAAACACTAATACCAGTTTGTTATCTACTGAATGTGCCCCAACTCATTTGTGTAAAAATGCATCAGATCTGACTCCAGGAACAGCTGAAAGCCTGTAGTGGTTTAGTGCTTCATTTCTATCAAGCAATAAATTAAGTTGAGGATTTTTCATTTTGTGAGTGCGCTAAACCCTGAAATACAAACAAGTGTGCAGACCACAAACCCACGCTGGGGGATCAGGGTCACCCACATCTTTAAAGAATGTGAGCACTTCCTTTCTGAACCTCCCTGTGCTGAGGCCTCCTACAAAAATAACTTCAGAGAAAGTACAACACAGCATGGAGTAGCACACAAAATCCCTTTGTTGAGGTATGATAATTAGAGTAAAGGCTTTTACAATGCATATTTTTGGTTCAATAATATTGTTTTAGCAAATGAATCAAGCTCTAAGATTTTAACTATGACTTAAGCCTTGCCAAATCTTAGTTAACACACTTAGTTCACACATTTCTTTCTTCAGCAGTTACATATTTAGTATATTTAATTATTTTCATTATGCGATGCATTTTCCCTATACATCTCTGTGTGTAAGGTTGCTCCAGAGACACGAGCAGTAATAAGTTGGATGCAGGACATTCCGTTTGTTCTGAGCGCTAACCTGCATGGAGGAGAGCTAGTGGTCACTTACCCGTTCGACTGCACGCGAGACTGGATCCCCCGTCAGGACACACCGACTGCAGATAATGACTTCTTTCGTTGGCTGGCAGCTGTTTATGCCTCCACCAATCTGGTGATGGCCAACCCTGACCGCAGAATGTGTCATTTTGAGGACTTCCAGCGTTATAACAATATTATTAATGGAGCTGACTGGCACACTGTCCCAGGAAGTAAGGAAACACATTCATCAGCTAAAGTAGTGTATATTCAGGGTTTTAATATTACATTATAATGACCTACAACAGCATTCATCATTTAATATCCCAGTTTAATGTCCCTGTGTTTGCAGGCATGAATGACTTCAGCTACTTGCACACGAATTGCTTTGAGGTGACTGTAGAGTTGTCGTGTGATAAATTCCCTCATGCCAGTGAGCTTCCTGTTGAATGGGAGAATAACAAGGAGGCTCTTCTGCTCTATATGGAGCAGGTCAGTTTCTTTTTGTTCCCTGACCCACTGCACTTAGATCACTGCTCCATACTGTGCTACTGACTCATGTACTCACCTGTCTGGCTCTTTCAGGTGCACAGAGGCATAAAAGGCGTGATCAGGGATAAAGACACTAAACGTGGTATTGCAAATGCTATTGTTAAAATTGAGGACCTGGACCATGACATTAGATCAGGTATGCATATTAAATATTTTCTATTGTTCTCTTATTGAACATATTGTCTAATCTAAGCAACTCTCGACATGATTAGAAGCACTAATATTTCTCCACGTTTCCTTGCTCTATGTAGCTAATGATGGCGATTACTGGCGCCTGTTGAACCCCGGTGAGTATAAGGTGATTGTGTGGGCAGAGGGCTACTTCCCTGCTATGCGTCGCTGCTCTGTAGGCTCAGAACCACAGGCCACCATCTGTGACTTCAACCTTACGAGAACACCACAAGAGCGCATGAAGCAGATCCTGGCCAAAGGTGGGAAGCTCCCCCGGGACGAGCAGCTCCGCATCAGAGCCTTGCGAATGCGTAAACTCAGAGTCAGCACAAAGATTCTGAACCGCCGGCGTGAGCAGCAGCGGCGTGCCAAAGTCAAGAGAAAGTGAATGACATGCTGTAAATCACAAAACATAGAAATGAGCCAATCCCTGCTTACAGAATTAGAATGTGAGGCGGCTTAGATAGACGTAAAGTAGAAGCGTGTAGTCAAGGAGGCTCAGGTCAGTATCTTACCTTCTCAACATGCTGCACCATTCATTCTGGGCTCTGAACTCAATGGCCAGCCTGTTCAAATTTGAAATTTTAAACTGGGTAAAAGGAACCCAAGTATTTTATTCGTTTAAAAGGGTGTGGTGTTCACTATGAAATTAGCCCATCACTGCTCTGCACATAAAGTGTACCTGTGAGCAGCTTTTAAACACTGAATGTTTATGTAATTAATGCAATTGTGAAGAACTCACCAGTGAAAATGGTAGGTGTAGCTGGTTTTCTACACCCATGGCAATTTTGCATCAGTAACATGTAACAAATTAGACCTTTTCTTATTCTACACTTTAATGAGAAATAAAATAAATAATCTTGTGTGAAATTTTGTATGATGGAACTTACTATAATCATCGCAACGTGGTATCAGTTGCAATAGTTTTATCTGAAATAAACAAAAAGCACTGTTGAAAAGACAGGAAATACTCATTCATTCATCTTCAGTAACTGCTCCTGGTCAGGGTCATCGTCGATCCGGAGAACACTGGGCATGAGGTGGGAATACACCCTGGATGGGACACCAATCCATTGCAGGGCACCATGCACACACAAATTCAAACACTCATTCATACCTAAGGGCAATTTAGTGTAGCCAATGTGCCTGCCTGCATGTTTTTGGGAGATGGGAGGAAACTGGAGGAGACCCATGCGAATGTGGGGAGAACATTCAAAACTCAGCACCGACAGTGAGCCAGAGTTCAGAATCGAACTTGGGGCACAGGAGCATTGAGGCGGCAATGTTACCCACTATGCCACTGTACCATTCACAAGGAATATATTGATGATCATAAAACAGCAAGACTGGTATCTTTCTGTACATATATTCTGCATATTCACATTTTTTTCCTATAGATATTTGGGGTTCATATCAGAGCACCGGAAAAGCTGACTGGGAGGAAAGCTCTTCAGGTCAAACCACAGCTCGTGCTGCTTCAAAGGGGTCAGCTGTAACGCTCAGCATTTCCTGTATTTGTGTTGGATTGCTTTCATGCTTGAACTAATATACACGAGTTGTTTAACACGAAGGTCTTCGTGCAGATGATTTGGTTTGCAGCTGCCCAAAGAACTAAGAAACCAACAAGGCACTGGAAATAACCAAAACAAATGATAGAGATGGGGACAGTGTGCGGTTGTCTCTACCCAAAACGCCACTTTAACCTTATAAAGGAGTTGCTTATTAACTGTTAAGTTAAATCAGGTGTAGGGACTTCCTGGGATATAATCAATAGATTTAGTAAAATAAACAGAATTATATTATGATATATATAAAACATAATTATAATATTATAATATAATTAAAAGTGTCTCCCAGTCAAACATGTTCCAGTTGGATGCAGTTATTGTGTTGATAACCTTAAAACTGATAGCAGATGTTTCTGCAAAATTTATTTTGGAAGACACTATCATATTTAATATAGAAATATAATTGAATCATTCTGAATTATAGTATGTTACCCACATTCAGGCAAAATGCTCTAGGCAAAGAGTGACAAAAACTTTATTGTTTCGTACCACTAACATTATTCTGTGGCTTAGTAAAGCACAGCTAAGCGCAGGAATGCTGCTCCCTCTGACACCCTCTTCCTCCATTCCCCCTTTCCAGATGTTTCAGATATGGAATCCAAACCCTGTAGAAGAACCAATCATCCTCAGTTCCATCTAACTTGAAGGCTAAATAAAAGACAGTGTACATTATGCAACTTCAAAGGAGGCGTAAGACTCCGACGCAGTATTAACGTAATTTCCCACAGTCCTCTCTGTCTGAAGTTCCCAACATGATGGCTCAGCTTCTGAATCGCCAACAGTGAGCGTGCATACATACTTCTGACATGGCATGAATTTGAGGTATAGGCAACAGTGTTGACTGAGCGTGTCCCTTCTCGGATTGTTGGTATATGTGAGAGATTGAGAGAGGAAGGTACTGCAGTCACTACTCACTATCTATTCTCAGTCACCCAAGAATCATCATCGGCACTTTATCTTAGTTTATCTACCAGCAGATGCACATACTCACAAAAACGGACTGCTTCAGTGATCTACAGATCAGACCCCCGTAAAAACCGTCTTCATTTAGTGTCTCAGGAGGCAAGCTACCTTTCAAACATAAGACACAATCACACAAACAGCAGCTCATTTCGGGGGTGCGTGAACACTGTGCTGCTTTAAAAAAAAAAAAAAACATTTGGCAAAACGCAGAAAATTCCATCCATTACAACATTAACAGTTTGTACTGCTTACATTCAGTGCTACTTTACATGTTAACGATACTGTTGTAGGAGGAGGTTAGCATTAGACATGCAGGTCAGGCTTTGACACCAGAGAGAGGTCATATGCAAAGGTATAAACCCTGCAATCTTACTACCACCATGAGCACAAACCAGCACTCTGCATGCAGCCCCCCACCCCCCAATCAGAGGCATGCACTCTGAAAACCGTTTAATGGCTATTTCTCTCATTACCGCACATGTACATTCAAAAATTGTAGAGATTACACAGTTTAAAGAACACAAAACAAACTGCTGTAAAAACACTCGAATCATTTACACAGACCTGCAGTCAGACCATGACACTGTGAACATGAGCCCCTCTAAGGGTCAACCTGCCAGAAAACTGTGTGAGTGTGTATTAAAAGTGGGGTTGGTAGAGTGCTACACGTCCGCTGAGGCAGCCTGAGGCCAGCTGACAGTGTGTGGGCGAGAACTTGGAGGTGAGCACCACGTCACTGTGAGAGTAGATTGAGCGAACCTCACGCAGCAGCGCCGTACGCTCAGGCACACACTCCTCAAGCTCCCCGCAGCGCTCGTCAAAGGCCAGCAGACGCACGCCGTAGCCGTATGGAGAGCAGATAAGGCGACCATCCGGGCTGAAGCACAGCTCCTTGATGTAGCCGCGGCCCACGTTGGCCTCCTCAATGTAGTGCGTGAGCCGCAGAGAGCAGCGAGGTGAGACCGGCAGCCGAGGAGGAGCTCCCTCCTGAAACTCGTACACACACGTCCACTGCAGAGAGAGAGGCAGAGTGATCACACAGTTTGCAAGTCAGTCTCTTCAGCTTTGCACACTTATGCTCTAGATCAGGTGTATTCCAGTTACAAAGAATTCCTTGCATAGAAAGGCATGACTGAATGGTGACTACAGGTACAGTTGTAATCCTTATCCACTAATGATTAATTTGTGACTATAAATAAGACGATTCGTAGTTGTCTTGTTTCGCACTGGCACGTCACATTACCACTTGACTCTAAATTTGACACAAGGAGAATAAGCATACTTCTCTGTCCAGTCTTCTTTAAATATTCTGGTTCCTGACTCCCCCTTCTGGTTTCTGACATCCCTTTTCTCACTTAACGTCTTTAGCCCGGTAGCTAGTCTAAGGCCCGATGAGCTGCCTTCGGTTTAATTATTTCCATAAATGCATGTGATTTGATAAGCTGCAACAGAGACCCTGCTACAGATCTGGTTTCTGTTTAGAGTCTGTGAACTGTTTTTTTTTTTTTTTTTTTAAATATGTTTTTTCGGCTGTGCTACAATATTTTTTTAAAGTACTCGGGTTCAGTCCGCTGAAATACTTTGGTCCGCATCTGGACCCCTCGTCTAGGTGATTTACAGTGACAGGAAGCACAGCTACTGTTTGTGGGTGGGAGAGGGGGCACAAAGTTCAGCAGTGTTTAATTTTTTTTTGCATAAGAAGCAAAGCAACAGGATAAAGGCAACTACAGGAATAAATGTAAACCATTATCCCTCTTTTTGATTCCTACCAGATTCATTCATAATGGAGATGGAAGACAAATCGAGCAATTTACTGCTTCAAATGCATGTAAAATGATGTTAGAGAAACCTCTCTACAACTGCGGAGGTATTGGGTGAGTTTTAATTAGTGTATTAACAGCCAGGATTGTAAAGTAAACTAGTTAACTTAAATCACCATGCAAAGGTTAGCAGATATTTTTCAGCAAATAGCCTATTACACAAACAGCCTGTTAATTTATATTTAGCTTCTCAATATTCTCTTTTTTGATCCTAAGTGATCTATAACTAATTAATCCAGAAAGAAAGAAACATCCATGTAAATGCAACCACTGCACTAGCCGGGCACTTTCATCACCCAGCTAGCAAAGACCCCCAGACAGGAACGGGAATATCACCTAATGAACAGTGATTTAAGCGACCTACTGATGTGAACGCAGCTTTACACTGCATTCTTTTAAATGTTGTTCACAGCTCTGGGTCTATGAGATTTTGTCCCACTACATATGTTTATATAAACTAGATGATTATACTTGACATCACTTATTGCAACAACTTAAGAGTTATTTTGTTATTTTTATTCCTCTACAATGCTGTTGTGGTTTGCTCCTGACCTCCTGGTCATCCATGTTGCTGGAGCAGCGCAGGAGTGTGGCCCAGCCTTTGGGGTGTAGCTGCAGTGAAGTGATGCAGTTCCCCCGGTCCCTCTCACCTGGGATCTCTGGGGTCAAAACTTCTAGACTGTTCCTAGGAGACAAACCTGAAAAACACACACACCGTTCAGTAAAGCAGAAAAAAAAAAAAAAATGAAAATAGTTCACTCTAAATTCTTTGGAACAAGTATGCTGCATTTGATCAAAAACGTTCAACTCAAGCTCCCAAATGGCGCAAACAGAATAGCATTCGCCCTATCGTTGGGAAATTGTGTGTGAGAGGGATGGCATTATTCTATCCTCTGTCAATAAGAGTGATACTAGCCAACTGTGGGTGTCTGTGAGCTCATGTGTATGAGAGCAGTTAGCAATTCAAAAACATGGGAAGACAATTCAAAAACTGTGAGAAAATAAAGTAAAAAATAAAATCAACTGACCCTCTCTATGAGGATGGGCTTTGCTGTCATTGCCATGGCGAGAGCCTGACGTCCTGGAGCCTGTTGAAGAACCTTCTGAAAGGAGAGAAACCAACTTTTTTTTTTTTAAACAATTCCCAATCTCAGTAAGAGAATGCACTTCTTTATGCCACAAATACACTATATGGCTAAAAGTTTGTGGACACCTAACCATCACACCCACATGTGCTTTTTAAACATCCCATTCTAGATGTAGTCCTCCATTTGCTGTTACAATAACCTCTACTCTTCTCAGAAGGTTTTCCACTAGATTTTGGAACGTGGCTGTGGGGATTTGCCCATTCAAGCTACAAGAGCATTAGTGTGGTCAGGCGCTGACGTAAAAGGCGAGGAGGCCTGAGGCACGGTCACTCGAGTTATTCCGCGCATTCCCTGGAAAACCATGGACCTCACTTTGTGTACAGGGGCATTGTCATCCTGGAACAGATTTGAGCTCCTTAGTTCAAGTGAAGGGAAACTGTAACATCTAATCCAATTGGGTGCTTCCAGTTTTGTGACAAGAATTTAGGGAAGGCCCACATATGGATGTGATGGTCAAGGGGCCATGAATTTTGGCCATATTTACCCAACTTTTAAAGTTACCATTTAAAAACATGCAAATGCTGCAACTGAAATCACTGACCTTGATTGAGCTCGGATAAAGATTTAAAAAAAAAAACATTTCAAGACTTTAAACATTTTAAATTAAATTCTTGCTTCTTACAATCACACATTTTTTTTTACTCTGCTGCTCCTTGTAAATGTATGTGCAGTGCAAATCTTCTACAAATACTTTGATTGAATATCTTTCTTTTGTAAATAGAACATGTGTAAAAAGTTTTACGTGTATACCAGTGCTGAGTGGGGCACGTCGGGCCCGTAGGATGCGGTAGCTGCCGACCTCTAGACTCTGGGTGAGGTCAAGGTCATGCAAGATAAGCAGGTAACCGGAGGAGGTGGAGATGAGCATCTTACTGCAGTCTGGCGTTAGACGCATCCGCATCAGATAGCGCGTGTGAAAGAACTTCTTATGGGGACAGCCGTCTTCTGTGAACCTGCACACAGACAACCCTGTTAGAGCCCATTAAACACATGCTGCACACAAGATGGTATGAGATTCCAATAGCACAAACCTGTTGGTGTCCCAGGTGATGACATTTCCATCAAATCCAGACGTAACAAGCAAGCGAGTGTGTGTGTCATACTCGATATTCTTCACCCAGCTAGCATGGCCGTGCAATGAACACACCTTTGAGTTCAGCTTTCTTAAGTCCCACAATGCAATGGTGGTGTCATCAGAACAGGTGGCGAACAACCGGTTATCCAGAAACCTGCAGAACGATCAGGGAATCAGTTTGCAACCAGACTTTACACACCTAGCTTACACCGTGGCAATATTCAAGCTCTTGAGGAGAGATACACGGTTATGTCTATATGGACCAGTGGACAAGTGCATCCATGAGTACACACTTACTATTGCAGCTGAACACTGCTAACAGGAAATCAAACGCTGTTGCCACATGGTCAGTGCATGCACCTTGTATCTTGTGTGCATCTTCACGTCAGATCAATCTGACTGCTGTATTACACATTTTATGCCACTAACATTTTGATCACTAACTCCAGTGTTGCTCCTTTCTATTAGTTTAGTGCAACATATGGCTACATCAGCTTTTTGGAGGGATTGTCAGATGGAGTGGAGGGATTTTCAGACTGGAGAAATGCAATATGTGGCTAAAATGCATCTCAAACCTGCTTTGGTGGTTTCAGTGATAGGATTTGAATGAGTTTGTGTATATAATCCTGGTGCTGAAGACGCAGGACTCGAGCAGGAGCTGATGAACTGCTGTACCTGATGTTGTTCACGCAGTCCTCATGAGCCTCCACCAGCGTTTTGATGTGTCTGGACGAAACGGGATCGAACAGCAGCACTTCTGTCTGCTCACAGGCCACAGTCAGCACCGACCTAAACACACACACACACCAAAACACTCTGGCTCTCGCAGGCTACAGTGCAGCTTCAGGTTTACACCTCTGTCCTGCAGGGAGTTTATGAGAAGAAGGGAAGCTTTCTTACCCGTCCGGTGAGTACTCCAGGTTAAACACGGCACCGTGAGTTTGGGTGCTGAGGTTCACCGAGTCCGTAGCGGGGCTCATGGATGAATAAAGGCGAGTCATAGTCCGAAAGTTATCCCGGGCCGGATCAACAAGCGGCCCTCTGCGCACGCTCCGGTTCCGCAGCCATGAGAAGAGCGACTCGCGCGCACTGGAGGTCCTGAAGCCGGCGCTTGGAGCTCCGCCGTCCGCCGCTGATTCAGGCCGCGAGTTAGCCTTAGCTCGGGAATTCTCGCGCCTACTCTCCGGAGACGACGGTTTCGAGCGGACATCCTCTTCTTCCTCCTCCTCTTCCTCGCTCTCGTCCTCTCGGAACAGTTCGTCGGAGTCGCGGGTAAGCCGAGCTTCCTCTGGTTCGCTGCTGTCGCTCGGTTGGCCCGAGCTCATAATGGCAGTGTCGCGCTCGGCGGCTCCGTTTTGAACTAAGCAAACGGACAGACCGGCCGACTCACGACCTCTGCTTTACTATCCGACCGCTTGCTGTTAGTTAGCACCGGACAGACAGGCACTATAGCTAAAACTACAAACACCAAAAACCTCCCATTAATGCAAACAACCGAACCGACGCGAGTACGCGTAGACAACAAATGACGTATTTCCGGTTCCTTTCTCAGTTCGAGCTTGTTAAAGGCGCCATTGGCATGTAGTTGAAGTTGTCACTGGAAGATAACTGCAGCACCTGTAGCGCCAAGTAGGGATTTATGAAACCATTCTTGTTCATCTTTAAATGAGTCTGTTATCCAACTCCTAACTTTACTTTTCCACACTCTACTGCGCAGTCTCATTACGACAGGCCTTTAGAGAGAAACCACACAGTTAGGAACAAAAACAATACTGAGACTGCTTCTTACATGAATTAGTGAAAACAGTGCTTTTAACAATCCACCAAGCACTTGAATTAGCATTTATTTTATTATTTAAACATTGACTTGTGTATTTTCTTTTCTTGCTGTAGCTACTAACCTCCCCTAACAGGGTTTTAGCTTGATGGTATTCTTATTAACTACAAAAAGTATATGTTTTGATAGAGATAAAGCATTTCTGTAAGTCACTCTGGATAAGGGTGTCTGCTAAATGCTGAATATGTAACTGTAATACAACGAGTACTACCCAAAGGGTCTTTTCAGACATTAGGCTATAAAACGATGACTTGGTACTTCTTGAGAAACCATGACATGGAGCACTCTAGCTAAGCAATTGTCTTTCAGCCGACTTCACCCTTATGACTCAACCCATCAAAACTGAGTGTAGCCAATATTTCCTAAAAGAAGTAGTATTAAACCTCACTCATTACACTGCATGATTACCAGTAAACATATTTAAATACTTGTCAGTGTCATCACAAACAACTCTGTCCACTTTATTTCCATGGTCTCAGTTTTAACAAGCCTCATGAATCAGTTTTTCATTTGATGAAGCATGTTTCATCAGCCCGATCAGAGTTTCACATGCACTGTTGCCTGCTGCAAAAGCTAGATTGCCAAAAAAAAAAAATAAATAAAAAATTCTAAATGTGTAATGTTTTATACAGTTTAATATGGTATTGGGTGTAAAAAGAAAACAGAAAAATCTCTTATAACTGGAAATAATAAAAAGACAAAGAAAGTAAGAGGTCACTATCCAAAAGCATGTGGTTTTACCTTTATTAATTGTGTCCAGTTTTTACCAAACGGTGCATAATGACGTTAACATCTTTTATTGCCTATTGTCCTGAATACTGCTACCGTGCTCACCACTTTCACTGGCTCTGGACTGCTTTTTTTTTTAAACTTGCTCCCAACACACGAACCGAATCATATGAAATTCACAGCATGTCTCTCACGCTTTCTGTGTGACTCTCCTTCATGCTGTCATAAACAGAGCGATAAACACTGAGGACCTCATGCGCTGATGGCCGTAGCTTAGGATTCTGCCTCTTACACTCTGCATGGATCTGAAAGAGGTGCAAGTGGATAACATCGCTCCCTGAGACATGACCCAGCAGAGAACGGGTAACATCTGGAATCTTCCAGATGTCTGACTTTTCATCGTAGCCTGGCATGAGGTCATCTGAGAAAGGCACCTCATCACCATAAGGCCACCGTTGCTCTGGAGCAACAAACTCACCTATCAGCTGACGATGACCACACTTGATGCCCTGACTTCCAGGCTCTACCAACGGCAGGGCATCCAGATCGTTCGCCAAAAGCCGCAAGTCAGACGTCAGCAAGAACTGACTTAGTGTTTTGTGCAGGTCATTAGAGTCACACATGACACGGGTACCCACTGGGCTGTTGTGTAAAAACACCAGAAAGACAACATAGTCTAGTGCCAGACGCAGCCGTACGTGCCACGAGTCCTGACTGCGGTAACGATCTTGAGCAAGAGTAGAATCAAGTGTCAGTGCTGATCCCAAAGGGTGGTACTCAGTAACAAATACTCCATCTTCTTCACACACACCCACTAGTGATACCACACGCACACTCTGCAAGGAACGTAGCATGGACAGCCCATGAAGGAAATCAGCTTTATACTCCTCTGATGACAAGACACACAGGGCTACTTTTTGCCCCTGCCACTCTGACAGGTATACCTGAAACACACCATGAAACACAACTTGTTAATTCTTACATGTAGCAGTATGGCAAGTACACCAGAAACATTGCATCATGTTACCTAAATACAGTCAGGTCCATAAATATTGGGACATCGACACAATTCTAACATTTTTGGCTCTATACACCACCACAATGGATTTCAAATGAAACGAACAAGATGTGCTTTAACTGCAGACTGTCAGCTTTAATTTGAGGGTATTTACATCCAAAATCAGGTGAACGGTGTAGGAATTACAACAGTTTGCATATGTGCCTCCCACTTGTTAAGGGACCAAAAGTAATGGGACAGAATAATACGCTGGGTTTCATCCCTGGTGATGCTCTGCCAGGCCTCTACTGCAACTGTCTTCAGTTCCTGCTTGTTCTTGGGGCATTTTCCCTTCAGTTTTGTCTTCAGCAAGTGAAATGCATGCTCAATCGGATTCAGGTCAGGTGATTGACTTGGCCATTGCATAACAGTCCACTTCTTTCCCTTCAAAAACTCTTTGGTTGCT
>CM040977.1:18751810-18777384 GCA_022985145.1 Pangasius djambal
TGGGAGGCACATATGCAAACTGTTGTAATTCCTACACCGTTCACCTGATTTGGATGTAAATACCCTCAAATTAAAGCTGACAGTCTGCAGTTAAAGCACATCTTGTTCGTTTCATTTGAAATCCACTGTGGTGGTGTATAGAGCCAAAAATGTTAGAATTGTGTCGATGTCCCAATATTTATGGACCTGACTGTATATACAGAACTTAAAAATATATATACCTGCTTAACAGCTCCCTGTCCAATCAGTCTGAGACGACGAACGTTAGCACGGATTTCAGGACACTGCAACCGCGGAGTACAGTTTTTCATAGTGCCCACCTTAAAATAGCCTTTTGAGCAGTGCATGTGTGCTGAAGGTGGGGAAGTGCCCTCGTATAGAGCATCCAGGTAGACATAGAGAAGCAGGTTGGCACAGAACAGAGCTACCAGACATAAAACTACTGCAGGCACCCCACACTTTGGACCACTTCCAATCCTCTGAGCCATGGTGGCATCTTAACCTGTGTGTCAGAAAAGAAATCTCCAACATTTTTCTACAAGGACGAACAACATCCAGACAATGACTAAAGTAAAATTCTACCCATCAGATCGACTTTTTGAGGACAAAGGCAAAATCAGAATGCTAAATAAAAAAGTGCAATTTTTGCTTTACAGATATTCTATATTAACAAAATTAAGGTTTCACACTTTTTATAATGAAACAGTGATACTTGATACAGTACAATATACAAGATACAATACTGACACTTGATGTGTGACTATGGAGCAGCTACATAAGCAGCATTGTTCATAATAAAATAATGCAGATATGGACCAGCAACTTCGGGTAATTTTCACATCAACTATCAGAATGAGGAACAAATGTGATCTCAGGGATTTTGGCTGTGGCATGATTGTTGGTGCCAGATGGGCTGGTTTCATTATTTCTGTAACTGCTGATGTCACTGGGATTTTCACACAGTCTCTACAGTTTACTCAGAATGGTGCAATAAAGAAAAACCATCCAGTGAGCACCAGTTCTGCAGACAGAAACGCCTTTTTGATGAGAGAGGTCAACGGAGAATGGCCAGACTTGTTCAAGCTGAGAGAAAGACTACAGTAACTCAGTTAACAACAATTGTGAGGAGCAGAAAAGCATCTCAGAATGCACTACACGTCAAACCTTGAGGCAAATGGGCTACAACAGCAGAAGACAACATCAGGTTCCGATTTTGTCAGTCAAGAACAGAAAGCTGAGGCTGCAGTGGGTAGAGGCTCACCAAAACTGGACAGCTGAAGACTGGAAAAGCATAGCCTGGTCTGATGAGTCTTGATTTCTGCTGAGGCACACAGATGGTAAGGTCAGAGTTTGGTACCAACAGCATGAATCCATGGACCCAACCTGCCTTGTGTCAACAGTCCAGGCTGGTGGAGGTGATGTAATGGTGTGGGGAATATTTTCTTGGCACACTTTGGGTTAATACCAATCAATCATCACTTGAATGCCACAGCCTATTCAAGTATTGTTGCTGACCATGTGCATCCCTTCATAGCCACAATTTACCCATCTTCTAATGGCTACTTCCAGCATGATAATGCACCATGCCACAAAGTCATCTTAAACTAGTTTCATGAACATGACAATGAGTTCAATGTTCTTCATTGGCCCTCCCAGTAACCGGATTTGAATCCAATTGAACACCATTGGATGTGGTGGAACAGGAGATAAAAGAACAGCATGAAGGTGCACCAGAAAAATCATATCAGCATCGACCAGTATCTCAAAAGAATGTTTCCAACATCTTGTGGAATCCAGGCCATGAAGAATTCAGGCTGTTTTGAGAGCAAAAAGAAAAAGGGAGGACCTACCCAGTGTTAGTATAATGTTCCTAATAAAGTGTTCAGTGAATGTCTCTCACCAGCACGGGAATTCTTTCTTTGACCACTTCTTATTTTGGACAACAAGGTAAAAATTGTGGGGCTTGACGAGGCTATGTTAACGTGTTAACCGCCACAGCAGCAGTATATTTTGCCATGCACATGCAGTTTGGCAGTTTGATTCTGATACTGCCCCCGGCAATTATCTTGGTATTGTACCACATGTTGTGTTAATTTTTTTTTTTATGGACATTCAAAATTGATGCATTGAATCAATGCAGAATCCATACAACAGTCAGCTTACCTAAATAAAACAAAGTATAACACTAAAGCAGAGGTTCTCATCAGGAATGGGATCCCACAGCACCTGACAAAAAAAACCCCGCAGGATCAGGTGGTTTTTACTTTCAAGCAGGGGTCAGATATGAAGCTGGGAGACCCTTCGATATTTTTTTCTCCTATCATGGGAGCATTTTGGGTGCTTGTGCAGTGATGTGTGATGTGTTTACCAGGTTCATTCATTCATCTCCAGTTACTGCTTTATCCTGGTCAGGGTCATGATGTCTTAAATTATTAATTTTGGGGGATTTCTTTTTTTTTTTTTTTAAATACCCAACTTATTTTGCTACAAAAACACAGCAGGGAGGTACAATCAAAAATAACAACTGCTGGAGTGGGTTGGATTGGACCGGATTTCTTCCAGTCCCACACATACCTCTTCTCTAAAGCAACAACAGGCCAGGGTGACATGATGTGCAAATATTTTTAATGGTAATTTCGCCACTGCTTGGCCCTTGTGGTCACGTGATCTAAACATGGCGGCCACCAATCTTTTGTGGAATAAACAGGCTTATTATTCGTCTACAAAGCCATTTGATTCTTCATCTCATCTGAATGTACAATACATAGGAACTGTAAAGCAAGAATAACTTGTTTTTGGTTGTCGCTGTGTGGACATTTAACAGATTAAACCTGAAATATGCAACCTCTAATGTGGAGAAACATCAGTGTTAAATATGCATGTCTTTCAGATGTCTAAACATCTCATAAATGTTAAATTCCCACGCTTACCCGACTTTGCTAAATCGTATGCATTTCCACCTCCACCAAGTTTGTCATAAGAATGCCGAGCCTGATGCTGAAGCAGCTACAACATAACTGCTCAACCTTTCTCCATCAGCCTACTCTCCTGTTGTTCCAGTTTGACTTGTTCGCTGACACTGAAATGCACATTTAAACCGAATGTGAATTCAGTACTGCCACCTGGGGGCACCTAGCGGTACTGATCTCTCATAGACTGAGTCAGGTTTATCATTATGGAGTCATGCAACTTTATCCTATTCTGATCCTGATAAAACATTTATAGCTTTGGGTAGAATGGCAGGCTCCCCCCCCCGTATCTAAGGGGAAAAAAAGAAGATGTTCATTTCATGTTCAACTACACATTTTTAAACAGTGTAAGCTTACTGTTGTAGTTGTCTTGATTATTTTGATTCAGATCATTTTTTATTCATTGGCGCCTATGCAATGTTTTCCACGTCTCCATGGATCAGCTTCATTTAATATTAACACATTCGGCGTCAATCTGACACCCTGACACTGTTATTTATTTGAGGACCTTTAACGTGACAGCACTGGCTATTAATAGGAAAGCGTGCTGTGTGTAGAGAGCCCAACCCCGCGGATTATGTAGGGCAGATTTGCGGGATGGAGACGCTGCGGCGCGTGGAGGAGAGCAGAGCGGAGCGGCGGGTGCGGTTCCGGGTGGCGTCGGCGCGCAGCGGCAGGGTGCTGCGGGAAGTGTTCAGGGAAGACGAGGAAGGGACCGAGGACTCGGCGGATTCAGACACAGCCGCCGGTTCGGAGGCTGAGCGCGCCATCTCTCCTGCCATCAGGGAGGCGAACGGGCATCTGATCGGCCTGGCGGTGGAGCAGCACGAGGACAGCGGCAGCGATCCGGACGACCTGCTGGTGTACGCGAGCGCAGCGCATGAGCAGCTCTTCAGTCGCAAACGCGTCAACATCTTCAGCAAGAACGGCACGATCCGTGGCGTGAGGGACAAAGTGAGCGCTGGCCAAGTGCTCTTCAATAATCTCTCCAAACTCTACGGGGTGAGTCGGGGTTTAGGACTGTAGTGTCAAAAGCTGCGCGTAATTACGCACATGGCGCACTTTTAACCACGCAGCACATGCTGCATCATTATCAGTCTCTCACCAGCGCGCCTCATGAGTGTTCTAGCAGTGCTTTAAAAGATACTCGCCTGCCTAATTATGGTAAATGAAAAAGGCAAAGAGGCTAAAGGAAACAGACAGTAATAGTACTTTTAGGCGCAGGCAGTACTTTTTGTCAACCAAAGGCATAGTGTTCACTAAGAATATAGCCTAGTATATGCTCGAAATTTCTATGGGGAATGAGTTGAACCAGCAGTGAACCAGAAAATGAATTGTGTTTCTGTTTGTGTGTGTGTGTGTGTGTGTTGAGAGGAAATGTATTTATGTACTTGAATGATTTGCTTTTTAATGAAAAAACAAAAAAGAATTAGATGTTATGTTGACAGAACTAAAGAAATTACAGATAACTATGGCAGAACAGAAAGTATAACTACATTTTGTTGGACCATATCTAAGGTGAATGTTCATTCATTCATTCGTTCAGTCATTCATTCATTCATTCATTCATTCATTCATTCAGTCAGTCAGTCAGTCAGTCAGTCATTCATTCAGCAGAGATTCAAGTTCAGCATCACCTGATGGTGCAGTTTGCTTTTCCCTTGGTTCATCCATTTCTATTTCTAAAAAGATAATATGTCAACTTATTTGAATAGTATTGTTTGTAGTTTGTAGAATAGTATAGATTGGGTAGCTAATATAATAGGGAAAAATATGTACTATGTACAGATAATTTAAGCCTACTTTTTTGCTTTGAGGGGTCCCATTTCTAGTCAATGTCTCATGGAGTATTAGACTAACAAATAAGTATTTGTTAGTCTGCTAGTCTATTTGTCATGTCTATTTGTCATATTTCCAAATGAAGATTTAGACTGGATCAGAAACACTGAGGGTTCATATATCTACTAGAAAGCTGACTTCATTAAGGTGCATTCTGCATTATGTCTATATTGTTCCTATATTGTTTCTCTCCCCGTAACAGGCCAGAGAGACCATGTCTGCGAAGAAGCTGCCTGCAGGAGTTTAAAGTAATACAGAGCAGAACACAGCATCACATCTGGACAGGGGTGTTGTATGAGGAGCCTCGGTTATCTGTTCTAAACAGTGACCAGGGACGGACTGCTTTAGTCACATTACCACAAGTTTTATGGAACTTTATTTAGAAGCTGAAATTTCCAAGTGCAGTCCTGCGCTTTGTGATATTTCTTGAAGAAAATAAAGAATTTGCAGAAAAGTCCATTGGATGTTTTTAATCTAGGGAATTTCATGAAGGAAATTCTAGGATATGGGTTAATATGCTGCATTCTGGACTAAGTGGATCTTGTTTATGCTCCTACTGGAACATCGAAATAGCAAGGCATTTGCAGCGTGCTCTGATGTACAGCATGTGATCACACATGGCACATTTTTTTTGTGTTGACTAAAGCAGTAAGATTATTCTTTTGCAGTGAATCAAGTGCATATTTTCTTTTACATACAGAAGTGTCAAGCTTGTGGGATGAGCTAATGTGAACTTTATTAAATGTTCTTTGCAATTGGAATTAAACTACAGTAGGGAATGTTTCATCTCCAGAAAAACTCCTTCAGCTGAGCATTACATGGTTAAACAGAAATGACCTGTATGATGACCGTTGTGTATCGCCTTTGATCTTTCATTTAATTGCCTACACTAACTACTATTAATCTGAACAATAACAACAGTGTAAATATGCCCTTTATATAAATATTAACTTTGTGTTTTCTTATTTTTTATTGTTTGGCAACAGAGATGATGGGAATGCCAGTAGTTCAGAGCCAGTCATTTATAGTTTTGTATGTTAATGAATTCTAAAATGTATTGTGACGATGAATATCCTGATTTTGTTCACTTTCCATTTTGTTCAAATAAATATTCTTCTGTAATTTTTATAGAATCTGCAGAACAGCTTTATTCAGTATATTCAAAATGTCTGTTTCATTAAAACCCGATAAACAAAACAGGAAGTTGGTACTGGATTTCTTTATCATACTTATTTTATTTGTGATTACAAAAGTTTATGTTTACCACACATCCTTGAGGAACTGTGCAAAGTGACACACCTTCTGCACCTCCTCCACATGTACAAGTTAAATTATGCACAAGATCAGAAGGTCATACAGCTCCATTGCCTCTCAATTATTTATCATAGACAGACAGAGAGAGAGAGAGAGAGAGAGAGAGAGAGAGAACAGACCTGTATGGAGATTATCTCACATAACAGCAGTTTAGGTTTAAGATCTACTTGAATGGGTCCAGCGGAGATCCACCTGACCCTGAAGAAAGGTTAAAGTACTAATGTGCTCAGGGGAAGGTAAGCATATCTTGTGTTAATGGTAAGTAAGTCAAGAATTCATGATTTATTTTATTTTTTTTTCAGATGGAAGAGATCATACACAAGACATGGAAACTATTAATTTCAAAACAACAACCTTTTAGGAAGCTGCTTGTAAATCCACTAATAATATACTTGAAAATGAATGTTTCAAAAGAAGACATAATATAGTATAATACATATTAATCACATTCTTATGGTGATCAGGCTTATTTTGTATAATGTGTTGCATAGTAACAATATTAATACAGTCAAAGCCTCAGGATGTTGGATGAATTGAGACCTGTCATGCATAACATCTTTTTTTTTAGCTGAATTTCAGATTAGTATTTATTCAGGAGTGGAGTATTATGAATACCTGTATGTTTTTTTTTTTTCAAACTATGTAAAACAATAGTTCAAGTAGTTTAGTTCTTTAGTCATCTTAAACTGGGTTTCGGCTATGTCAAAGCTTTTTATTTGGATAATCAGAAGATGGTGAGGAGGGCGAAGACTCCATAGAGCAGGATGCATGGGTACGCCACCAGCAGCTGCTGTCCACCCATATCCAGTGTAGAAGTAAAGATCTTAGATGCTGATAGACTGCACCAGCCAATCACAAACAAGGCCAGCAGTGTGCCCAAAAGTCCTCTGAACAAACAAACAAATGACCTTTGTTACATACTAATCGAGATTTTTAATAAATTAATCTACTCAATGTGATTTCTTTCCGATGTCTGCATCAAAAAGTTGCATGATCAATTCAGAAAATGCAGAACTACAGCCTGCGTAGAGAGAAAGGGTCCTTCTGAATGCAGCAAATAATATTTTGATATAGCCACTATTACACACAGTGCACACAGTTACATTTATGAACATTTATATGTGAAGGGGAAAAAAATAGGTTTTTCATGTAGTTGTAGATACTCACTGTAGGGAATAAAAAACAGCAAAGGCAGAGAGAGCCACCATGGGTAGCAGGCAGTATCCTAATACACTAGCCACGCATCCATAGGATATTGTGTATACACTCATTAAATTCAGCAGAATGTACATTCCCGCACAGCCCAGGGCACTGATGCCATACACATAGCCAAAGTGTACCTTTCCTGCCTGCAAAGAAAAGCAAATGCATACAAAACCAAGGCTTGATATAGCAATTAATACACTGTATAATTACACTCATAATGACGTAACCTTTCCTCAGTCATGAGTCTAAGTTTTAGTAGTGATCAAATGAGATGACGTGCGTAAGAAATCAGTTATACCATCAAAAGAGTGGCTCCCAATGCGATGCAGAAAATAACAGGACCAGTTAAATCTGTCTCATTCATGATGCTGCCATCCGCTGGCTTCATCGGGTTCAGCACAGTCAGCGTCTTCTGCCAGATGTGATCAAAGTTAATGCCCAATTCTGATGAGACACATGCACAGTAATCTCCCTTGTTCATCGATTCAGGATCTCAACTTACTCTCCCTTACATCAAATAATGTCATTCCAAACCAGGAGTTATTCCAAGACATTATATTTGAACATCTGTGTGGATTACCCTCTAACAGTGGAGGTTCTTCCTCAAAGGAGTCGGTGTGCTCAGCAACCCCAGGAGAAGCTTCAGGTTGAAATATCTGCCCAGTGTAAGGTGGATCTGTTAATGGGGCATAGGAATCTGATGTCGGAGATGCACAATCTCTGCCAACGACAAGGTAAACAACTGTTCAGAACTACACCATAATAAAAACATGAATGTCTACAAATAGAGATTCAGAGTTCAGAGTCATGAATGTTCATGATCAAGCAAAGTCAATACCAGGGATACTCTTACACATCTTGGTAATGTGGACTGATGTATGCTGTGTCATAGCCGTCTGCTTCTTGGGCCTGATCATCTACGTAATATCCAGATTGGTAGAAGTCTTGATCAAACTGCCTGAACTCCCCCATTCTACACAACAATACAGCAAAAAAAAAAAAGACTGTGGTGACAATCTGAGGACTAGCACCAAACTACAACAAAGTAACTGCAACTACAATATGTAACTATAAACATACTGTATATATAATCTCCATATATAGCCGACACTAATTAGATATCTGATTTGTATACCTTTAAAAACTCCAGTAGAACAGGCCTGTCCAGAGCGGGGTATCGTGGCAAGGGTCTGCCTTCTGCCTACACAGCTGTTAGCTGTGTGTAATGTGTATTTGAAGAGTTATTTATAGGCAACTATATTTGCACTGAGGACACAGACTGCCCTAAGAACACCAACAGTCAAAAGACTAGTGACAATGCTAGGAATTATATATAGATTTAGTGTCTTGTACGACAAATCTTTTCAACCTGTATAAGCAGAATTGGCAAGATGGATCTACTGTACACTACAGTACACCGTTATGCTACGATACCCTGGATAATGATAATGATTAGTAAAATAAAAAAAGAACTCTTCAGAAAAAAACCAACCTTCAAACCACTTTAGTGATGAGATGATGACAGATCACTGACAACATTTATAGGGAATTCCCATCTATTAATACTCTCTATGTTACAACAGTTAGATGTAAACCACAGCAGTATGTTTTTGAACACTCTTCCAAAGCATCCATCATACCATAATTGCTGGAAGTGTTTAAAAACCGTTCATGATTCACATTCCTCAAAGAGCTGGCGTAGATTGAGACACTGGTTAAAACTGGAAGTGTGACTGTTCTGTAAGATCTGCCTAAGACAGACGACTGATGGCTTCAGAGAAGCGTTTGGTGGGCATTGGCTTGTTGTAGAATACTGCAATCATGAATAAAGAAGTTGTAGTCTTTTGGACATGAGGTCGGTGTAGCTACATACACTATATGGTCAAAAGTATGTGGACATGCGACCATCATACCCATATGTGCTTGTTGAACATCCCATTCAAAACTTGGTCCTCTCTTTGCTTCTATAACAGCCTTTCCACTAGATTTTGGAACATAGCCATGGGAATTTCGGTCCATTCAACCACAGGTCAGGGTCAGGCGAGAAGGCCTGCTGCACAGTCACCATTCCATTTCATCCCAAAGGTGCTCATTGGGGTTGAGGTCAGGGTTCTGTACAGGCCATTTTCTGTAATTCTACCACTCCAACCTTGGCAAAACATGTCTTCATGTGATGATAACAATGTGCACAGGGGCATTGTCATGCTGGAACAGGTTTGCGCCCCTTAGTTCCAGTGAAGGGAAACTAATGTTGTAGCCTACAAAGACATCCTATACAATTGTGTGCTTTCAGCATTGTGGCAACTGTCTAGGGAAGAACCACATTACATGTGTGACTGTCAGGTGTCCACATACTTTTGGTCAAATAGTGTATCTAGAAAGTTTTTGTACTGTACTATGATTGTAGCCTACCTTCACTCCTCGGAAGGCCTCATTCCTGTACTCTCTTAAACATCTAGCTGTTTACAATTGTACATATCATACATAAAATAAGCTATGCATTTCATTATTTTCTCACAAAGGTTGTGTGCAACAACCAAAGTCATTGAATGAGGTGTTTTCAGGCCACAGGGCCTTCATGGATACAGTTTATATGGGTACTATATGTAATAAAAACATCTTTAAATCAAAGGACAGTCTACATGGTAAAATCATAAACTGTATATGTGAAAGTCTCCTTTATTTGAAAGAATTCACTGACAAAACATTTTTTTAATATATGGTATAGGGCATCATTAATAGTTAATATAAAAAAATATAAAACATTAAAATATTAAGACAAATTAAATATCAAGATAAAAAAAAATTGTTTAAATCAGATCTAAAAGAACTGTTGTATTCATTTGATCACACACTCAACACCACCACCACCTGTCTTCTACACTCATACCAACACACAGACACAAACACACACTAAGAACAGAATCAACTCTAAATCTGCTCTGCAGTACAACGCTTGGGTCGATATTTCTTCAAACTACTGCCAAGGTGCTCTTCTTCCCAGCACACGGTTAGTGACTTTCTGTAAGAGAAGACTCGCGTTAGCTTTAAAAGAAACGTTGCACACACGCCTGGACTTGTGACTGCATTGGGTGTGTTTTTAAAAAAAAAAAAAAAAAAAAAACTTCTGCGAGTAAGCATCAGTTTACCTTGTTAAATAGCTGAGCATTAAGGCGGAAAGTGTGATACTCTGCTTTCCTCCTTTCTTCCTCCTTCCTCTTCTGAACCTCTGGGAGTTGAGCATAGATCCTAATGGGTTAAACACAAAGATGAGATCATGCTTTCAGGTTTTCTGAATTTTTTTTTTGAATGCAATATTGTATATCTTTGACACACTCCATTTTGGACCTGGCTAACCACAAAAAAAACAACAACTATTTTCCCCTAAACATGATCATCATTTCTCTGTCCAGCTTGCTCATGCCCACACACAATCCTACCTGCTGAATCTTTCTGTCCTGCCTATTGTCTGAGAGTGCACATTGGTAAGAGCTTACCGCTTGGATCTCTCGATCATCTCACTTAAGGGAATAACTCGCTTAGAGGGAAGAGGTGGAGGAGCTGGTGCTGGCAGAAAGTTGAGCAATTAGGTTAAAATGTTTATAAGACAATCGGGCTATAATAAGAGTGTTGTTTAAGGTCATGCTGTTTGGACAAGCAAATTAAACCAACCTGCTTTTGGCTGCTTCACGGTTGAAGGGCGATTGAAAAGCTCCTCTCTTTCTTTGTTGAAGACGGCTTGCATCTTTCTATCCTCCACCAGCAGACACAGCCTTTTCATCCGCTCCCGAGAGCGGGACACAAACTCTGGTCGGTGCAACTCCAGCGCCTCCTGCAACATTAGCGTTCATACAAAGACTACTTTTAACAACACAGCAAGAAAACAAAAGGAAATTAAATTCAAATGTAACGTCTAACAAATCTTAGACACGACGCATACTACAAAATACCTTCACCGTAGCTAAATCCTTATAAGCCAACACACCTGCAGGGAGAGACGGACCAGGGCAGAGGGTTTGCTGCCGCCATCATTCTCTGAATGTGTTTTTTGCTCAGGAGGCTTCTCTCTTTCAACCTGAATGTGTCTTTCTCTAAGCGGCTCTCTCCATGGCTGCGTCCTGGTGTAGGGCTCGAACCAGGCTTGGCCTTCAGTCTGCCCTGCATCTGTTTGTGGCATATTCTCCTTCCGCGCATCCCATTTCAGTTCATCAGCAGAAACAAACCATGCTAAACCTTACAGAAAAGGAAAAAAAAAAACAACAACAAAAAAAAAACGGTGAGGGCCCATGTGAGAGCAAACACCTCAACTTGCCATCTCCTACTTCACAAACTTACCATTTGGGTAGCAGGTTTGTTTGTTGAGAGCCTGTCTCCTCAGCACTGGTTGGGATTGAACAGGAGCAGCACTGGAAGCCCTGAGAGGGGACATACTGGCCTTTACCTCACTGCAGGCTGCTGAAGATGTCCTGGTGACTCTGGCACTACATGGAGAAGGGAAGGTAGTGCCGACATCCCGGGTGTCTCGGCGGGTGCCATTTACCACAATCTCCAAATCACCTGACAAATAAGGTAGACATTTCTATAATTTGTTAAACAATCTTAGCTCTCGATGGCTTCTCTTAGCCACATAAAGCAAGTGTTAATCTTTGCATGGGTAACAAATTTGTTCTGAAAAAGTGGTGGGGGCATGGATGAGGGCAGGAAAAAGAAAAACTGAACACTGTAACCAACATGACAATTTACCACAGAACAGCCAAACAGGACATAGAGGCCATTTGTGTATTTGCATTGAAAACAGTTTCCGCAACACTCCAAGTATTTAAATATAGCTTAAATGCTAGCATAAGCAAACAACATCAAAATTATGTTGAAACATAAAATTAATGTAGTAAAATGCAGAAACGTTGCACTAGAGGGTGCAGATATCTGCTATCCATCTTATTTTATCCATTTATCCATACTCATTTGCTGAACTGGTGCTTCCTTGAATTGTTAACATTACCCTGCAGTAATTTCTTTGACATTACTGCACCGGAATGACCAAACACTTTCTTAGTGACGTTGTAGAAAGTGTTGAGTTTCTGCCACAAGTTACAATTTAATTTTTGATTACAAAGACCTTGTCCTTGGAGATGCCACAAGGAAAAAAAAAAATTACCTCACTACCTATTCATGCAGGTGTGCACTCAAGCCAATACAACACTACAGTACAAAAAAAAAGGTGAGGACATATCTCCAGCATCCCCTGCATAAATTATACCTACACTTATCCCTTTTTCACTATTTACATTTTGTGAAACCAGGCAATTGTTAGGAGGACCTACCTGCTTGTATGCTTCTGCTGACCAGTTTGACCTTTGCCCTCTTAGAACTAGCGGTGTGTCCAGTGCCTCTGTGGGAGGGCAGTGTATAAGTACTTGAGGATGATAATGTGTCTGAGGCCTAAAGGTAATGCAAAGCACACACGAACATATTAAAATGGTTACTGATGGTGGCAATGTCTGAATCCAACACATTCATGCAGTGCAATTTGTCTTGATCACATTATTGTTTTCACAAATCTCTATACTGACACAATAACAACCAGGATCTTAGAAAACAAACCATAAAGGAAAGATAAGGAAGGATACATCATTCAAGAATACTTTTTAAACTAACATTCCTAGTATTAAATCTTACCATGGAGTCATCTGTGTTACTTATTTCTGTGGCAACAGAAACAGGGTGATTTTCAGAGCTACTTTTGCTATGTCCTCTTTTCTGCTTCTTAATGGTGTTATAAAGTTTCAGTAGGCCATCACTGGGCTTTAGTGTCTGACTTCCAGCCACCCCTTCTCTCCCACTGCTAACTCTATGTGGTCCGAAAGCTCTGATCAAGCGCTGTGTGTCGATGGTAGACTGGCTGCTGCTCGTCTCCACAGAAACACTGGCAGACTCGTCTCTCTCTGCAGGACAGCGGTAGTCTGTTTCTTGCTGCTCCTTCTCTACTAATGTCTGGTTGGTACTTAGAGATTCCTTTTCCCATGCTGGTTTTGGAACACTTCTCACTTCACTTCTCTCTTTCTCTTTTCCCTTTTTGGTTGTGTCTTTTCCCTGTGTTCTCCTTGGCTCATGTTCTCTCCTCCTACTCTTGCCTTTCTCCTCTCTACTGTGTGCCTGTTTAGGTGTGTGTGGCAGGGAGGAGCTGTGTAGGAGGTGGGACAGGCGTTCCAGTCTCTCCAGCAGTGATATTTCTACGTCATTAGTGGATCGAGTCTCCTGAAGGCTGCATCGCTCATTGAAACGACGCCACAGTTGGTCCAGAGAGCTGCCAATCTCTGCACCAAGGTCTTGAGCCTTCATGTCCTGCTCCTTCTGCCTAATGGCCTTAGTACGTAAAGGCAGAGTTTCTGTTCCCAAATTATGCTTTTGTACACTGTGGTTAGGATGTAGTTCAGTTGTGCTGCAGTCAGCCTCCATGTGCAGGGGGATAAATGCTTCCCCCTCTTCAATTTGCTCAGCCACCTGCTCATTCTCAGGGACAACAGATTTACTGAAACCAGTAAGCTGAGAGGAAGGAAAAGTATAGCCTCCTGGGTCATGAAAGCCTTTCCCAGACAGAATGGATTCTGTCGAAGAAAAAATATTTAATAAAAAGGGAGTAAAAGAGGATGTAAAAAAAAGATTTATTTTCATTCCTGTGTTAACTCTGGTGCACAATGTCTTAAATTACCTTCTATGTATGCCACAACTCACCTCTTTTCATTTTGGCCCTCTTGCTGTAAATGCCCTCCTTATGTTTTGGTGTAACGTTCTTGTCCACAAGCTCTCTGGATCCCAAAACCTCAGGGGTAAATTGAGGGGGCACAGCATCATCAGATCCTACAGATTATATAAGGGAGAGTAGGAGAGACAGAGTTTAAACAAGCTAATTCAGTGATAAATTAGTATAGTTAGTTGAATTAGTTAGAGCTGACCCACAAAAAGCTTCACTTCTGCATGAAGCGCAGCATTACTGGGTTCGTCTTTCTCTCAGACAAAGGATACTATGAATAATGCAGCCGTGCAAGGGGGAGGCGCTTAAGACTGCGTAACAATGAGCGCTTGAGACAGAATGAGAGCAAAACACAAGATGGTACAAAGAGTAACTTGTGATGCTTCTTCCCCATAATGCTATGTGCTATTGATTTAGTACTGTACTGTTAAATTAGTACAAAATTAGCTTTCAGTTAACGGCGTATTATGTTGTTATATTATGTAGTTGTCCCAGAGAATGAATACCTCAACACCTCACAGACTATCACAATCACTCCCTCATTCATACTCCTAATTCTTGGACACTCTTATGCAGTCACACACTGCACCACATCACACGTTACCAGCGCTAATTACAATCGTTGAAAATAACAATGCATTTAGAACAAGTATTAACATTCACTGGAAGACTATTAAATTACACTGGCTGAAACACCTGCATGTCATGCACTCTACCTAAGGGTACAACATAGTTGCCTTGTACACACTACGTAGTGTAGAGCATCCCGTTTGATATTCAGGTGCAGAAAACCCGTGGCAGAAAAACAGCCAAAAGTCATGCAGTAAAAGTACTGTACATCTCAGCCTTTATATATTTACTTGAGTAAACTTAAAACGCAATCCACATTAAAGTTAACTTTACAAATCCACAGCTGCTCATTTCACATAAAACTGTCTTGCTCTAACAAAGTAACCTGCATGCTTGCACACAGACTCACGTGTTAACAAGTACAAGCAAGTACTGCCTATATGTAGATACTCATTATTCATATTTTACCCTTTTTTTAAAGGTGCTACATAATCTTCAAGGATAGGTATGGGCCAGAAAACACTCACAGGCCAGGTACACCATTTGATAATGGACAATAATACATGTAGTTTGCTACACAGAACACCTACTGATACAGTCTGTGTGGTATTCAAATAGCCACATAAATCCTCTAAATGGTCTATAAAATCACTGCAACACAACAGTTTTTGACCTTCAGCACAGTTTTAAACATAATCAAAGTACTTTAAAAATTCAAAATATTGCCCTTATATTGCCCTTCAATTTGAAGTGTCTGAACAGCTTAGTTCTACACAATAATGTGCGTGGGTGTTGTGCAGCTGTGGCTCTTTTCTGTACCTGGATGGGAGCTCTCCACTGTGGTATCAGAGCGATTAGGGGAGAGCTCAGGCACAGTCTTTGGCATATAGAAGAGCTCTGAACTTCCGTGAGGTTTATATGGCAATAAAGTTGGAAGAGCTGCAGGAAAAACACACAAAGATGAGTTATACTGTAATAATGTGTCTTAGTATCGCACATACTAAAAGGAACAATAAAACCATATTTTAAAATTTTGACACTTACCAGCTGTATTAACTAATAAAGATCTACTTGGACCAGCCAATCTTTGGGGAGGAGTAAAGGCTTGTGGGTATCTGGAGGTCATCTGTGAATATCCACTAACCATTCCTATGTTCTGACCCTGGTCTGCATTTCTGTCTTTACTTAAGCTGGTCTCACTGGATACAGAAGCTTGCTGTTCTTCAGTGGTGCTGGAGACTGGAAGTGGGACTTCTCTTGAGGTGTTTGGACTGTCTGAGTGATGTGCGTGAGATCCATTCCGCAGCTGTGGGTAGCTGCAGGAATCACCGGCAGGAGTGTGAGGTTGCTGGATGGCGTTTTGCTGTAATTTCACTGAAGGTGTGAGGTGGCTATCGGACAAGTCAGGTTTATGATCAAGGGCTAAACGCGACTCCAAGCCTGGAGGGAACTCTCGTTTTTCTCTGATGACAGACTGAGGTGCTTCTGGGATTGATAATGGGTCATTTCTCTCACTTTCTGGGTGTTCATTTTCATCTCTCACCTCTTTGTCCTTTTCCACTGTCCCCTTCCCCCCTTCAATCTTTGTTGCGCTATTTGTCATTTGAGTCTGTAGTTTCCACTCCTCAGATGATCTCAGGGTTGTGTATGAATTGCTTTCTAGTGCAATGTCATTGTGTGCAGCAGGGCTGTTGTGCGTATGCAGGCACTGGCTCGCTGACTGAGGAGAGGGTGTGTGCTGAGGGTTGCACCCCTCCTTGATGGCAATCTGTCTTACTCCGTCCTCCAGTGGTGTGTGCAGTGGAAAACTAGAGTCAAGTGGAATCCGACTGACTCTCTGCAGCTGCTCAGAGAGACGGTCTTCTGCACTGCGCATTGCTGCAAATCCTACAGCAGGCTGGGGGATAGTGCCAACACTGGACTGGGCACTGCTTTCTGAATCTGAGCTTGACTGAGACACGAGGGAGACAGAGATCAGGCTATCAGAACAAGAGTGATGGGTAGGTAAAGACTAGTAGACACAGAAGGACGTTAAAACACTGCAGTTTTATGTTCTTCTGTACAGAATGCATTACTCTGCCTGATGTACACAATCATTTACTGAAAAGGGACATTTGTTTCCCTCCTTCCATTAGGTTGTGTCTTACCTTGGTGTGTTTAGTGTGTAGCAGCAGCTCTCTTTTGATCTCCTCGATTCTCCTTCTGTCCTCTGCATTAAGCTCTAAGGCTTCACATTTGCCACCAGACACCTTCATCATGATCCACTCTTTGAAGACAGAATTGTCACATGACTAAAAATGTATGTTTTTTGCAATATTATTTTAAAACTTTGAATGGGCCCTTTAATTAAGTGTTTACCTCTAGCTTGGCTCTCTTCAGGGTCAGCAGTACTTGACCGGCTGGTAACCACAGAAGCAGACGACTCACTCTGCAGAAGCTTCGCAACCCTAGAAGCCAGTGAATGCTCACTGCTGGCATCACTTAAAACACCCATTTCTGCCTCTGTCTGACTGTGGGTGGGACTTGTCTTAGATGAACTGATGCCAGAATTCTCTGTATGGTCCTGGCTTTGCTGCTGGCTATC
This sequence comes from Pangasius djambal, assembly GCA_022985145.1. NCBI lineage: Eukaryota > Metazoa > Chordata > Actinopteri > Siluriformes > Pangasiidae > Pangasius > Pangasius djambal. Next base: position 18,769,047 of record CM040977.1, read on the forward strand.
TGATGTTGAGGAAGTGTTCCCCTGTGTAATCAACATGCTCAGAGGGCCTACCCGGTCTGGGTCTGCTGCACTGCATCCCTCGGGCTCTGCTCTCCTTGGAGCCACACAAAAGTCACGTGACTTTTGATTCTCCTCCCTGCCCTGAGAGGCTGTTGAAGGTCCTTTGCTCATGTGGTCAGACATTGTGGACAGCTCTAGAGGCCCAGATGAGGATGAGGAGCTCTCCTTCAGGGCAGAGTCTGAGGAAGAGTGAGCTAGTACCAAAGAAATCCTTCCATCAACTGACAAAAATGAGTCATCATGATATGCTTGTGTGTTCTGCTTGAGTGACAAAAATGAGGCATCGCTCTCTACATAACACCGTGAGCCAGGGGGGGAGGCCATAGAGAAATGACCAGACACAATGCTCTCTGCATGACCAAGCAAACGCCTGATCTCCTGCAGGGTTCCAGAACCCACCAGAGAAGAGTCCCCTTCTTTAACACCATCCCAGATCCCAGGAGCAGGTGCAGACTCCAGGCTCACCTGAGCTGGCAGGCCGTAACTGCCCTCTCGATGAGAAGTGTCAGCTCCCTGAGGAACACTGTATGATGGAGTATGGTGCTCAGGTGAAGTGCCTGTCTGGAAGTGTGCCATTCTTATACTGCCCGAACTAGCTGGTCTGGCTGGCAACTGAACGGACTTCTGAATAAATAACTGTGTTAAAGAAGCACTAGAATCTGCAGAGAGCACACTGGAACTGGAGCATGTCTCCTTCTGAAGACTGTCACCTGTATATAATAGCAACACACATGTCCAGAACGATTATCGAAACAACCCTGAGGATTGAAATGCTTTAAGAACTTGCCAGATGGTGAACACTTTAAAATCGCACTGTCATTTGCCATTCATTTAGGTTTCTTGAGTTTTATTTCTTTCTCCTGAAAGAATTTCAGTGAGGTAATGCAATTTAAACAAGGTACTGGGTGGCGCTTGGGGGTTGCAACACATAATAAATTTCAAAAGCATATAGTATTAAAGAACTGGGTGGAAGACTAGTAATGGCATCATCTAAATACACCTGAGTGAATCATTCACAATCATAATCAGTAGAATAACACAAGCAAGCCACTTAAAAATGTATGGCCTTTGAAACAAATTCAGAAAAATATCAAGAGGTTATAATAATCATAGCTAGCAACTAAGACATAGGGGCCAAACCAGCCTAAAATTAAATATTTTACGCTATAAGAAATGGGTGTACAAAGCAAATTGTTTTAAAAAAAAAAAAAAAAAAAAAAAAAAAGAAAAAGTTTACCATCAGATAGTTGTATGCTCTTGGTGGGTGTTCCTACTGAGCCTTTAATGGTACACAAATCAGTAGGAGAAAATTCAGGCTCTCTGATGGGTCCACGGTGTGTAAAGGGATTTAAGATTGTTGAAGGTGACTGATCAATCCCCAAATTGTGAAGGTAGAGCTGCAGAGAAATTGTTTGTTAAATACACTAATAAAATAAATTTTTTTAAATCTAAATGATGAATAAAATCTCTATTAAAATATCTATTGATAAGAGCTCTGTGGGTCAAAGTTTGTTTTTACTTACAGGGATCCTGTCTTCGATATTAAACTCAGGGGGACGTGGGGGGGATCCAGGGCCGGCGGTCCAATAAGGTGCATAGTTGTCCACTTCAAGACTTACAACAGAGGAGGCTGCACCTAATGATGCCTGAAAACTCTGTTCAACATGACAGCCTCTTGGAAAGCTGGAAACTGGGTTGCTCATGTTGGTATTTAAGTTCACGCCACTGTACTGATCCACATTAAGCAAAGCAGGGGTCTTTACTGGACCGGTTCCTGAGTCATCAGCTGGCCTCTGGTCATTGGTTCCACTTGAGGACAGTGACGATTCAGCTGCAGTGGAGATGAAGCCTGGAGAGATGGAATCAGTGCATACAAGCGGAAGCTGATTTTGATTTTCTTGCAGTTCCTCTTGCTGGATGGGGGTGATGACTGTTCCAAGAGACGAGTGGGAATGGGACTGAGTAAATGGTGACGGTGAGGTGGATCCTACAGCTCCTCCTGCCTCTTCCACATCCGCACATGACAGCACACCACTACCTGTCTGAGTGGGTGGAGTGCAGCTATTGGCACTAAATACTGAAGATGTCTTGTTGGGATGTTGTTGGCTTTGTTGTTTTATTGCCTCAGACACAGAGTCCTGTTCTTTCCTTTTAGGAGGTACACCATCAAACCCTTGCAGAGACAAATTGTCATAAAATGACCTGCTGGAACTCTGATTGGCCTTCCAAGCATCAACTTTCTGCACATAACTGAGGCTGGGTAGAGAATGCACTCTTCCTGCAGACAGCCTAGGCTCCTGATCTTTGAGCTGTTGGTCAGATTTGTGCAGGAGTGTGGCTAAAGTAGGTTGATCAAGGGGTGTGTTCTCACATGCAACGATAGGCACATCTAATCCCGGAGAAGGGGCCTCTTGGCTATGAGGTATCTCATGTTGAAGATGTGACTCTGTATGAACCACACCTGGGTCCAAAGAAGTGGCAAGTGTAACTCCAGCAACACTTTGATGGCTTGTGGTATTTAGGGTTAATGCTGGTATGTCTTCTGGTTTAGGGCTGCTGTTTTGGGTTGATGCGGCCACAGTGTCTTGATGGGAATATACAGGAGAGAGTTTGGCTGGGGCTGGTGCTCCTCTACCAAGGAGCACTGCAGGTGTAGACTGAAACACAGGCTGAGAGGTCAAAAAGGAACCATCTGCTGCTTGTTGGCTGCCTGAGCTCCAGAGTGCTCTCTGTAGCCCTGCCATATGTACACCACCTTCACTGGTCAGAGTGATATTCTGTCCAATTGGAGTGTTTTTGTTCTCAGTTTGATTTCTACCTGCTGATGCAGATAATGAGGAATCACTGTGGAGCTGAAGCTGCCTGAGGGGAAGGTCAGTGGTGTCATCCGTTTGCTTGACTTTGGAGCGAACTGTAATATTTGAGATGGCAGATAAACGAGAGGAAAGTGACACACTGCCTCTCTCCATAGTCCTTCTTTGTGATAATAAAGAAGAAGAGCCACCTTGTGGCTGCTCTCTACTCTCAGATGGTCTGAACTGGGGTTCCTTTGTAGAGGTACATGCAGGATCCTGCCTCTGGGCAAGACCAGTGTGTTTAATCTGGCTCTTGGGGGTGTCTATTGACCTTAGGACAGCATCTGTCTGACTGAGAACAGTCTCAGAGGAAGAGGGGACTGCACTGCTACTGGCTACACCAAGATCTGTTTTCAGAAGCTTCTGAGAGGAGCGAAAAGGACCACCACTGCTTAAACCACATGCAGTCCCTCTTCTATCCAAATCAGCATCAATTTGTTCCTCTCCCTCCTTCTGCCATTCATCATTGCTCTCCAGGCCACTACTATGTGCCTTATCATGAATCTGTGCTGCCTGGTAAGTGCTACTAGGTGACAGGCTGTGCTGTGATAGAGAGCAGCAACTACTAGCATCCTCTAAAATGGCAGACATCATCCCCAGATGATGCTGTGATAGTGATGCCTGTTCGTGGGATCTGTGTGTGAGGTTAGACTCTCCATCCACATCTAGACGTGACATCTGAGGGCACCTCTCAGAAGCAATGGACAGATCAGGAGACCCCCTTAACACACAATACAAAATGTTTAGCATGCCTTCAGAACTAAAAGTATACATTTATCTTAGTTACTCTTTTGAACACCACACCTCAGGGGGACAAACTCTAAATCTGTCTGATGGAGGAGAGTGGACTCCGAAGGTAGGAAGGCCTTCCCCTGAGGAATCAGAGTCAGTGCAGGAGATAAACAGCTATCTTGTAGTTCTGCTCAGGTGAAAAGAGAACAACTTCAGCAATTGTACATGACATAAAACAGTATGAAGCAGAATCACATGTGATTTTATGCAATTATTTATCAGCACTTGTGATGGCAGTGATTATACTTGTGTTCTGTTTACCTAGCGCTAAAGATTCAAATTTGTCAGCTGCTGGCTGCACGCTTGAGTCTCCTATGATGGCCATTTGTCCTTCAGAGTGAAGTGTGATCCCTTGCAGACCATCAGCTTCCAGCAAGCCTGATGTTTGTCCCAGAAACTGACTAGGATCCTCTTCAACAGGGAGCTGGTGCCATGACTCCACCTCCTACCCAAAAAAAAAAATAATAATAATAATAAAAAATTAACAATTATATTTCATTCACTATTTTACAAATTGTGTAACAAAGCATCGGTTATTATCAGTACTAATTCATTGATATATAAATTGTATATAATATATACATCATACACTAATTATTATAAAACATGATATTCAGCATCGTCGTTATATCCTTTAAATACCATGTGAAACTCTATCGTTAGAGTGACAAGAATGGGTAAACTACATATACAGAATATTAAGATATGCATTTCTGCAAACATATGTTGTCCTTGTGCAAAGCCATAAAGTGCATGTGTACACTAGGTGGCCATGTCACGTGTACCAACCCAAAATGTGCAGCGAACCTAAAACAACAAAGAAAGTGTAGAATGTGCGGACAAAGCGCTAGACGCTATTAAGAAGAATTTACTTGTTTACACCATACAATATTACACTGAAATTTCTTGTGCTTTGCCCTCTATTTTTCATGAATGAATTGCCTTTTTGGGGGGATTTTTAAAAAGATGAGTCATATAACGGTTTATAATGTTGCAGTACTCGAACCAAATGATATTTGAACAGCTCCATTTCGCTTTTGTGGTAATTCTGGATTTGGGATGAATATTGTTTGGGCCTTTTCCCCCCAGTGCTACTTCCCTGCTCAACCACCCAGGATTTTCTTGACAATGCAGTCACACAATTTGTTGTTAAAATTGTGCGGCTGGAAATATGAGCTCCGCTCTTGCCTCATGCCCCAAAAGCAGGGAGGTTAGTCCATGGCAAGCTACATACATTGCTCTTTTTACCCACATACAAGTTATGTTAACTGCAACACTCATGCGAGTTAACAGTGTGTGGCACAGAGTGGTTAGTGGTTAAGTTAATTCTTAGAATTAGAATCTTCCCAGAATTCCAGTTCAAATCTGTTACACTATACGGCCAAAAGTTTGACGGCACTTGACCATCAAAATCATATGTGGTTCTTCTCCAAACTGCAGCCACAAAGATAGACACACAATTCTATAGGATGTCTTTGTAGATTTAATGTTTCCCTTCAGTGGAACTAAGGGGTCCAAACCTGTTCCAGCACGACAATGCTCCTGTGCCCAAAGCGAGCTCCATGAAGACATGGTTTGTCAAAATTGGAGTGGAAGAACTCGAGTGTCCTGCACAGAGCCCTGACCTCAACCCCATTGAACACCTTTGGGATGAGCTGGAATGCTGTCTGTGCACCAGGCCTCCTCACCCGACATCAGTGCCTGATCTCACTAATGCTCTTGTGGCTGAATGAGCACAGATCCCCACAGCCACGCTCCAAAATCTAGTGGAAATCCTTCCCAGAAGAGTGGAGGTTATTATAACGGCAAAAAGAGTCAACATTTGGAATAACATGTTCAAATAGCACACACGGGTGTGATCACAAGGTGTCCGCACACTTTTAGCCATATAATGTATCTAGGTGCTGTTGGTGGTACTGTGAAGAAACATGCTGACGCCCTGAAAATTCAGAAATACAGATCCCTGAACAGACAGTGTGCTGGCACACAGAGCTCCAGGCTCAGTATATGTAAACACACAGCATCTACGTGCCAAACTATGGCGCTGTGTACAGCACTAACACAGAAGCTGCATGCAGATCTGTCTACAATAGGACTGACAGTATGAAAGCAAAGACACAAAGCTTCGCATGCACACGATATGTGAAAACATGATACACAAAATGATACGCAGATATCGTCCTATCCTTTAGCTTCAGATCGGTCAGATGTGACATGCATAGACAAAACACACAGCACAAAATCTCGAATTGTTTGTATGTTCTCAGGAACCTAGATAAGTGTGTAGATCATTTTCAGACAGGCGCTGAGAGCGTGATCTCCAGGCCACCGTACTCACAACAAATAGTCAGCTAGCTATCTGCTCAAACCGAGTAGCTAACGTAAGCATCACTGCTGCTGCTCATTGGTTCATGGCTGTTTTCTAAACACTCTTCCACTATTCTTAACACTATTCCAAAAACCTTCCACAGTTAACCTATAAAGCTATCTCTTTAGCTACCAAATAAACCCACTTGAAGCCGGCTGAGCTTGGCTATGCACTTATTGCTAATGTAACTAAGCTAGCTAACTAACGTTTCTGACTAGTTATTTAACTACAATTTATAAACGACAACTACTCGAAGATATTAACTTAAAAACTATTAGCTTTTTAAATAAAAATAATAAAAAACGGCGATGGCACTCAAACAAACTCACTCTGTTAACAGTTGCTCCATCTTCGCCTTCTCCTAACGTCTCCATTGTTGTTTGAGGAGCTGCGAGTTGTTTCTATGAGAATAACTGACATTTTTCGCGCCTGCGCACATGAAAGGAAGGTTCTCACTCTCTCTCTCTCTCTCTCACACTCTCACACACACACACACACACACTCCTCTGCGCAGAATCACTTTGAATACATGTTGTCCCGTATGGGTTTTATACACACGCACACATATAGTAATATATATATATATATATATATATATATATATATATATATATATATATATATATATATATATACACTATATTGCCAAAAGTTTTGGGACGTCTGCCTTTACATGCACATGGACATTAATGACATCACTAACAGTTGACCGTGGAGTATTTAGTAGTGAGGAAATTTCACGAATGGACTTATTGCACAGGTGGCAACCTATCACGGTACCACACTTGAATTCACTGAGCTCCTGAGAGTGACCCATTCCTTCACAAATGTTTGTAGAAGCAGTCTGCTTGCCTAAGTGCTTGATTTTATACACATGTGGCCATGGAAGTAATTGGAGCACCTGAATACAATGATTTGGAGGGGTGTCCCAAAACTTTTGGCAATATAGTGTATATATGTACGTATGCTGTGGTTAAGATTAAAATGCATGACATTATGGTGAAAAACTATAACAAACTGGTAACTATAATAAATGCATATGACATAAACAGTAGAGTATTTTTATTGTTCTTACAGATAATTGCCATTATTTATGACAATGTACACTCACAGAGCATTTTATTAGGAACACTTGTACACCTACTCATTCATACAATTATCTGATCAGCCAATCATGTGCCAGCAGTACAGTGCATAAAATTGTGCAGATATGGGCCAGCAGCTTCGGGTAATGTTCACATCAACCATCAAAACTGGACAGTTGAAGACTGGAAAAGCGTGGCCTGGTCTGATGAATCTCAAATTTCTGCTGAGGCACACAGATGGTAGGGTCAGAATTTGGTGCCAACAGCATGAATCTATGGATCCACAATGCCTGTTATCAACAGTCCAGGCTGATGGAGGTGATGTAATGGTGTGGCATTTTCTTGGCACACTTTGGGCCTGTTAATACCAAGTGATCATCACTTTAATGCCACAGTCTTTTTGAGTATTGCTGCTGACCATGTGCATCCCTTCATGACCACAGTTTACCCATCTTGTAATGGCTACTTCCAGCATGATAATGCACCATGTCACAAAGCAAATGTCATCTCAGACTGTTTTCATGAGCATGACAATGAGATCAGTGTTCTTCAGTGTTCTTCCCAGTCACTGGATCTGAATCCAATAGCACACCTTTGGAATGTGGTAGAACAGCATGAAAGTGTCTGCAGGAATTGTTTGATGCAATCATGTCAAAATATATAGAAGAATTTTCTTGATCATTATTATGTAATACATCAGGTCCAATCAAAAGATAAAATAATCAAAGTGATAAGAAATGTTTTAATCCATCAAAGGCCTAAGAATGACTTCGAAATTCATTTTAATCATGAAGAGAGTGTGATGTTGTTAAATCAGTATTTAGAGAATATTTGTGTATGTGAATCAAGAAAACTAAGACAAACTGATGTGACTCTAGCTTGTGGAAATTCACGAAAGCACACATTCCTCATTCATAAATTGTATCTTTTCAGTCCAGGCTCACTCATTTCTCAAGTGTGAACGTACCCTCTGTACCTTCCAAAGTACATTATTGACATTTACATTTACATTTATGGCATTTGGCAGACGCCCTTATCCAGAGCGACTTACAATAGTGCTTTGAAGTCTATCAAAAATACATCCTGATACCGGCTTGCTAGGTCACAAACTAGGAATACCATCAGCCCAAGACTCTGTTGGGGTTTTTTTTTTTTTTTTTTTTTTTTTTTTTTTTTTT
>CM040977.1:18777484-18788118 GCA_022985145.1 Pangasius djambal
GAGATGACTGGTGGATTTAGGCATGATAGGGAGGGTGATAGTGAAGGATACCAAGAGATGGTCAGAGATGTGAAGAGGGGTGGCACTGATGTCTGTAGTGGGAAAGGGGCGACAGAAGACAAGGTCCAGTGCATTACCCCCTTTGTGTGTAGGAGGACAGCTGTTGAAAGTTAAGGAAAAGGAATGCAGAAGAGGGAGAAGGCAAGAGGACTGGAGTTTGTCAGTAGGGAGGTTGAAGTCACCTAGGACAGTAAGAGGCTTTGTTAGCATTGTTAGCATTGTAACAAAAGCATTGTTAAAGTTTATGAAGTATGTTAACATTTAAAAAAATAAAAATAAACTGACTAAGCTCGTGCCACAGTTAAAGAGAAGATAGAGGGATAATAAAATAATTGTGGCAAGAGGTCAGGGGCGTGATTTAAAAAAAAAAGAGAAAGCTCCACCTTATGAGATCACCACAATTATTTCATTGTCCCTCTATCTTAGTTTTAACCATGGTGTGAGCTCAGTCAGTTTTTTGTTTATAGTTAACATTCATCACAACCTCGACAATGCAATTCAGTAGAGAATTCAGTTTTTTTCTGGTAGAGAAAAAAACACCTTCCCTTGAGATATGACAGAGCAAGCCTGGACTGAAGAAGATACAGTTTATGAATGAGAACTGTGTGTCTGTTGTTTTCCCACAAGCGTGGGCCACCTGCAAGTTCATATCAGTTTGTTTTAGGTTTCTTCATTCACATACAGAAGTATTCTCACACAGAAATATTCTTGTAAAATCATATGCATAAAGTCACTCTCTTCCTGAGTAGGATGTACTAAAATGTACTAAATCTCTTGTTATTTCTAAGTATTTTAACTCTCGATTAGGCTTGATGGATTATATGATAATCATACTTAAATCATACTCTGATTAAAGAAAAGTCTTCTATAAGCCAAAAAGTTTAACAAGCTGAATTATTTTATCCTTTTAAAGGATTTAATTATAAAGGATTTAAATACAACCTTCCTCTTTGTCAGAATAAGGGGACAAAGTGGAAAATTTAGGTAGCTCTTTTGGGTGGGAAGAGAAATGGCGCTAGGCGTAGTGCGGTAGTGCGCATGCGCATGGCCAAGGTTCTCCGTTAAGGTGTGAGCTGGCAGGAAGAGATGTGAGCAGCGTGTTAATAATGCTAGAGTGAAAAAAACCCAGACTTGATTTATGAACACTTAATAATAATAGATTTAGTATAACTCTACATATATACGATAAAAAATGTCTAAACATAATGGCTACGGACCTGGTAAGTAGCAGTTTATCGTCGGTGCCTGAAACAGACTCGGTTTTTTTTCCCTAAACTCGAGCTAGCTAGGTCACTAACGCTAGCGCGCTAAGTGCGTAGGCAGGATGAGAGAGCAGCCCTACAGCCATACTGCTTAGCTTCTGAAAGATTTCAGAATTAACACTGAACTAGAATAGGGGTGTTATTACGTTGGTGTATTTTTCTTCTGTAAAGTGTAATTAAGAACATTTTCTAGCTAGCTCGTAGTTCAGTTTTCTCTAGCCAACACATTTGTCGAGATTAGCTCTTTAGTTACACAGCAGAAAGTCGCGCGCAGTTCCAGTCAACAGGTTAGACCGGTTAATCACAACATTCTCACGTGGTGTAAAAAACATACTGGTGTTAGTGTGTGTGTGTGTGTGTGTTTCATATTGCTTATTTCCAGTAATGTGTGTTCTCAGGTTACTTCCGTTTGCTTGAGAACGCACGACTGATGCAGGCCCATGTAAGTATTTCCTTATTAATGTCTTCCCCTGTTAGCTGCCTGTTTTAATATGGGGTCCCCCACAGAATAGTAGGCTCCCCTTAAGGCTTCTGGACCGTATTGTGTTTTACTTTAAAGTCAGTGTTTGTTGGTTAAGATATTACATTGTCCTTTGTTTCTATTTCTTGACTGAATAATACCTGCTAAACTTCCCCAGGAGGCTGTGGTCGACTTAGTCAACGGAAGACCTACACAATATGAATTTTTACTTAATGCCCTGGGATATGGGTGTGGACTGGGTAAGCTGGTAATGCTTTGTTGTCATTTATTTTGATGACTCATAACTATGAGCATTGTACTGATTGCCATATTCTGATTGATTATGTTCTTTTAGACACGAACTTTAGGTGAAGGTGGTCGTTTATAGCTATAGAATAGTCAGGAATTCTGTCATTACTGTACGTAATACTGTGCATGATTTTAGGCTTTAAGATAACTAATTCTAATGTAAATGTGCCTAATAGTGAATTATAAAACAAAAGGTGGTGGGCGTTTGAACGTCACACAAGCACTGATGGGCTTAGCTGAAAGGATCATAAATATTAAACACACAAGTTATTTTTTTCCAAGTTTAAATTTATCATCTCACTACAGTGACTGTATCAAGGTCACATAGCCTAGCCTCCTACCTTATCATGTCTGTCTTTAAGCCATGTATAATCTATAGATAAGAATAATGCAGCACATTCTCATAGCAGAATTAACATCTTCACCAAGTCTGTAAACTCCATGACAATTATCACAGGGTCCACTCAGTCAAGAGATGGATTTGTCTTTAAGGAAATTTGTCTGAGGTTTTTCATGCTACTAGTGTTTGTCTTTCAGGTATTGATTACCTTGATTATGAGGATTTGACTGACGACGATGACGACGATGATGGATATGGCAGGCAAAACAATAGATATTGTGGCTTTCCTCAAAACTTTCTGGATAAAGGGCTTTCCAAACAGCTGCCTGCAATAACACATTATAAACCAGTCAAATGCGTCACACCCGAGGTAAGTGCTGCTTACACGCAATTTGATCTATTATAATATGCTTATCCTGAAGAGCTAGTTACAACTGACATGTGTTATGCCCTTTTAGGAGGCTGCAAAAAATGCTAAAGAACTTGTAGCTGAAGAGGAAAAACTTAAGAAAAAAGCAGAAAAGAAAAAACAGAAGAAAATGGTAATGTAAACATTGCACACTTATGCCGCTTATGCTAAGATGATGCACCATAACCTTGATGGGGGATTTAAATGTTTCCTTGAGTTACAACTCTTTCTGGTATACTATAGAGGCAGCGAGAGAGACGTCGCCTAGAAAAATTAGAAAAGGAAAATGGGAATAAACATGATGCCAGACAGGTATGCAAATGTTTATAACTATTTTATAAGGGATTAGTACCCAACCAATATTTCTCATCTATTTTTTTTATTACTGTGTTTATTAATGTGTTTGTGAAATTGTTTTTTGTACTACAGTGTTGAAACCAAACCGAAAATGTAATTTTCACATGCAAGTCTCACTTGTTTTTCCCCCATAGGTTGATGATGATGATGATAAAGATGATGTTCCAGTTAAATCTAAGCCTACAGAAAGAGAGTGTGAAAATAAGAAAAAAACGAGTAACAGTGTACCTCCTGACCCTGGCCCACAGTGCAACTCAGTAGCCACAGAGAGCAGTGACAGTTGTGATGATGATGATGATGATGATGATAAAGAGAGCATAGTTGATGAACTAGAGGTTGGCTTGTTTTCTGCATCTGTGCCTCATTTTCAGCAAGAGTCTATTTGGCACCTTCATGGGTATCTAACAATCATAATATGCAATGTATGTTTCAATAGCTTGATATGAGCAGCTGCTTTGTGACCAACGCAGCAGCCATCGCAAAACGCAAACTTGAGCAGAAACCTAAATCTGACAGGAAAGACAAAAAAGCTGAAAACTTCAAGAAGCATGACACACCACAAAAAAGTACAGCAGCGCCCCAGATTAAGGTTTGCAAAAGACCCTTTTGGGAAATTCCACTATATTGTGTGTTTTTTTTTTTTTAAGTTAATGCCCTTAACAGCTTTGTAATGCAGTTAGTCAATTCTCTCAATCAAATACAAACTAGACAACTTGATTTAAGAGATTAAGATGCTTTTAAGTAAAAACAATGCAATTTTTAAACCAAATCTATCCACAGAATGTTAATGAAAAGGAGGCATCAGAGGAACCAGTAAAGGACAATGTTACAAAGAGCAGGGAGCTGGGAGGTGTGTGTCCTGAAAATATTTTGGTCCAGAAATCCAATGTTGTTTTTTTTGTTTTGTTTTTTTTAAATATGTCCCGTGACCTCTTTTTCCTTTGAATTTTTAGTGCTGGGTAACAAATATGCTCAAACAGGAAATTTGGATATGGCTGTGAAGTTTTTTACTGAAGCTATAAAGCAGAATCCTCAAGAAGCTAAGTAAGTATTAACAGTAAATATGGACATATACTGTAATTGTATAGCCCATTTCAGTGTCATTTCCAGAAACCAGCTGAAATATATATTAAAAAAAAAAAAAAAAAAGTCTCTTGGTGTCATCTTGACAGGTTGTTTGGAAATCGCTCCTTCTGTTATGAGAAAATGCAACAATATGAGAAGGCTTTAATAGACGCTGATATTGCTCTTTCTCTGAACCCAAAATGGATTAAAGGACTGTACAGAAAAGGGAAAGCATTAGTTGGGCTTAAGGTAAATTACACCTTATACTCAGGCACTTTGCATAGAAACACAAATTTATGTTTTTTACATTTTTTTTTAAAATATCAGGTTATTATCGCTAATGTTTGTTTGGTTCCTCTCTTAGAGATACTATGAGGCTAGTTTGATCTATAAGGAAGTTTTAAAGATTGACAGCTCCTGTACTGATGCTGCTCAAGAGCTAATGATGGTACAAATAATGCAGTTAATGGTAAGTAACACTGTCTTTAGTTAATGGTTGTGCTTCATGGATTGTTCATCTTGCTGCATGGTTTTGATCAAAAATAATTAGTTCCTTTGTTTGTCCACATGAATGTCTGAAGGCTTAGTGAATTCCCATCCGCAAAAGCTGCGATCAGCTCAAATAGTTGTTTTCAAAAAATGATAACAACACAAAGGGGATTTTTAGTTAAAAAAAGAAGAAGAAGAATGTCTATCAACTGAGAGGCTGCTCAGCCTGTAAGGCAGCATACCATCCCGCCTGAGCCACTGTCACTTTCAGTTCATGTTTGCATCATCCCTAGAAGCAGCACAAAGAAATCTGATTCAGTAACAATTAAGAGTTTGATTCAAAACTGTTTACTGATTATTTAAATATTAAAATACAATAAGCATAAGAATAGACCTTTTTTTTCCCCACATGGACTGAAAGCCTATCTACCTTATCCAAAATAGTGACAAATTAATACATCTCTTTTGTGCTTGCCTTCTACATGTGTGCCAGTACTATTTTGCTGATGTGGTTTTTGCCTGATGTTATCTACAGGATATGGGATTCACTAGAGAGCAAAGTTCAAATGCTCTGATCATACATGGAACAGTAGAAAAAGCTTTAGAAGCCCTCTCTGGTTTACATGGTAATACCACATCTGTTTAATCTCAGTGTTATTCCCAGAACAATGTTTTACAACAATCTTTTTTTTCTTCTTCTAAACTAAAAAATTCTGTTCTTTTTTTCTGTCTCTCTTTCTTTGACTAAAGGTAATATGGCAGCTGCACCAGTGCATGTAGAGGAAGTAAGAGTTTGTCCAGACAGAAATCCTCAACCTGTGAAAGTCCCAATCAGAACAGTCCCCCAGAACCCACCTAAAGTCAGCACAGCTGTACCGGCTACACCGTAAGAGTCTACTCTTTTAGATTCATGCTTTTGAGTGATCCACTTTGGCTCTATCTCTAAGGGTACTGAGCTGTGTGTCTGTGTATATGCTTTAACTGGCAGAGAGCTGTTTCCAGTCTGGGTTGGGGATCTAGTGCCTGCTATATCAGAATTAAAACTCCATGAGCTCTTCAGCAAGTAAGTTGTTTCATAATCTTAAGCAACTGGCCTTCTTTTTCTAGTTTATACTTACTCCTTGAATATAAAGCCCTATTTGAATGCAGTCTGGATACTATGTCTGCCAGAAATCTGCATTTTTGCTCTGTGATTTTTCTAAAGCAGAGTGTAGTTCTTTCAGGGAATTATTTTTAGAGAATTAAAGGGGGGAAAAAAGATAATGAAAGAATGTCACAGGAAAAATTGCATAAAAATTATGCAGAATTCACCATCTACAAGATGGAAGCGTTAATTTGCTGTCTGTTTTCTTGCTCATTATTTTTTGTAGATTTGGGCCAGTCCATAGTATAAAATTATTATCAGCAAGACGCTGTGCTTTTGTCAACTACACCAACAAAGACGACTGTGAGAAAGCCATCCAAGAAATGCATGTAAGTGGAAGGGAGGGGTTCATTTTTATTTCTACTATCTAATGTCATAAAACAACAGGCAAGTACAGGGAGTTGCATGTACAGTACACAGGCCATGAGGTTACAGAATGAAAGGTCACAGTGTATTACTATTCCATAATGGAAAACAAACTGTAGTACTGCAGTGCTTAATAATTTATGTCAGTTCTGCAGTATAAAGTGTGAGCTAGTAATTCAAGAGAAATATTCTAAGTAGAATGTGACCCAGGGATTGTTGTTGCTGGAAGTATGAGAAGTATCTTCTGCAGGGTTGTAACTAGGTTACTCTAGTGCAGTTCCCAAGCCATTTCAAACTGTGATATAATGGAGAAGAGCACTAACTGCCCACAGTGACCAATTTTGTATATGGGTTCTGATGGACAGGGGAGCCATCCTTTTCCTCTGGAGAACAGGGCCAGTTATATTCTCCTGGATTCCTGGTTGTGGCTCACTTGTTTGATTGTGTGTGTATATATATATATATATATATGTGTGTGTGTATTTTAGGGCTTTTGTATAGCTGGGACTCGTCTTGTAGTTCGTTACCCTGACAGAATCCACACACATCTTGGTGTATCCAAAGCTGCAGCAACAGATGCTGGAAAAGTAAAGTAAGTAAACACAAATGTTTTCATTTCACTCTGTATTTTTAGAAAATTATTTATCATTTTATGTCAGAGCCAATTTGGAATTGAGGTATAGATTTAAATGTATTCCTTAGTAATATGTACTGTACATGATCTCAGTTCACTTTCTTTTGATATCTCTGCAAGTATTTGTTACATTTTTGTGTTGTGTAAAATATATATATATATTTTTTTCCCTCACTTGTACAGTAAGTTTCCTGATGAGTGCTTTTTCTGGAGGACGACAGGCTGTATCAAGAATAATCGGTGCTCCTACAGACATGTACCAGAACACAAGGGAATTGATCGACCAAAATTTAAGTGATAGGAGGACATTCAAGTGAAAGGAGGCTAGCAGGAAGATTGACATTAATCCAAATGTTTTATATTACATTTATTCATGACCACTTTTACCTAAACAAATAACCAAATAAGTGGCAGTATATACAAAGTTATAATCACTGTAACAGAAAATTAACTGGCTGAAATCAAGTTGTGTTCATTGTAGTTAAAATTTAACTTCACTAGCAAATTTTAATTTTATTTTTTGCCGTTTGAACGATGGTTACTACAACCATTATTTCTATTAAAAGTTTATTTTACTTTTATGTCTAAAACCAGAAAGTATTGGGACTTGGTTGATCCTGAGGATGCTGTTTTCCCAGCATAATCTAAAAGTATTTTATTTACTTGATTGGTAGAACCTGCAGGAGGATCATTACTACTCGTATTGACAATAGCTATTTTTTTTAAATAAAGTGTAATAAACATTACAAAATGGTTTGCTGTATGTCCTCTTTCTTATACCTTGTCTTTATGGCTGCATACATTACATTCTGTGCAATTACGAGGTTGTAATATAATTGTCTCTGATCATTTTTTCCCCCATTCTTCCACCATGAAGACACTGAGCCCCTGAAAATGGAGGCACTTTGCTGAAAATGGCTGTAATTCCTAAATGGTAAATTCCATATTTTTGTGGAACCTCTTCAAATAAAGCTGGAAGTCTACACTTTGATCACATCTTGATTGTTTTATTTCAAATCCATTGTGGCGGTGTATAAAGGCAGAATCACAAAAACTGTCATTGTCCGAATACTTCCGGACCTAACTATGTACACTGCTCAAAAGAATTAAAGAAACACTTTGAAAACCCATCAGATCTCAATGGGGAAAAATATCATGCTGGATATCTATACTGATACAAAAGGAACGAAAGGATGCCACATCGTTTGATGGAAATGAAAATTATCAACCTACAGAGGGCTGAATTCAAAGACTCCCTGAAAATCAAAGTGAAAAAATGATGCAGCAGGCTAGTCCATTTTGCTGAAATTTCATTGCAGCAACTCAGAATGGTACTCAGTAGTTTGTATGGCCCCCACGTGCTTATATGCATGCCTGACAACGTCGGGGCACACTCCTAATGAGACGATGGATGGTGTCCTGGGGTATTTCCTCCCAGATCTGGACCAGGGCATCACTGAGCTCCTGGACAGTCTGAGGTGCAACCTGGTGGCGTCGGATGGACCGAAACATAATGTCCCAGAGGTGTTCTATTGGATTTAGCTCAGGCGAGCGCGGGGGCCATTCAATGGTATCAATTCCTTCATCCTCCAGGAACTGCCTGCATACTCTCGCCACATGAGGCTGGGCATTATTGTGCACCAGGAGGAACCCAGGACCCACTGAACTAGCGTAGGGTCTGACAATGGGTCCAAGGATTTCATACTGATACCTAATGGCAGTCAGGGTGCCATTGTCTAGCCTGTAGAGGTCTGTGCGTCCCTCCACGGATATGCCTCCCCAGACCATCACTGACCCACCACCAAACCGGTCATGCTGAACGATGTTACAGGCAGCATAACGTTCTCCACGGCTTCTCCAGACCCTTTCACGTCTGTCACGTGCTTAGGGTGAACCTGCTCTCATCTGTGAAAAGCACAGGGTGCCAGTGGCGGACCTGCCAATTCTGGTGTTCAATGGCAAATGCCAATCGAGCTCCACAGTGCCGGGCAGTGAGCACAGGGCCCACTAGAGGACGCTGGGCCCTCAGACCAACCTCATTAAGTCTGTTTCTGATTGTTTGGTCAGAGACGTTCACACCAGTGGCCTGCTGGAGGTCATTTTGTAGGGCTCTGGCAGTGCTCATCCTGTTTCTCCTTGCACAAAGGAGCAGATACCGGTCCTGCTGATGGGTTAAGGACGTTCTACGGCCCTGTCCAGCTCTCCTAGAGTAACTGCCTGTCTCCTGGACTCTCCTCCATGCTCTTGAGACTGTGCTGGGAGACACAGCAAACCTTCTGGCAATGGCACGTATTGATGTGCCATCCTGGAGGAGTTGGACTGCATGTGTAACCTCTGTAGGGTCCAGGTATTGCCTCGTGCTACCAGTAGTGACACTGACCCTAGCCAAATGCAAAACTAGTGAAAAACAGTCAGAAAAGATGAGTAGGGAAAAAGATGTCAGTGGCCTCCATCTGTAAAACCATTCCTGTTTTGGGGGTCATGTCATTGTTGCCCATCTAGTGCACCTGTTGTTAATTTCATTCAAATGTTCTATCGGGTTGAGTTCAGGACTCTCTGCAGGCCAGTCAAGTTCCTCCACACCAAACTCGCTCATCCATGTCTTTATGGACCTTTGTGCACTGGTGCGCAGTCATGTTGGAACAGGAAGGGGCCATCCCCAAACTGTTCCCACAAAGTTGGGAGCATGAAATTGTCCAAAATGTCTTGGTATGCTGAAGCATTAAGAGTTCCTTTAACTGGAACTAAGGGGCCAAGCCCAACCCCTGAAAAACAACCCCACACCATAATCCCCCCTGCCAGACAGAGAAGCGTGATTCGTCACTCCAGAGAACACATCTCCACTGCTCTAGAGTCCAGTGGCGGCGTGCTTTACACCACTGCATCCGACGCTTTGCATTGCACTTGGTGATGTAAGGCTTGGATGCAGCTGCTCGGCCATGGAAGCTCATTCCATGAAGCTCTCTATGCACAGTTCTTGAGCTAATCTGAAGGCCACACGAAGTTTGGAGGTCTGTAGCTATTGACTCTGCAGAAAGTTGGCGACTTCTGCGCACTGCGCGCCTCAGCATGCGTTGACCCCACTCTGTGATTTTTCGTGGCTCAGTTCCCAATTGCTTCCACTTTGTTATAATACCACAAACAGTTGACCATGGAATATTTAGTAGTGAGGAAATTTCACGAATGGACTTATTGCACAGATGGCAACCTATCACGGTACCACGCTTGAATTCACTGAGCTCCTGAGAGCGGCCCATTCTTTCACAAATGTTTGTAAAAACAGTCTGCATGCCTAAGTGCTTGATTTTATACACATGTGGCCATGGAAGTGATTGGAGCACCTGAATACAATGATTTGAAGGGTGTCCCAAAACTTTTGGCAATACAGTGTGTATATACAGTCAGGTCCATAAATATTGGGACATCGACACAATTCTAACATTTTTGGCTCTATACACCACCACAATGGATTTCAATTGGAACAATGGAAGCAATGGAGTTCCATTGGCAGCCATACATGCCCACGCCATGACATTACCACCAAAAACAGGAAGGCCAGATTAGAGTTTGCTAAATGACATCTAAAAAAGCCTTCACAGTTCTGGAACAACATCCTATGGACAGATGAGACCAAGATCAACTTGTACCAGAGTGATGGGAAGAGAAGAGTATGCAGAAGGAAAGGAACTGCTCATGATCCTAAGCATACCACCTCATCAGTGAAGCATGGTGGTAGTGG
>CM040977.1:18788218-18814787 GCA_022985145.1 Pangasius djambal
TATATATATATATATATATATATATATATATATATATATATATATATATATATATATATATATATATATAATGGAAATGTTTTGGCCGAAAATATTCAAAAACAGCACAAAATTACCAAAAGCTAATCCATGTATTATTTTTTAGGCATAATATGAGGTACATAATAGTAACATAGTACATAATACATAATAAGGTACCTTGTTGGTGCACATGTGAAGTAAATGATAAGCTTACAACATGTAAAATCAGTTTGCAAGTAGTTTTAATGGTAAGGATAAGGATGTGGTTCACCAGGCAAGTTAGCAGAATCCCCGGATCCCCTGCCCCCCCAATATGCTTCCCCTTGGTTACTGTAAAAACCCCCATACACGAGCACTGCAGTTTCTACTTACACAAGAAACCTAGCACTGATAAATGGCAAGAGTATGACTGAAAGGGAAAAGGTGGGTTATAGTCTCTAGCTGAATGCCTAAGTGGACGATGATGAAAGTTGCATCTAATAAAGTGGGCATTAAGTATACACCGGGTTTAAACCACCCTTCAAAACTTCTGTGCCTGACAGACTTGTGCCAGTAACACTCAACACCACACCTCTGTAATTAATTTGTCTCTAATATATAAACACTCATCACATGGCTCTAATAGCACCACATTGAAATGTAATCACTTTGTGGTGTGATTGTAACCAGTCCTCCGGAGTTCAGGATAAAGTTGCCCCTGAATACTGAACCAAGATGTTTCTCTCAGTAGTGTTAACATACGCCATGGCATTATCTTTTTTTTGGAAAGAGTTTTTTTTTTTTTTTAGGAAATCCAGAATTATATTAAATATATAAAAAAGAATAATAAACAAATTTCCACAAATAATAAACAAATTTCCATACTCTTCTGGAAAATGTCGTTCTCAGTGTAAATGCATGTACGTAGCTGCAAGTAGGGAATTGAATGTTTGCTGTGTTTGAGTTCTGAATAGTTTATAATGGATGGTGCTTTTCAGAGAAACTTTACTGACAGGTCCAAAAAGGTTATATTCGTACCAGGATGTATGATAGTGCATTCTCCAGAGCTGGGTAAAATGTGATGAAGGAAGAAATGAACAGCTGGCAGTCTTTCACTGAGCAGGTACCAGTGCCAAATATGTCATTTGCATTTGCCTGATGGTTTTATTCAAAGTGATCTTCTACTGAGACAGAATTGAGCAGTTGAGGGGTGAAGGTCTTGCTCAAGGACCCAACCATGGCAGCTTGGCAGTACTGGGATCCGAAGTCATGACCTTCCAATCAATAGCTCAAAGTCCAAAGCATTAACCACTGATCCACCACTTCCCTGAAAGTAAGCTTAGGGGCATGAAATATCATTATTCACTCATTCAATTCAGTAACCACATTATCTTAGTCAGGGTTGTGGGGAAGGACAAAGGGGTGAACCTGCACAGAAACCCAAGCTCAGGATTGAATCGGAAACACTGGAGCTACAAGGTGGCAATGCTACCCGCTGCACCACCGTGCCGCCATGTTGTCAGTGTACTTAAGCAACACTGCGGGGACATTTCTAGTGAATTTGCAGAGATTTTTTTTTCTCATCAAGCTAATGAAGTTGTTTCATTAAGAAGGTTCCATTTAGTGTCCATACTGACACCTCTAATCTGAGAGGAAAATTTTGAATTAAAGTTGAACCAGTGTAGTGTTGGTGCTGATTTTCACAATATAAGACTTAAATGAAATGAATTTGTATGGAATATGTATTTGCATACATTGCATTTATTTGTATACATAGGTTGTTGTTTTGGTTGACTTCCCCATCTTTTATGCTGCCATGTTAGATACAGTATCCTTCAATATACAGTGTGCTTTCCTTTTCTGTGTCCTCTGCTTTGTTGTAAGAGATGATAATGAGAACCCTGCCCTCTCTCCTCATGCTTGTCTGAGTGAAACATAAGACCAACCTCCACCACTGCTGAGCACCTTATTGGCTGAGGCTGAGAAGATGCTGTGTGTGTGTGTGAGAGTGAATGTGAGTGCCTGTTTGTGTGTCCCCTATAAAGCCTGCTGCACAGCAGTATTTCTGAACTGGTGCAGTGCCGGTTCATCTCCACTGATGGTGTGCAGAACAAGGGGGACCTAGAAGAAAAACTTCGTCAAAAAATCTCCACATTAATATAAAAAAAACGCAACTTAAAAATTCATCATCATGAGTTCAATTTCTTCCTCTTCACTGATCCGGGGCTGGGACAACCATTCCAGCCCCTACCGCCTCACCCAGATGTCCTTCACTTCCTCACGGCGGCTGCTGAAGTCAGAGCCATTGCGCTACTGCGAGCCAAATGAGCTGAGTGTGGTGTGTGCAGAGCTGGTGGGACTGAGAGCTCAGGAAAGGGAAGAGTTAGTGGGGCTGAACGACCGCTTTGCCTCCTACATCGAGAAGGTGCGTCGTTTGGAGCAGCAGAATCGGATGCTCATGGTGCAGCTGGAAGCCCTGCAGCGCATGCAGACTCAGCCATCTCGGCTGCAGCAACTGTACAGGCAGGAGGCACAGGATCTCCGGCAGCAGCTGCACCATGAGACTCAGGACAAGGAACACATGGAGGTGCGGAGAGACAAGCTGCGTGTGGAGCAGGAGCAGCTGGAAAAGCGCTGGCAGGAGGAGGTGCGGCGGCGCGAGC
The DNA here is from genome assembly GCA_022985145.1 of Pangasius djambal. Lineage (NCBI taxonomy): Eukaryota > Metazoa > Chordata > Actinopteri > Siluriformes > Pangasiidae > Pangasius > Pangasius djambal. The sequence goes on from CM040977.1 coordinate 18,790,882, forward strand.
GGGCTGAGGACGAGCTGCAGCGTGCAAAGGATGAGGCAGACAGGACAGCACTGTTGAGCTGTGACACCGAGGTGAAAGTGATTTCTTTGGCACAGGAGTTAGCCTTTCTGAAGCAGGTCTTTGCAGAAGAGCAGGAGGGGCTGAAGGTGCAGCTGCAGGTGTCCAGTCTCAGCATTGAGCCAGACGTGAGCAGACCAGATCTCTCAGCTGCCCTGAGGGAGATCCGTGCACAGTACGAGAGCCTGGCCAGGCGCAACATGCAAACCGCCGAAACCTGGTACCAGGGAAAGGTGGCCAACGTAGCGCAAGTAGCCGATAAGCAGCAGGAGGCTGTGCGCTTGGTGCGTGAGGAAACGGCCAAGCACCGTCAGCTGCTGCTTGCCTGCTCCACCGAGGTTGAAACTCTGAGGAGTGTCATCAATTCACTAAATGCACAGCTCAGAGAACTAGAGGAGACACAGAGTGAAGAGGTTGCCAAGTATCAGGTATTATACAAATCACTGGCTGAGGGCATTCAATAGTACATTTCTAACACATTATACTGTTACTGTAGTTCTTCTGTTTGACAAGTATGGCATCCTCGTGATAAACACAGAAGTGGTTTAATGGAACAGGACATAAAGCACAGAAAATGTGTAGGAGAGCAATATGGCTACTTCACACAATTACAGCACTTATTAACACAAATCTTTTGGAGATTCTGCAGCTCAGCACAATACTAATAATACTATAAACCAAAAAAATAAGCTATTCTACTGTGCACAGCTCCTGAGGCAGACTGCTGACTCATTCTTACTGCTGATGGATGACTGAATATCGTTACTCACAGTGTCCACAGACTGTAGATGTAGTTTTATATAGATAATATATATATATATATATATATATATATATATATATATATATATATATATATATATATATATTATAAAGAGAGAAGGAGAGAGATGTTTCAGGAAGCTCAAACTATCACAGATCTTTAAAACAACTGTAGCATCAGACTATGAGTATTTTGTTGCATATTTGACTGCCTGCATGTATGAATATTTGTATCCAGACACATCTATGGTATGGATTTATTTGATGATCTTTGCTCTGCAGCATTTTCATCAGCATTTGTAATTACTGTTTGCTCTGTAGGGGAGGATAAGTCATCTGGAGAGGGATATTGCTGAGGCTAAAGAGGAGATGTCACGCTACTTGAAGGAATATCAAGATCTGTTGAACGTAAAGATGGCCCTGGACATTGAAATTGCAGCATACAAGTAATATAATACTCCCACAGCCTCCCATGTTAATATCACTAATAAATCAGTATATAATTATATATACACAGCATATAATTTAATTAGTGTTTCATGCTTGCTTGCATCAATTAATGTTTGAGTAGTAATGTAGATACTGTAAAAAAAAATAATAAAAAAAAAAAATAAATAAATCAAATCTAAACGCAGTACTGAATTACTCTTACAGAATTGCCCTTTTAGTCTTCCATGCTGTGCTCTCTCTGATTTTTTTCCTGTGCTTTTGTTCATATTTGTTTCAACAGGCAGCTGCTTGAGGGGGAGGAGGTTCGGCTGACGTACTGCTCCATGCCTGTTTTGGCATAAAACCCTAACCTACAAATCCCCTTTCAAAATTTCCATCAAACTTAACTCATTGATGCTGATCCTTTAGGCTCACAAAACCATCTAACTCTTGACCCTTAACACAATGTTGTTGCCTAATACAGTATGTAAACCTATGGGATATAATGCTTGCCCCTTAACCCAGAGGTCTTCAATCTTGTCCACAAAGAGCCGGTGTGGCTGCAGGTTTTCATATCAGTCAAGCTGGAGCTACATTTGACTGTTTAGGTGTAAACCCTATTTGGCTGGAATGAAGGTCTGCAGCCACACTGGCTTTAATTCTAATTCTAATTCTCCAAACCCCAAACTATGTTGCTTTAACCCTTAACCCTAAGACCTAAACCCACATTATGACATGTAACCATATAGTCACATTACCAGCATCACTGATTTAAAGATAAATGAGCCCTTGTGTTACACAAGAGGTAAATGAGGATCTTCCCCCTTCTTCTTCACACTCTAAATGAAACAAGGCCATCATGGAGAGAACACCAAGTTCAGCACTTGCCCAGTCAGAGTTTAATATCCTCTTGTTGGTGAATTCTTGCTCCTCAGTTCTTCTCCAAGTGTCAATCATGGCTGGTGATCAAGCCCCTTCTGTTCAAACTATCAGCCAGTTGTTTGTGAAGGTGGATTCTTTTCAAAACCAGTCTTGCATTAGGCACTAGAAGTGTACTGAGGTAGTGACTTTTGACCCAATATCCACCAAAAGGATGTTACTCTACACACCGGCCCTGTAAGTCTAGTAAGTGAACTAATTGAATGGCTTGTCAGGCCATTCAGAGCTGTAGCACCACATTTGCTTATTGTTCATATTCCTAGAAAACATTTAGTCTGCATTTTAATACTCTGAGCACTGGTTGTTTCAGTAATTGTAGAGTATTTTACTTAATAGAAATATCTTGACTAGAAAGGTCAAACATTGTTACTGAAGATTCATTAGCTAGAAGAATTGTGTTTATCCTTATAAAACACTACAGTAGTGAATCTATGTGCTCTCATCTGCTTCTGTTATATCTGCCCATCAATGTGAAACTAAGTCAACTGCTAGTGGGTTGAACAACAAGCAGAGAAGTAACCGGCACCAGTCTCGTCATGTGCTGTAGTCTGTACCTCTGCTCCTAAAAACAATACCTACTGAATAAAACTAATACAAAACTCACTATGTGTTGAATCTCTGTTCATAAACTATATATATACATATACACACACACACACACACACACACATATATATATATATATAAAGGGTTTTACTGTAAAATATCCCAGTAATTGTTCCAGTTTCAAGAGTTTGATTCATTAAAATAATGCTGTTTCTCACACAGTTTTAGTATATGTCCAGTACTGGGCATATCATCCTACACACACTCCTAACATATTTAACACTGATGAGTTTGGATAGACATATTTGGCATATTTGTTTTTGAGAAATCAGAAGCAAAATTTATGGAATTAATAAATCAATGTCTGAACGTTTGTCTTTTTTAAACCAAGTCTCTATCCACTACATCTGTAGTATGCTATTACCAGACAATAATTTGGATGCATGTGAATTGGTGGTGTCTCACAGCTCCATGGTCTGTGGTCCCAAGACTGTCCCAAGATCCCAAGATCCCAAGATCCGGTTTACTGCCTGTGTGGCATTTTGCATGTTCTCCATGTGTCTGCATGGGTATTTCCTGTGGTATCTATTGGACCTACACAGCTACTTTCCTGCCCTAGATGTGAGCAGGTGTGTGATTTCCACACTTGTTCCCACTGCTCCAACAGAGGATCTAGTGATTGCAATTCTAGCTTTTTTCAGATCATCAGTGAATCAGATCATTTGGATAAGCTCACCAAATAGAGCCAACTCTTATGGCTCATTGCCATTTTTTCTAAACCGGAAAGATTTTATAATATTGGATAAACAGTGATTGTTCTTCTTTAATTATTTGATTGCTCTTCCCTAATTATAGCTGTAATTGTTTAGTGAAATCTTACTGTACCTTAAAATGAACAAAAATAATGTTATTGTGCCTCGTGTCTGTGCTTCATTACGAAGATTTACTTCTATTTATAACTGTTTTCCTCCACTACACTTGAATCATTAACATCATCAACAAGCAGCAGTGCAGACGGAACCTCTGTCAAGTCAAGTCAAGTCCAGTGGAGTTTATTGTCATTTCAGCCATATACAAGTACATAGTGAAACGAAACAACGTTTCTCCAGGACTAAGGTGCTACATAAGACAAACACAGAACAACACAGAACTACAGGGACTACATAAATTATACATAAAGTGCACAAGTGCAAACATGTGCGGACGCACAAGACAGAACAAGACAGTACAATGACTATAGCGCCGACCAGTACACAGTTCTGTTTAAAGTGACCAAGTGACAATAGTGCAAATATTACAGAGTTCGATATAAATAGCTGAAATAGTGTAAACATAATGTAAACATGTGTAAAACATGTACATAGAGGATGGAGGATGCTCAGTTGTGTGTGTATATATGTATGTGTGTGTGTTCCTACAGTCCAGTTTCTAGGTATTGAGGAGTCTGAAGGCATGAGGGAAGAAACTATTGCACAGTCTGGTTGTGAGGGCCCGAATGCTTTGGTACCGTTTACCAGACGGAAGGAGGGTATGAGTCATGCTGCCTCATACACACCTCAGACTCAAACACACTTCTCACAGCCCAGAGTCAAACACACGTCTCTCCATCCATGAACAGCTCAGACATTTAAAAGAGAATTTTAATCGAAGTATATTAATTCTATTACACAGCAAGAGAAACAGTATCGCCTACATCTACGAAAGAAGAAGAAGAAGAAACCCAGTTTGCCTTTTTATAATGCACTAAAAGTGATTTATTTTTCCAAATTTCATTTACACCTCTCTAAAATGCGTTCTTGAATTCAGTGAAGCAAACTGTCACACCTCCTCCCTAGTGCAAGGAGCTGTGAGCAGTATTAGCTGAAAAAGTGTCCACGGAACCACATGTGCTGTAGGCTAAGTGGCATCTCTAAATTGTCCGTAGTGAGTGAATGGGTGTATGAGTGTGTGTGTGATTGTGCCCTGTGATGAGATGGCACCTTGCCTAGGGTGTCCTGCCTCTCGTGCCCTGAGTCCACTGGGATAGGCTCCAGTCACCCCGCGACCCTGTAGGATAAGCAGTACAGAAAATGGATGGATGGATGGACAGGAATATTCATGAAAATAAAGTCATTTCAAAACTACAGCCGTTACACTCTAACACCTAAGGTCCTAGGTCGAGACAGATGTGATAAGTTCTTACCAAAGCTATTCTTATGTAGTGGGTACTGTTAACTTTCAAACATTACAAACGAAACAAAACAAAATGGCTAAAGGTGGCCTTATGGTTTGTTTTAATAATTTATTATCATTTTTTATATTCCTTAGTATTTGAACATTTTGTATTGTGCCTGGTTTGTGAAACTAATATGCCATATTGTTTGTAAATGATACTTGCTCTTAATCAATAAGAGAAAATATTAGAGCTGATTTACACAGGCCTGTGATTGAGGAAGTCATGCAGTGATTCCAGCAGTAACTGCCCTTAGGTTTCCTGTGGATGATAAATGTTTAGAGGCAGCAGACGGACGAACGCATATACTGTATGCAGTGTTTTTCAGGTTTAAAAAAAAAACATCTTGCAGTTTTACATTTGACCATTAGACGGCACTACAGTACTCTTATTTCCTTTTACACACGCACTCATTCAGTAAAAGAAGAGGAAGCACTTCCTGTGTGAAAGGTCTTGAACATGGCGACCTCTTGTCAGCGGCTCAATGTTACACAGCCGCGCTGTTTGCACTAGTAGCTCTGTTTATATTCCGTTGTGGTTTTGATCGCATGCGCCACATGAACAGGTGTTAATCTAACATTTTAATATAAGAGTTGAAAATGTTTTCGGCTGCAGTTCGGAGCCGGACTCCGGTGTGTGTCGTGCTGTCGCCTCGGTTCGGTGTTGTGGTTGAGAGTGTGAGGGGCAGGAAGTCTCGCACTGACCCCAAAGCCAAGTCCAAAGCGGGCCGCATCAAGACCCCGCCCCCGGTGGACCCTGTGGAGATGGTGGTGCTGAAGGAGCGCTACACTGAATATAACCTCATCATGAGGGCGCTCAGGTAAAGACTCCTGCACCTCACTGTCCCACTCAGCACCATGCTCCATCATCAACATCAGCCTCACTCACAGAGGGCCACAGATCCCTACTGCCTGCCCAAGTTCTCGGTTTTGTCATGTTTGGACTTTTTTTTTTTTTGCGAAATACGAATCGATCATTTGTCTCTTTTATGCAAAAGTGCTGTCAATATACTATATATATGTCTATATATATATCCATTTTAGACATCCAGTTTTTATCTTTTTATTGTCATGTGCGTAACAAGCACAGTCAGATTATTAACCTGCATGTAGTTCTTCAAAACTACACATAATGCAGACATATTCACAGCCCAAAGACTACACAACACATTTCAACATTCAAACCATGAGAGACAACACTACATTTTTAAATACATACAAATATACAGATAAAGTAGACTGGATTTATTTTTAGACTTTTAGAATTACTATGCATTTTCTAGTTACATTACTGCTACACAATGTACTCTGTTAATTCACTACATTTGAATTATAACTACTGTGCTTTAACGACTATGCCTTAGCTCAATTTAATAAATGCTGAAGAATCATTGTGCCCAATTATTTATGGTGTTTGAAAAAAAAACTGAGGGACCATGTATATGGTTTACTTTAATCTAGATATGAACAGATTGAAGGTAAAGTTGAAATTCTGCACTTCATATTAATCGATTTCAGACTCCATGTGCTCGAGTACAAGGCCAAAACAACAGCAGTGTTATTTTTCGGTTATTTCAGGGCTGTGCGTGTGTGTGTATGTGTGCAGGTTACAGTTTAAAGAGGAGATGCTGAGGAAGCGCTATGAGGAAGAGACCGGCTCTTTAGCGGAAGAGAGAGCCAAGCAGGAGGCTGAGGAACACAGAGCATTAATGGCCTGGAATGATGCAGAAAACCTCAGATTGCGAAAAATCCGGTGAGACAGAAAAATACAATAAAAACACTATCACAACATGCACTGACACTTTTTTTCAGAACTGAATGAACGAGTATGTTATTGTGCCCACTAGTGAGCTGCGTGTGCAGAGCGAGACTGAAGCTGCTGAACAGAGGAAGAAAGAGGCAGCGATTTTGCGTCAACAAGAGCTTGAGAATTACATAAAAGAGAAAGAGAGAGAAATCCTGCAGCTACAGGTGGGAACAATACACAAATAAGATGCACAAATGAAAATGTGAAAACACACTTACCTTTACATTATCTCTCTTTCAGGAAGAGGCAAAGAACTTTATTACCCTGGAAAATTTGGATCAGCGGATTGAGGAGGCATTGGACAACCCCAAAAATTACAACTTTGCTCTAAATAAAGAGGGCCAAGTGGTCAAACGAACTGTGCTGCAATAAGAACCATTGATCAAAACATCAGGATAAAAGAGACTGAAAAATCATGCATGTCTATTTACTTGCGCTATGAACCTATGTGACTTTAAGTGTCCGCTCCAAGGATGTTACTTTGTTTTCCTAAGTAAAGTTAACTTGTGTTTCAGTCGTGTGTCTTGCGTGGAAATGATTGTGGTTAAGAGCTCAGTTTTTGAAATGTCCCTAATGAGGTTGGAAGCACTGCTGCAGCACGGGGTCCTGTTTATCAGGGGTGCCCAGTCCTGAGGACTCGCTTGCTCTCATGCCTTCACTACGCAGCTAAACTACATTTAACCAGGTTTTCACCTGGCAGTCCAATTTCGACTGCCTCTAACCAATCATGCATTAGGAAATAGTGCAGCTTCCTCCTCATCCAAATAATGTTTAAGTTTAGAGAAATAACTGGCATGTGTTTTGTGGTAACTCTTGAATTTTTAATTTTTTTTGTGTCCCAACTTATGTAGGCTTACTGTTTCTAATGCTATTTCTTACTGCTTCTTCTGGTGTTCCAGTATAGAAATTATCCTAAAGCACTGAAGTGGTACTCTCATGACATTATACAAAGTGCAACAAACTGTAGAAGCCCTAACTGGTCTATTTCACTGCAATCAAACCAGCAGACAACTCAGGATGTTACTCAGAACCAAGACTCCAGTCTTGAATTGTGAATTACTTAAACATTAGTACGTATTTACTGGTGCTGCTAACTTCCAAAAAAAAGAAAAAAAATGCAATATGTTGTCAGCTGTTTTCTAGCATCTACTAATGCTGCCTTCACGTGCTATCGGAATGACCGTAAATACGAGTTTCTCACTAGGAAGGTGCACATTAATGACCCTTCGAGTCGTAATTACGACTGGGAAACTCGGAGATAAGTTTGATATTTGAGTTTCCGAGATGAGAGAAGTCCTAAACTTTCAACAGGTTTTGATCATTTTTCTAAATGCAGCTAATTGTTAGTGCTTACCGTTTTGGTCATATTCATTTATGTACTACATCAGCAACCAGTCTGTGCATGTTTACATTTGTACAAAAAATAGCTTGTATTTTTTATGGCCAGAAAGCTAGCTAACTGAATAATATGTGTTATGGTGTCAAAAGAAAAAAGAAATGTGTATGAATGAACCTGGCGTCGTCCATGTTTCGTGTTCTTTCCGACAGCAAAGCATGTGAACTCGTCATTCCCACTTCAGAAGTGGGAAGTAGGAGAATTCCGTTAGCAGCATGAAGGAAGCATGAACAGCAGTTAACTACTCTATTCAACTGCAAGTGGATTATTTTTTTCTCAGACGTTTTGGCTTAACATTAATCTGACTATTCAATATGCTATGTCTTATTTTATTACTCGTTAGATTTTTTGGCTGTATGATTGTTTGAAGCTAGTTTACTAAAGCAAGCATTCCAATACTGAACTCCAAGATGAACTTTAAGTGCCAGTAATTACCCGGCTCTCGGTATCTTAGCAACGTGATGACGTCTGAGCAGTGCACAGAGTCATTGGCTGTAACAAGACAACGACGTGATGACGTTTTTCACTTTCACCAATCAAACCCTGACTGTTGACGTAATTACCAATAAACCTTACCTGGAAAAATGATAGCTAACTTTAAACCTTAATCTTAATCAGATTTAGCTAAGTTAAGCAAGTGAGGTAATGGTATATATATGTTTTTAAACGTCACGTCCAGTGCTGATTAATTTCATATCTTCTTGTATAATAAATACATCATGACAATCAATAGGTTTTACCTTCATATAAGATATTACTAATATTCCACAACAGTTCTATATGGACTATATTGCTTTAGTAAAATCATAAAATGTATTATATATATATTTTTCTGTATACTGCTATAGTATTTTTGCAGTCTTGCCTATCGCAATTCAGTTCGATGCATTAATTAATATTCATAACATTGCCTTGGGCTTCACAAGATTCTACATTACCCGTCTCAAACCAAAAAACAAAGACATATTTAATAGTAGTTAAAATATATCTTAATCTTCTTAAATCCTCAGACAGACAGAAAAAACGCACACTACGCCCTCCGTTTCAGACTGACACACGGGTCCCCTTTTAACTGAATGTAACGCACTGAATCCCTCTTGTTTATGACCGGACGTGGCCACGCATGCGCAGTTTAGAGACTTCCGGAGCAGGATCTATATGGAAGTAGTAACGAATTCCTTTGAAGCTTTAATCCTGAGTTTAATTTGATGTGGATGGGTGGTGAAATTGCCACGGAGAAAGTTTGGTAATAAGGACTATATTGAAGAATATTGGTTGTCAAACGGGCTGCAGAGTTTGCTGAAGAGTTATTTAATATCTGATGCAATATGGCAACAACACACGGTGCTGTCATACGGATAATCACATGCCTCCAGGAGAGCGGACGTCATGTAAAGTTGTCGCCTCTTGGACTTGTACGATATTTATCCAACACATGTTCAGAGAACCAAATTAAAGGAAACGCGGACATGGTTAGAGCTCCAGTGTCTGGAGGTGGAAGTGGAGGTGGAAGTGGAGGAAGAGGCTCAGCTCGGACATGTCTCCTCCGAGCCGCGGCGGTGGGACTGGGGCTGAGCGCAGCTGCTTTACACAGTGTTCAAGACGAGCGGGATGAAGACGGCTCTCAGAGGACACGACCTCTCACCAACACTATACTCCACTACCTCATACCTACAGCCTACTGTGCTTCCCCATACAAAGGCGACAGTCCGCGGTATAAGTACAACTTCATTGCGGATGTAGTGGAGAAGTCAGCGCCTGCTGTAGTTTACATTGAGATATTAGGACGGTGAGTTTACCTCTAGACAGCATTAATGAAGCCACAGTGTAGTAAAGTTACCTCAGTACTCCACAGTGTGGGTAGCAGGTAGAGCAAACTGCCCACTACTCTGAACGTATGATCATTTTCAGCTACTATCATGTGGACATAATTAGTGTTTACTAAAACATTAGATCATCTACACTATATGGGCAAAGGTTTGTGGACACCTGACCGTCATGCCCTGTGGGCCTTTCCCAAACTGTTGCCACAAACCTGGAAGCACACAATTGTATATGATGTCTTTGTAGATTTAATGTTTCCCTTCAGTGGAACTAAGAGGCCCAAACCTGTTCCAGCATGACAATGCCCCTGTGCACAAAGCGAGGACATGGTGTGCTAAGGTTGGAGTGGAGGAACTCGAGTGGCCTGCACAGAGCCCTGACCTCAACCCCACTGAACACGTTTGGGATGAACAGGAACGCCACAGGCCTCTTTTCCCCCAACATCAGTGCCTGACCTCACTAATGCTCTTGTGACTGAATGAGCACAAATCCCCACAGTCATGCTTCATAATTTAGTGGAATGCCTTCCCAGAAGAGTGGAAGCTGTTATAACAAAAAGCACACATGACTGGTCAGACAAACTCCACAATCTTTTGTCTATATAGTGTATATAGTAATAGATTTATAAATCTTTCTTAAACTTAAGAGAACCTAGTTTCAGAGTATTAATAACCCAGTAGTGTACAACACCAATCATAGGCATATGGTAAAATAATATTATGAGACTCAGCTTAAAAAGAATTAAAAAAATGACAAAAGCACAAATCTTTTTATTATAGTTAATAAATTAACTATAATAAAGTTACCTCAATGTAACCTAGTACCTTCTATAATATTTCATAGTACTCCTATAGGAATACTTTGCAATGTCATTTTATATATATATATATATATATATATATATATATATATACATATACATACTGTATATAGAATCCCAATATACAAAATGTCTTTTTAATCTTATCTTTTTGTCCTAGACATACGTAAATTTGCAGTCGACATTTGCAGTCGACTGAATAATTTCATTGAATTATAAGTGTTTAAAAAAGCTGTGTTTACATCACTGAGAATTATATAGATTTGTATTCAGTAAGATTAAATAGTCTTGCTGTCTCAGCTCAGCACTGTGAGCACACAGTGGTTGCCTCAGCAATGCTGCCTCACCTTGTTAAGTAAACATTATGCTCACTACACAATATAATTATTGTATCTGAAATATTACTTTGAATATCCAACTGTACTTTGCAGAATTCCATAGACTAAGATATTCTGCGCATCATTTCTTAACAGGCATCCATTCTCTGGCCGTGAGATCCCTATCTCTAATGGTTCTGGCTTCATCATCAGTGCTGATGGCCTCATAGTGACCAATGCCCATGTAGTAGCCAACAAGCGTGGGGTTCGTGTCAAACTGGCCAACGGAGAGACATACAATGCCACTGTACAAGATGTGGACCAGGCTGCAGATATTGCAACAATTAAAATCAATGCCAAGGTAACGGTGATGATACTGTGACTGTTACTGATGATACACAGGAATAGAGATCATGTGTGCTTGGTTACACCTGATGCTTTTCATTGGCTTTGTCACTGATATTTGGTTCTGCTGGGGTTGTTTTCAGCATCCCTTGCCCACGTTGCGTCTTGGGCAGTCGTTAGATGTACGTCAGGGGGAGTTTGTGGTTGCCATGGGGAGCCCCTTCGCTCTGAGGAACACCATCACATCTGGAATAGTTAGTTCGGCTCAAAGAGGCAGCAAAGAACTGGGCCTGTCTAATGGCAATATGGACTACATACAGACTGATGCTGCCATAGATGTGAGCATGCACCAAACTGTCCACTTTAGATTATGTATTTGTATCAAACTCTAAATGTGTAAAAGCAAAGTGGTGAAAGCTTCTGATTTATCTTCTACTGCCTTGTTCCTTTACAGTTTGGGAATTCAGGTGGTCCACTTATTAATTTGGTGAGTTCTTTTTTTTTTTTTTTGCTATGGGAAAAAAGACCTACCATAAACAATTTACAAACACACAGTCTGTAAATTTGTAGCAGGAATTAAAGCACTGTATCTCGTAATCATTATTCAAACTATTTTTACTCTCAGGATGGCGAGGTCATTGGTATTAATACCATGAAGGTGACTGCTGGGATTTCCTTTGCAATTCCCTCTGACAGACTTCGTCTTTTCCTTGAGCGTGCTGCTGATAAAAAGAGTAATATGGATCATTGTCCTTATTCTTTTCCATCATTCGTGATGCTGCTTCTGGAGCTCTCATTGCTTTCATGTTGTTTACAGGTTCCTGGTTCGGTGGGTCTGAAAGCAAACGGCGCTACATAGGAGTGATGATGTTAACACTCACACCCAGGTACGTGACCCATCAGTGCTCATGTAGAAATACAAACGCACTAACTAAATAATAAACAACTTAACAGAGCTGCAATCATTCTCGATGTCTTACTACCCTTTAGTATAATTGCCGAGTTGAAGATGCGTGATCCCTCGTTCCCTGATGTAGCACATGGAATCCTCATCCATCGTGTCATCACTGGCTCTCCAGCCAACAGGTCAGCAGATTAAAATAGTGTCACTGATTACATAGTGCTTCCAAATTTGACATACAGTGTCAAATTCATTACTGTTTGTAAACACTCAACACAGTCGTGGCCTAATGTTCCGAGAGTCAGACTTGTAACACGACGGTGAACCTGAAGGTCGTGGGTTCGAGTCTCAGGGCCGGCAGGGATTGTAGGTGGGGGGGAGTGAATGACCAGCGCTCTCTTCCACCCTCAATACCACGACTGAGGTGAGACCCTTGAGCAAGGCAAGGCTAAAATGGCTGCCCACTGCTCCGTGTGTGTGTTCACTACTATGTGTGTGCACTTGGATGGGTTAAATGCGGAGCACAAATTCTGAGTATGGGTCACCACACGTCACTTCACATTTAGTGGCTTATCTGAGTAAAGTTTACTCTCATTTTCCCCTCATTAAACATAGTGCTTTTTCATTTATTTTGTTCAGTTTGGTTTGACAGCACACTACTCAGAAATCAAATTAACCATTGCAAATTGCCATTGCTGCTATTACACATGACTGAGTGATAACATATGTATATATTTTAGACTTTAGTCAATAATCAGTATAGTATATCTCAACAATTTAAATCTGGATCAGTATATTAAATCTGACTCAGTATAAAAAATTATCTTTTTTTCCTCCTAATATGTGTACAGAATGTCATTTCACATCCTTATATTTTGTCAGCAACAGTCCATATTTCCGTATTCCTATCTATGCTTACAATGTTTACAATGCAATAGAAAAGATTAATATAAATAAACAAAACATTGCTAACTACATGCAAAAAAAAAAAAAAAACTTTGAACAGCACTCCAAAGACCATAAAATGCAAATGAAACATAGTTCTAAAACATAATCTATGAACAGAAAACTCACAACGTTTTTGAAAACTCACAGCGAGTTTCATGTAAATACTTGCATTAAAACTTGCATTAAAAAAATACTTGCATTAAAGCACAAATAAAAGCACTTCATTTGAGCATGTTATCAGCACAATTTTACACCATTTGTACTCTTAGTCTGTTCTTCCATCTGGGCTGCCACAGCGGATCACTGGTCTGCATATTTGATTTGGCACAGTTTTTACGCTAGATGCCCTCCCAGTTTTATCCGGGCTGGGGACCGGCACTGGGAGCGCACTGTCGTGTGCAACCCCAGTGGCTGCGGTCGGTTCCCTGGCTGGAAATTGAACCTGGGCCGCAGTGGCGAGAGTCCCGAACTACTAGCCTTCCAGGGACTGCCATTGTACTTTTAGCTTAAACCAGACAAAATTAATACACTGTCATCTCTGTTGACACTGTTCATTGTAACATATAAAAAGTAAGAATAAAGGCTCTGTACATTGATTTTAAAATAGCCCATGTTTAATATCTTTTATATATACTCACTGAGCAATTTATTAGGAACACCTACTGATTCATGCAGTTATATAATCAGCCAATCATGTGGCAGTGCAGTGCATAAAATCATGCAGATACCGGTCAAGAGCTCCAGGTAATGTTCACATCAAACATCAGAATGGGGGAAAAAGTGTGATCTACTTGACTTTAACAATGGAAATTGTTGTTGTTGTTGTGGTTTGAGTATTTGTTGATGACAGAGATTAGAAGAGAATGACCAGATTGGTCTGAGCTGACAGGAAGTTTATAGTAACTCAAATAAGCACTCATTAAAACCACGGTGAACAGAAAAGCATCTCAGAACGCACAACACATCAAACCTTGAGGTGGATGGGCTACAACAGCAGAACATCACATCAGGTTCCATTTCTAGAACCTGAGGCAATCATGGGCACAGAGTCATCGAAACTGGACTAATCTTCCCAGGAGATCTGAAATACTCAAACCAGCCCATCTGGTACCAACATTCATGCCATGATCAAAGTCACAGAGATCACACTTTTCCCCCACTCTGCCATTGATGTGAAAAATAACTGAAGCTCTTGACCTGTATCACATGATTTTTTGCATTGCACTGCTGCCATATGATTGGCTGACTAGATAACAGTATGAATGTGCAGGTGTACAGGTGTTCCTAATAAAGTGAACGGCGAGTGTATGTGTGGGTGTAAACGTAGAGCCAGTTTGTGGAATATGGTTTATAAACATCATGTTGTCATGTGACCTCATTTTGTCTACTGTGTGTGTGTGTGTGTGTGTGTGTGTGTGTGTGTGTCAGAGCGGGTATGAAACCAGGTGACATTGTAGTGGAAGTCAACGGGGTAAAGGTGAACACATCAGAAGAAATCTACAATGCAGTACGGACAAGTGACAGCATCAACATGGTGGTGCGCAGAGGTCAAGACCTCCTGATGCTGCACATGACCCCTGAGTTCACAGAATAACATAAACCAGAGTCAGTATTTTGCCTTAAGGAAAAATTGCAGAAGAGAAATATACAAAGAGGAAGATTTAAAAAAATGACGAGGATGTTGAATGTTCTGAAGGGATGTCAGATGACTAGGCTTGAGTGTATGTTAGAAATGAGTTTAAATTAAACTCCGATTTGAAAATGCCACATGCTTGATGGTTCTCGGGATTTATTTTTGCTCAGTTAATGTGGCTTGTTGAAACAGTGATGTGATGGGGCAGATGTGCACAAATACAAATTTTAGACAATATGTTGGAATGACAGATAAAAATGGGAGACTTTAAACACATTGTGAACGAAGTCTAGTAGTTTGCAAAGTTCTGAACAGGTATCCATGTGTAAATGACTTGCACAGAAAGCCATTGAAATGATGTTGTGAGCACATTTCAGCCTTAGAAATGCAAAAAAAAAATTGGTGTGTGTGTATTTGCATGTATTACACTTGTATGAGAAACCCATGTCAACACATCAGTCCACACTTTCTTTCTCATTTCAAATGGTCTGTTCTTAAAAATGGCCCAATTTCCAGCTAGAAAGTTCAGCATGAAGACAAAGAAGGCCCAGATTTTTATCACAGATTTTTGTCTATCCCTGTATATGTGAAGGAGTGAGGTTTAATTCTGTCTTCTGTCGCTAACATACACTTGAACATTTGTTCCTTTAAAGTAGCAGTGAATGGCTGCGTTTAAAACAGTGTTTGAGAAATGTTTCTCATAAATTTTTCAAAAGACCACGAGTGCGCCTAATGCTCCTGTACATCAGGTCTCTCGAGCACACTTTGGCATACATTATGTTATAAATTGATATACCTTTGACTACAAATCTGTTTGGAACAAAAAATAAAAACCTGTTTCAAGCATTAATGAATGCCTTATCTTGCACAATCTACTCACAGGAATGTTCTCTACACAAAAGCAGGTAATGTGAAAGGTCCGGAGCCAGTCAGCAAGATTTCATAAATTAAAAAGCAATTTACTTGGGTACGTATAATTAAAAGTTAAAAAAAAAAAAAAAACAATTTTGTTCGTTCACTATCTTGTGTGGTTCCTGTAGTTAAAAGTATAAATAAGTTTTGTTAAAAAAAAAAAAACCATGAATATGCCACATAATTTTACAATACCCGCAGAAAAGTACATAATGCCTTTAAACCCAGAAATTGGCCTAAAAACATTAATAAAACTTGGTCAGGAAAAAACAAACAAACAAAAAAACATTCATTACTTTGATAAGGTCTGTCTCAGTAAGACCCTCAGTAAGAATGGCATTATGGGAAATATTTTTTAAGATACTGTTCGTTTATGCAATGTTTTGATGACGTTCATATGAAATAAAGCTGTTTCAGCTGAATTATTCCTATGTGATGAAAATACATTTTTCAAGTAGAAGACAACTGTCACAGTTGCATATTTTTTGTATGTAATACTTTAAAAATGCTGTCCTTAAACTTTTTTGGCAGTCAACATTTAGCACCATAAACATAAACTATGCCTGTGGAGTGAATAAATGCATGGTACACACTCTGTGAATCACTAGATTAGGTTATTTTCTGATGATTATTATATCTTGAAGACTAATGCCCATACTGTAAAATGAGGTAAATGTATGATAACTGTGATGTTTTTTTTTTTTTTTCTTTTTTTGATAAAACACTACTTAACAAGCTCAGGATGGCAAGGTCAGAGGTGCTAACACCACGAATGTCGTTGCTGGGATTTCCTTTAGCATTCCCCCTGACAGACCTTGCCAGAGAGATCCTTACTCTGTAACCTGGGTAATATACTGTATGTGATCCAGTCCAAATTAAAAGGTGTAATGTATGAGATGAATGCATCATGTATGGATTAGGAGATCTCATTATTGAGCTGTCCTGGGTATTTCTCAAACTTCCTCTCTGCCTCCTCACTGAAAGCATCACCTGTCAGGACACAGAGACAAAACAATCGGACTGAGTGCAGTCAACTGTCAACATTATTTTCATGCACACACTGTTCAAATATAGACCAGTAGATAAGACTAGCTAAACCAGAATAAAGTCTGCTTGAAATGCCAAAGTGTGGGTACACTGTCAACTGCTCATAGTGACCTTGTCTCTACTGACACGAATGGAAATTACTTTCCTGTGAGGACATCTAGAGTGTCTGTGTCTATTGCTGACATGTACCTACCCCTAATTTTTTTTTTAAGACGGCCGCTGTTAAGCCATTTCTTAAGAAAGCTCTGTTCTGTTCTCAGTAGGAATAATAAGCATCATGTATTTCAGTCTGAGTTCCAGAAGCATCATAGTACAGAATCAGTGCTGGATAAATGACCTACTGCATTTCTTGGACTGTGAATATCTTCTGTTTCAGTAGTGCTGGAGTAAAATGCATCATTTGACACTATTGACCATGTTTTAATGGACAGGCTTAGAAACACATTCGGTTTAGACAACTTCTTGCCTTGGCTCCCTATTATCCCTCTATTTCCAGCCCCTTGGACATGTCATTCGCAAACATAATGTTGGCTTTTATTCCTGTGCTGAAGATACATACACTGTATGGCCAAGAGTATGTGAACACCTGACCATCACACCCATATGTGGACCTTCCCTAAACTGTTGCCACAAAGTTGGAAGCACACAGTTGTATAGGATGTCGTTGTGTGCTGTAGCATTACAGTTTCCCTTCACTGAAACTAAGAGGTGCAAACCTGTTCCAGCATGACAGTGCCCCTTTGCGCAAAGCAAACTCCATGAAGACATGGTTTGACAAGGTTGGAGTGGAAGAATGGGAATGAAGTAGATGAACTGGAATGCTGACTGCGCCCCAGGCCTCCTTGTCCATCATCAATGCTTGACCTCACTAATGTTCTTAAGGCTGAACGGGCAAATCCCAACAGCCACATGGCCACACAGTGTAACTACGCTTATCAGTTTGGCCAGATTCAGTTGCATACCTGTACAAAATGGCTGTAATAGACACAAAAGCTTGAAAGACCAGAAACTTCCTTCCCCTAAGTGATTAAAAAAAAGTCTCCCCACAGTTCGATTGCTGATTACACCCTTGAGCTTGATGGCTATGTGAAAGCAAAAGCTTGGGTCTTAGTGTAACACTAAACATGATTCCCAGATTGACATGAAAGTTGTTGTTGTTGTTCTTCTTCTGGCTGCTGCCGTTAGGGGTCGCCACAGCGGATCACTGGTCCACATATATTTGATTTGGCACAGTTTTTATACGGGATGCCCTTCCTAATGCAGCCCTCCCCAATTTTATCCGGGCTTGGAACCGGCACTGGGAGTGCACTGTCTTGTGCAACCCTAGTGGTGGGAGTCGGTTCCCTGGCCGGGAATCGAACCCGGGCCACGGCAGCGAGAGCACCAAGGCCTAACCACTAGTCCTCCAGGGACCCCAGATTGACATGTAAGTAACATCTCTAAAACTGAGATACAGAAAATATAATCCATGCTAACACAAAATAAGACATACGCTAACCCTATATGACCTAACCAGCCAGTGCATGCTTTCATTACTTCTAGTTTGGACTATTGAATAGTGTTGCTGTTTGGTTTAGCTAGTTCAGATTGCAGCAGCCCACATCCTAACCTGAAAAAAACCCCACAGAGCATATTTTGAATTCAAGCTACAATGGCTGTCTATTAAAATCTACATTGGCTACAAAGCCTTGCTTATGACAGATAAAACACTTTGCACAGCTGAGGAAGGACTACCATTAATTCACAACTCTGCTGAATACGTTTTTACCATATTGCTTCTAAACTCTGGAATAGCTTATCTAGCATATCTCTTTAGTGAAGCTTTTAAGTTATAATCTTACAGTTGTTGTTGTCATTGTTGATATTGTGTTGTCATTGCGATTGCTATTATGGAGTTGTGTTGTTTCTTTTATTGTTGTCTTATACTGTTGTAGCGCCTTGAGTGTAAGAAAGGTGCATTATAAATAAAATTTATTATTATTATAGTGAATATTAGGAAAATAAGGTGTTTGTAAATCAAAAAAAGTTTAACTTGGCCTGTTTTTTGAGTTCTTTTATCTTGTTAAGTATGCTTTTCATGATGTGTAGTAATTCTTACAGACTTATAGTCAGTTCAGTCAGTTTGACCTAACCTCAAGTCATTAAAAAAAAAGGAATATATAAAAAGACAAGGTAAATAAGAAGACAAACATGGATTCAGAGGTGGTTGGGAAGGTGAACGGTTTGTCTGCGAACTTTGTGTGTGTGTGTGTGTGTGAAAATTGATTAGCAATATCTGGTTTCAAATCAGGGTTAAATCATACTGTGAACTGCTGGCACTGTTTTCAGTTGTACAAAACAAATTCTGCATCTACATCATGAATGTCTGTATGTTTGTGTACAAAGCTGTGAGTATAGAACTCTCACCGGTATGACAGTTGTGAAACCAGATCCTGTGGCCATCATATTTGCAGTTGCATTTCATGGCATTATTTGTGTAGTCACTCTCAGACACCTCGAAATTAGGATTTATCACAACCTGTAAGGCCAATAATACAGAACACAAACATCACAAATTCATTCCCTGCTGACAGACATTCTGCTTAGACATTAGCCTGGAATAAACAGTGTAAAATTTTGCCACAAGATTTGGCTGCTTGTGAAAGGAAAAATACTTTCATATAATGAATGTATTTAACTACTTTTGTGGCAAAACAGTATTACAATATCCAAAAGCAGACATATCGAAAATCCAAAATTTATGTTGAAAGAATTAAGTCAAACCTTGGTAAATATTAAAATATCAAGAAGCACACTGTGATATGGGTAAAGACTGGTCAGCCTTATTTGTTTTTTGGATTATTCAAAAATCCCAAAATCACACACATAAATACATGGAAAGGAAATCTGTGATTGGTCAGGATGCACATAGCACACAATGGTACATTTAGTTATTTGCAATAGCAAAGGACATATTATTATATGCCCCTATGCATTTCCATAGCACAACGTTTGACCTGCATGATGTAATTTCCTGGTTTGACATCAGTGATGTCGATCCACTGGCAGTCGATGTCATGCCGGTACAGATCCCAGCATCCTACTGTGATACCCTGCTCTCCAAAATTAGCACATTCATAACGCTTGGAAACACCTGCAACATTAACACAAACCAATGTGTCATTAGAGAACAGCTATACAAGCAGCAAATCTCTACACAGTATATATTTGTTTATGTGTGTTTGTGTGTGTCTGCTTGTCTTACCCTCCTGACAGTCACTGTCTTCTAGACAGAAGCTAGCTTTGTGTCCCTCTGCCACCTTGGTGCCATTGACACTCAGCAAGTCATAGTGTGTGAAAATATCCATACTGTGATAATGCCTACAGAACCACACAGTAATGCACATTATGCCTTTTTCTTCTATAATGCATGCACATATGCATGATCTGAGGATACTAACCTCCTTCCAGCCCTATAATGCCAAAACATCACACAGCTATAGTTACCCATGGCATGCATGCCAGACCCAGGAGTGGCGTCCAGCTTTAGGCCTGAAATCAGCGCGACCAATGTTGTGGATCTGCGAAGAGAAGCGAAGCAGGCGGCGGTGGCCGTAGGGCCAGTTAACTTTCGCAGCACTTTTAGACAGACAGTCTTCCTCTGCAGCGCAATACAGCATGTGCAGCGGACGGTCCTCAATATATGCCGTCTGCTGCACCAGAGGTGCATTCAGAACCAGATCAGACGCCGCTGAGGAAACACAGATACACACCATCACATAGAATAAGCACAAACACTTGGTGTGTGCTCATATAAAGTGTGAACATGTATAGCATTAGACTGAGACTGGGACTTCTTAGGCTGTATATGTAGTGTATTTATATTGTGTGATTTACCTTGATCTAGTGATTTGATTTACTGTTATTTTGAGCTCAGTTTTATTTACTGTAAACCTACTACAAATCCTCATAGTTTTATTTTTGATCTGTGCAGCCACCATCTTTCATACCTTTTAATGTACTGGCTGCATTGTTAAGAAAGCTTACGAGAGCAGAGTAGGCATTTTGTTTTGCAAATGAATTGTTACAACACAAATGAAGTGTCATACAAAAACCCCTGTGCTTTTTGCATATCTGTGTGTTTGTGTGTGTTTTTATGGTCACTCACTCTCTGAGCAGATAACCCCTGCGGTGAACCGTGCGGCTGTCTTCTGGCAGGTGACAGTTTTGTGTTGCTGGCACTGGCTGAGGGCCAGTTCGTCTCCCGTACACTTCACACCACTCATCACCATGTTAGTCACGTTACTGCCATCCCAGTACCACGTTTCCTTAACAGCCACCACACAAACACAAACACTGTACTGCTGATTTCTTGAGGGCTGAATAAAAATCAATATTGATGTGTGTGCTAAGGTGAGAGGGACAGAAAATACTGAAGAGTAACTTTTAGCTTTTAGTATATTGTTCTGTGTATTCATTGTCCTGCACTGGTCTGACACTCTTGTGTATCTGCACTTTATGTAGTCTTGCGTACTGCTCTGTGTTGCACCATGGTCCCGAATTAATGACATTTCGTTCTAATGTATACAAGCTATATAGAGGAATGACAATAAAAACTCACGTCTTGACTTACTGCATATGCACACTTCCTGTCTGACTGAATTCTGAAGACTTCAGCAGTAGATTTCAGTAATAAAGAGAAGATCACAGAACAATGGCTCTTAATATCTGTGCTTGGGGCTCTGTGCACTACGCATTTGTGTTCAACAGAAGCATTGGGTAGAGATTAGGCCAAAAACTGGTGTATTCATTTAAAATGTAGACTAGAACCACTGTAACCTACTGCAGTCTTGTAACTATTTGTACTATGTGGATCACTGCATATCATGAGTAGGAATTATTGCTTTATTGTCTTATTGTGTGTGTGTGTGTGTGTGTGCGCGTGTACTCACAGTAATAGCATGCATGCTGAAACCCAACCCTAGCTGTCTGCAAGCCACCATGGCCTCTTTTGTGGTCCAGCCCTCACTGCACACACTGCCCCAGCGCTGACCCACCCGAACCTCCACTCTCCCCTCATACTCCGACCGCCCACCCACCAGCCGGACCTGTACACACAGCCTACAGCACGTCATTACATACACCTTTTTTTTTACATCACATAGTCGCACAAACTTTCCTGTCTGTTCCTGCACTACCTACAAGCTGCCCTTCTCTTGTCTATGTGTTAGTGTTAATGTAATGTCAGTGCAATGCAGTGATTTATAATATGTTAAGCATCAGTAACTCTGATGGATCTCAGGAAAAGGTTTATGCAAAGCAGACAGTAGGCAATAGGTGCCACTGTTAGTGGTAGTGTCCTACTTTCAGGCCGTGGTTGGCGTATCCAAGGCCCAGCTGTCTGCACACCACCATGGCCTCTTTGGTACCCCAGCCTTCTCCACAGATCAGACCCCAGTGTTGCGTTCCATTAGTGCTGGTGCGCAACACTTCCACACGGCCCTCATAACTTGTACGACCGCCTGTGATACGCACCTGATCAGGAAACAGCCCAAGGAGAAAAGAAGCAGGAAGGGTCAACTTCCTCTACAGCAGCACGGCCACACAGGAAGGAGGGTTAGGAAAGACTTCGGAAATGCAGATGCACTGTGGGTAATGTATGCTAGGGGACTGACTGTAACTTAATATGCATTTATCTTCAGCAGGGCTTGAAATTGAAGTTCTGCCCACCTGCCAAATTAGGATAAAATTTGGAATTGGTAGGTGACATTGTATGTATTTTACGCACACGCATTTGTCTCCTCGTGCATGCACATATTCTTCACCTTTATCAGTTTGATCACTCTCCTGCTAATCTATCTCATAGCCAGATGTCTAAATTGTGATTTCTGTACAGTTTATCAACCCTTAGTGTGAAAATAGTTACACTGTTTAACAGTGACAGAACAGCGAGCACAGGAGAATAAACTGTATTTACCAAAAAATCACAAAAAAAAAACCCCCAGTGTATTTACCAAAAATAAACAAAATTAAGGGGCCACAAGGTCATGAGTGGCTTGGTTTTGTCAAGACTAACAAAAACAGTAAGAATGCCGTCTGTTCGCAAGTAACCACCACAAAGTTCATTTCAAGCCCTGGTGAAAACTGTTTCATGCCTATTACAGCAATGTTTTCAAACGTTTCATATAATTGGCCAATATTATGGTGTGGAGTATTACATTGTTGTTGTTTCTAATGGTTATAGGTATTTTGGCAGTACATTACCCATAAGAGCATACTGTAGCTTATCAGATGTCGTATCAAAACGTATTGCAGTAGGAAAGAACTCTGCTTAATTATGTAAACCCAATTTGCAAGAAATACACTGCCATTCTGCAATGCTTCAGGTACAAATTGCAAGTTGCAATCTTAATAATAATAATAATAAGTACATCCAAATATTAATCAGGCCACCAAAATAGCCTAATTAAAATGATACAGCTGATGCTTAGGAAGTTGCTTTCTGTTGAGAGAAAAACTACTGACTGTATTACAATATCACTGCATCACTGCCAAAGACGATGGATTAATAGATGCATAGAATAGAATGGATTCATTCTATGCATCTATTAATGACACCCTCAGAAACAGAAGTAACGATAAACACAATACAAGGGACAGAAAAAAGAGACAATAATTCTTTAAAACAAATCTGTCACAACTAAAATATATAGGATAACACTAACATAAATTTACACATGACAACATCGCTTTGCCTTAAGTTAACTACATTAAGTAGTGTTTATTAGGGGTGTAATGATACATCGTGACATGATGCATTGAACTGCAAAATTGTGATCATATGCATTATAGAAATATATGATTCATATCCTGTATATGAGCATTCTATTAATTATGCATCTAATGCAATTGCACTGTTTGAACACCAGAGGACCCAATCCCATAGAGTTAAAATACACTCCTTAACAAAATCTTAAGACCAGGGAAAATATTACAAGTATTCACACGTCGCACTGGTGGATCGTAACCAAGC
>CM040977.1:18814887-18838980 GCA_022985145.1 Pangasius djambal
AAACAGTTGCATCGAGCATGCCGAAACGAGTGTCTGAAGTTATCACCAAGAACAGTGGGGCTACTCACTACTGAGTCCTTTTTTTGACACTTTTAGTTCTGTTGTGGGTATTTTTGGGCTATGGTCTTAAACTTTTGATCAGCTGTTTGAGTTTAAATACAGTTTTCAGTTTTCAATAAATTGCCAATCTCTGTTTTTTTGTCTCTTGCTCCTTTTTCTTCTTTTGACATTTTGAAGCAGTTCTTACAACCTGGATATGATCCACCAGCACGAAATGCGAATACTTGGAATGTTTCCCCTGGTCTTAAGATTTTGTTCAGGAGTGTATATAGCAGGTAGCGCAGAATCACCATGACCGACATGCCTTATGGGTTATTTGGTTACACATTATAATGGTTAAAAAGAGCTCTTCAGTATCTTTCAAATGACACCAGCCCCATGCTGCTACAATCAGTGCCTGGGGAAGAGGCTGTGGAAGTCAGGCATTTTATCTGACTTTGGAGCTCCATTTCTAGTTAAAATGAATCACGAAGTCAGTATCATGTATTGTGAATTGAATCATGACTGGAGTGTATCGTTACAACCCTAGTGTTTATGTGCATGTGGAAGAAGGGAAGCTCTGACCGTTTTCTCAAAGCCCATGTATGGCACGTTACATCGGACCGCAGCATCCTCTGTGTGCTTGCAGTCTTCAGCAGTAATGTTCTTATAGCGGCAGTTCCAAAGAGAACGCTCATGACCTGTGCACTGGACCTCATTCATGTAGATTGGACCTATGCCTGCAACACACACACACACACACACACACACAAATACAGACAGAGTCACATAAACATTATGCAAACGTATGTACAGGAAAGATTTAGATTATATTTCCATGAATGTGCTTGGTGTCTTTCTCTGCTCCCTGTTCCTCCATCACACCTTGTCCCATGCGAGCTCCAGTAAGGGCCTCCTTAGCGGAGCCATAACCCAGTTCTCTGCACACGACGCTGGCAGACTGCAAGTTCCAGCGATCATCACACACCGTCCCCCATTCACTGCCCTTCAGCACCTCTACACGGCCCTCTCCTGGCTTTGCTCCTCCTTTTAGACGCACTGTGCTCTGCATGAGGGACAACAATTAACAAGAATAGTCCTGCAGGCTAAGATACAGGCAAAAACCTGAGTTATACACACAAAGCATATTACCGAGGATTTGAGTTTTTTCTTCATGGCACGGTTTTGGGCATACTCCGGTCCAGGCACACAGCTGACGACAGCCGGCATGCCACCTGGGCAGCTTTCAGTGGCATTGGCCTGGTTGAACTCCAGAGGACAGGCAGCTAGGTGAATCTCCGTGCCTAAACATGCCACAGAGTGAACCAAGAAGTAATTCTTCTGCCGCTCTGCATACAGTCTAAGACAAGAGATAGATAAGGGAGGACAGGTATGGGAATGAAAGTGTTTCTTCTCATATCACACTGTTTGAATTATCACAATTAAATGAGACCTGAAAACACAAGGCCTAAAAATTGAATAGTGTACTACTGACAAAGAGAATATCCTCTGCAGTACTGATTTTTCTCTTTTCTTTCATTTTATTCAGTCACATTGGATCTAACTCTAGTCTAATAGACAAAGACACCAAACATTTAGGTAGAAACCGAAATTCAAACATCTATACACATTCTCAGCAGCTGCACAAGGTTGATCATGGTCAATTTCCCCCACTTTTACCAAGGTTACCTTTTGGCTGTGGCCGAGTTGCCAGGTTTAGACTTAGAGCTAGCTTTAGTGATAGCTTTAGCTTTGGCTTCTTGCCTGCAATGCAAACATCCATTAAGTCTGAAAAACATTCACATTTCCACTATAAATCTAACATGCATATGCAAATACACACATATTATGGGTACATGGGAAAGGTGGTTAAAAAATGAAAAAGGTTCTGCATCTATGGTGATCTTACACTATATGGCCAAAAGTATGTGGACACCTGACCAATCATACCCATATGTGCTTATTAAATACATCATTCCGGACTTAGTCCCTACTTTGCTGTTATAAGAACCTCTGTTAACTCTTCTAGGAAGGATTTTCACTAGATTCTGGAGCATGGCTGTGGCTCCATTTGCCCATTCAGCCACAAAGCATTAGTGAGTTCAGGCACTGATGTTGGTTGAGGAGGCCTGGGGTGCAGTCGGAGTTCCAGTTCATCCCAAAGGGCTGTGCACAAGATACTCAAGTTCTTCCACTCCAGCCTTGGCACACCATGTCTTTATGGAGCTCGCTTTGTTTACAGGGGCATTGTCATGCTGGAACAGGTTTGGGCCCCTTAATTCCAGTGAGGGGAAATTGTAATGCTACATAATTCTAGACAGTCGTGTGCTTGTGTGCTTCAGACATTGCGGCAAAAGTTTGGGGAAGGCCCACACATGGGTGTGATAGTTAGGTGTCCGCATACTTTTAGTCATATAGTGTATCATTACGTGAACACGGGATAGTACACATGCAGAAACAAATGACATGAAAAGGACACAGACAGCTCTTGAAACTGGTTATCAGTTAAAAGTACCATAATAGTATGTAATATCATCTTACAGTAACAGATACATTCAGTACTTATTACATACACACTTAATTATCTTTTTGCTTATCCACCTTTCCCACTGCTCATATTCTTACATTAGAAAAAAAACAGAAATTTCAGCATCATGGATTGTGAGTAACAGTAGTTACTATCGTTAGTAGACAATGTTATTAGAATTGTTAGTAAGTATTAGTAATAAGTGAATTGCTTTATGATGATGTCATGAGTAACCCAGAACACCTACAGTTTTTAGTCAGACACAAGCATAGTTTTGATTTATGGTAATAGAACAAACAGAAGGGAAAGCGTTCCACGCAGGTCAGTGATCCTTGTGTCATTCTCTCCATTCCTACTCTGTCATTCTCCTCTATTTTTATTCTCTCTCTCACTATAAACACCAGGCCCAAAAGACTTTCTCCGTTTTCCTTTATAACCAGTGCACAGTATATGTCTTTCTCTTTAGCCCTTCAATCCATGGGTGTTTCTCAGTCCCTTGTATGTCCCTTGGATTGTTCATGAACCAGCACTTATATCTAGCACAAATTCTTCTACAAACTTAAAAATACTGTATAACTGGTGACCCATTTTATCAACAATTGTTCAAAACCCAGCACCACCAAGCTGTCACTGTTGTGTCCTTGAGCAAGAGGCTTAAACTTTAAATGCTCTGTTGTAAGTCACATTGAATAAACGTGTCAGCATCAAACGTGTATAAATGAACAAAATGACTTTTTTCTTATTTTGATATTTTGCTTAAGTTATGCTAATTGTATTACAAATGACTCATACTCAACAAATTACTACAAATTGTTGAATGAGCTCATAAGGTATTTTATCAGGCACTAGACTATATTAAATATGCTGAGCTACACATTACACAACACTGTTCACAACTTAATGTTCATTGTTATTTTATCAGTTATGTAACAGAAATCATAAATTATTTGTTGCAATTTTTGCATGTCCATGGTGGCAAACTCTTAAAAGCCAAATATTTGTGGAATAGGAGGGTAATTATACCACAAAATGTGACTCTAGAGACTACTGTATTGTTGCAGTAAGAAGCTGGAGAAGGCAATCAGGCATGCTTAACAATGGTCAGATATTTTCTCTTAAAAAAAAACAGCTGAATTATCCTCAATTATCCATCAGATAATTAAGCAATTCATTGAAAACAAGGTTTACCCTGAAGTTAATTGTTAGTTAGAAAGTGACTACCACCACTAAAGATGAGTCTCTACAAGACACAATGCACTTCAGACCTCTAGGGAGAGAGCACTGACAGTTTCTCCCCCTTAGATGGTACCTGTCAGCTTTTACTCTAATTTTGACTTTTGGCTCAGTAGATCTCTTTCTGAGATGCCTGCAGGAGATAAGGAATGAGATAAGGATAGCTTTTACGCAGGAATTGGCACATGTACACAGACACACTCAGAAAGACGCAAAGACAGATACAGACACTGACACTAGTTCTGTACAGGACAGAGATGTGTAATATTATCTTAGCTGAAGTGCATCCTACAAATGTGAACATTCTCACTTATGCAGTGCTCGGAAATAGGAATAAACTCTGTATCCCACTTCGTCTGATACGATGAATATAATGAATGTTATCACTCTTAACATTATTGTAATTTTACCAGTTTGTATTATTAATGATAATATGGTTTAATAATATTTAATATTATATCTTAATTATTTAAAAATTACTATTAAAATCTTCACATTTTTGATGTGACAGTGGCAGACTGCTGTGTCTGCCTGAAAGAAACGGTTCTGATTTGCTTTTATTGCAGAGAATGAAGCAGAGTGTTTTGTATGTACCAGACCAGTGTGCGTTGCATATTTCTCCAAAATCAGACATTCCACAGTCCTAACAGGGATCCATTTATAGCTTCCAAAAATATTCCAGAAACTGTAAAAGCTTCTGTGGGGAAGTGGAAATCCTATCACACATTGCACAGGAGGGTTTAGTCTACAGTAGGCTCCATAATTATTGACACCCTCGGTGAAAAAGGTTATGGAAAAAATGTTCAACATTTCACGTCTGTTTGCATGATGCAGTTCATTAAGAAAAACCTGTGAGTTTAACCTCAAGAAAACTTCAGTATTCCACTAATCCGCCTCTGCCATTAATACTGCATGTGCAAATTTCACATTCCACAGCTCCAGAAATGTTGCCCCCTTGGTAAAGATGGGTTTAAGCAGTTCTGAAAATACACTGAAAATATGAGAGCAATTTAACCTTTGAAGAACAGCACGTTTTTCTCATTTCATTTGTATTATTCTCTAATCCTCCCCATGTTGATGAATGACTAAAGGAATTTGGCTTCTGTGTTACCTCATATGTATTCCCCATGGAAACAGGAAATAACTGATGACCGATTAAGGGTTCCTAAACATGCTGCTGAACTTAAATTTAAATGGAAACATGATCCAGTTACATTTTGTTCGGTGCTCAAGAATTTCTTTTCAGTGTAGGGTTAAGCTAATTAACCACAAAAACATTTTTCATGAACTTTTTAAAAACCTTTACCAAGGGGGCAAAATTTCTGGACCTATGGAATGTTAAATTTGCACATGCAATTTTAAAGACAGTGGTGGATTTGTGGTAAACTGCTTCATGCAATTAGACTTGAAAATGTTGCCTGGGTGTGTGTGTGTGTGGGTGTGTGTGTGTGCACCCCTGTAAAGTATTAGTGGTGGTGGTGGCGTATTTGTTGTGTGGTGGCGTATTTGTTTGCGAGTGTGTGTGTGTGTGTGTGAGTGTGCTTGTGCGTGCGTGTGTGTGTATGTGTGTGTGTGTGTGTGGGGGGGGGGGGGTGTTGGTGGTTAACAGTATGAACTTTGGTGAAACAGCAATTCCTAAAAGTGTGACACTCCTGTAACATTCTGTTTTAAGGAGACATCCCCATCCTGTATACTGCCTGTCGTCAAGCACAACCATTCCTTTCCCAACCAATCTTATATGAATTCAAGGATAAATTTTTTTGTAGAAAATGCAAATAATACTTTCTGCAAAGCCTCTTAATAAAGCAGAATCTAAGCTCACACACTTCCAAAGACATGGTAGGTTGTGTTAATGTATACTCTTAGCCAGAGTTTTTTCCCTACAGACAACATAGTGGACTATTGATACAACAGTCATTTCAGTGTTACACTAGTGCACTAACATACTGCTCTCTGTGTTTCAGCACAAGCACCAAGCAGAATTGCACGTCTATGAGTGCCAGTACTGTCTGTGTATGGTATAGGAATGTAAAGTATTCTATCTATATATGCTGTCTGTGCATTATGTTTACTTGTGTTGTGTATGTGGATCAAAAGTGAAGCAACATTACACTTCCTATCAGACAAAAGCCAGTCTTGGCCAGTTAACACACAGGAGAATGTGATTCATTATTTCCACTGGTCAGCATGTATATGTGTGGGCAGAGATTGTTAGCTGGGAAGCTAAACTAACTTAAAAAATCACTTCCTCCAAAGCGAAACTATTTCTTTCCATCGACACTCACTTGTAGAAGTTCTTGTTGACCTTCCTCTCATGGGGGAAACCCATCATGCCACAGACAACCTTTGAGTTTTTAGGTGTCCAGCCGTTATCACAGATTTGGGCCCAGCTGTCTTTATACCTCACTTCCACCACTCCCTCTATCACTGGCAGCCGTTTGCTGGATACCACTGGCCGGAGACGCACCTCCTCCACATTCCTTTCATCCACCTGCACCTAAGAGACAGACACAAAGAAGCCAAACATGAAGCAAAGCCAGTGAGGCAAAATCTTGGCATAGAGACATAGAGAGGGCATTAAAATATCAGAAAGAGAAAGAGAGAGCTGAAGAGTGAGTCAGGACAAGGTCAATTTTAGCTAATTTTTCACAGATGCCAGTCAGTGCGGGGTAAATGGAAAAAGTCAGTAGCAGACATCAGATAATCAAAAAAACCTGGTGCAGAAGTAGGCCACAAAAAATGCTTCCCATATCATATCCATTTGTAAAGTGATAATAATAAATTCAAGGATTGTAATATGTATTTTGTAATATGTATCACTTTTTTACAGAAAAGTTTCATTAACCAAGTTTTTAAGTTTTAGGTTTCACTCATTCACGCAAATATAATTATTAAATAAATAGAAATATAGTTGTGTTACTGAGAAGTGGCTAGTGCAGCTGAGACAGTTTGGTACAGACTGTACCTCTATGATGTTGGAGTCAACAAATCCTGGCAGCCTCTCATCCTTACAGATCACCCCAGCATCTTCATCATGAGTACAGTCACTGTTGCCCCATCCACGTGACTTACACACTGATATACTCCTCTCACTGCCACTGCACTGCACGTTATCTAACCAGATCTTACCTGAAACACACACATACACACAAGCCATCCAGAAGGTATTCAGTAGATGCAGTAGAAAGGAATGTGCTCTGTGATTGTGATCTTTAAGAGGCAAAATTAGCTTGCCGTGTGTTATTATCGTTACCTGCGCCCTTTCCGTACTTGGCGCTGTGGGCCCAGCCTGTAGCAGAGACAAACCCAAGCTGGCGACACAGCACATGAGCATTGGCCAGTGCGAAGTCATCATCACAGATGGTTCCCCATTCGCCCTTATAGAAAACCTCAATTCGGCCCTCATTGTGCTTTCGCGGATGACCAGCCAGTCGAAACTTCAGATGCTCAGGTGACTTGACTGTTGGGGTGGGACTTGGGCGCACAGTGGACGCTGTCTGAGCAAAGCACGATGGAACCCAAGCGCCAAGAAAGAGGAAGACTATGTGTCTCCACCACTGAGACTGCTCCATAGCTAGATCTGCAGAGAAGGAAGGTGAAAGAGAAGAACTCTTTGATGGAACGCTGAACAGAAGCAGGGATACTGAGCATGCCTGTCTGCGCGTCTGCATGAAGGCCTGATGTGAACCAGCTGTCTAGAGTTTAGAAAAGCAAACAGAATGGCCAAAGAGATGAGCCATTGGCACTGTGTAACTAACATATACATACTGTGTATACTGTATGTGTGTCTTCCTGACTCCATTTGTTTGAGTAAATTAGACAGATTCAGCATCTCACTAAGGCCTCATTTTCCACTGCCATTTGGAAATAATCTCTAACCTTTGACCTTTCACCTGACTGACCTGGGATGCTTGAGGCATAGGTCAAAATGCAAGGCATATTTTTCACGAGTCTGAGCCTGAAACAACAATGACTACACAGTGAATGCTGCTAGTCCTGCAATGCTGTGAGAATACCCAACAGGATACCCCATGCACATCTGCACTATCAATCAGACATACACACAAAATGATGAATTATAATAATCATTCCTAAAAAAAGATAACAGTGTCAAAAATCCAAAGATAGGCTGCAAAAATATAATTTTTTGGCTCAATAAACCAGGGCTTCTCAAAGGCTTTGCAGCCAGGGTTCCTCTTTATAGTGAAAAAAAAGTTTTTACACTTAAAATTATTTACTTTTTCTTTATTACAAGTTAGTGAATATAATTCAACATTAGGCAAAGAGGTACCATCATATATACTGGCACCATCAGAATGCTGTATTTCTGAACCTTCCCACTGAACCTCCTGACCAGTGACACTGGATTAAAATAGACAGTACTGTTTTTAGTGCAAACTTTGTTATAGATTTTTATTTTATGACTTCTACATTATTGATTCAGTACAGAAACATTTTAGATTCCAAACATTAGTTTTCCAGCACAAAATTAAATGTTACAGAAAAAAGTTTGTATGTCAGTAAAGAAAGCAGCAGGTTACATAAGAGACACTTTTCAGACAAAAAACATAATGAAGGCTGCTGGGTTTTGCTGCAAATATAAGAAGGAAGTGTGACAGTCAAAGTCTCCAGAAGAACTGTGGCTTCTGCAAGATGCTCAGTAACACTTACAGCTCATTTCCTTATAAAACTGCACACACTGTACCTGAGACTACTATTTTTTTTTTTTTTTTTAAAAGCGAAAGATCATCACACCAAATATTGACTTTGTTTCAATTATTACTGTTTACTGCTCTTTATAGTATTTTTTTAAAATGTAGAAACATTTAATTTCATTCTTTTTGAAGGCATCTTTGCTCTGCAGCATTTCTTTGCATGTGCCTAAGACTTTTGCACAGTACTGTACATTTGGAATATTTTATATTAACAGCATGTTTTCTAGTTTTATGAAAGCAGCAGTTAAAATCAAGTATATATATTAAAGTTACTGAACTTTAGATTAAACCCATTCAACTCTAGTGATCACTTTAGTGATGATTAAATAATGACTATAACAATTATAAATATTCTAGACAGCAGACGCTGCAATACGAATTGTTACTATTTGTACTATTTGTATATTTGATAACAAAAATCCATGGAACTTCACGGTAAACTCCAGTGGGAAACTGGTCTCTTTCCATAGAAACAGATTAGACTGCATCACAGTATAAAGTGCAGCCTGTAAATAACTAGATAACAGCATTTTTTTTTTTTTTGGCTCAGGATTTGAAAAGAAACAATGACAGTCAAAGCACACAATGTTAGCGTTGAGAATATTATAAGTCACTATACTGAGTGACTTATATAAGAAACATTGCCTCCTGTTTTAGGGAACCATTAGAGACAAACCAATACTTAGTGGTAACTGGTAGAAAATGCTCTGAAGTCTGTGGCCAATGGGCATCATGACATGCTGACTGTCTTCCCTTTTGATGCTTTGGCTATAATTTGGATGTATTAGTTCCTACTTGATTTGACGACTTTTTGCCTTCATTCTTGCTTTCGATATGTAAAATGCAAACTTAATCTTCAGGCTGTGGTACTATTATTCCAAATAAACTGTAAGTGCTTCTCTGCGTTTTGTACTGCATATGACCACAGATGCTTCTACAGAACTGCTAGCTAACATAAAACATCATGGTGCACATGATGGATTGTGAAGAAAAGATCTCAATTCAAATGACCATGTCTAACACACCTCACTGATTCTCTAGCATTGCAGGCCACTTTAATACAAATTCTGCACACATCACAATGTACACAAAATGCATATGGTATCTTTAACAATGTTACATGGAACCCTATTAGTATAAAAGTATATAAAGTAGCACTGATTGAAAGACTCGTGCTACAGGCCGTCATTTCTATCATACATCAAAATCTTATATCCTTATCCTTTAAATATCCTTAGTCTTATTAAGGTCTCACTTTTTTTTTTGTGGCATTAAATCTCTAAGCATTTTTTTTCCTCTCAAAATTGGTACATTCTCTCAACAGCAGCAGGCACTGAGGTTTGCACTCTATGAGAATATCTGACAGAAAAGTGGTTTGCCAGAGTGGATCCTTTCTGACGGGCAGTGGATTATGAGATTGACTGGCGGGGCACCCTGGCCCTAGCGGTGCAAATACGAAAGTCAAATCCAGAGTCTTCCGATACCACCACTAATAAGGCTCTGGGATGAGATGAACTTCGTCACAATATTAACACATTTATGTTTTCTACCAGTGGATTTCAACTCCTGTGCACTGTACATTTCTATAATTTCCCTGAACTCACCCGCCTGACACCAGATAACTACAGGCCCTTCACGAAGCAGTTAGAGCAAGGAAAGGACAAAACTATAGTGCACGTTACTCCAGCAGACAAAAATTACAGAGTTCATGAGGCTAACATGAAGGGCTGGTACTAGATCTGCTTGTGTTTGCATATATTTGACGAAATGGGATGCTGAGCAAAACAGCTCATTTAGAGGTTACCCTTAGGATGTGAAGCCAATAACTGATTATATGAAAAACCAGCAAAACTGAAGCACAGCAAACACAAAACTAAACGCATAGCTATATTGAGCTTATTGTTTATTACTCCAAATAACCTACATTTGCTACAAAGTTAGAGAACATATCTGAGAAGAAATCAGAGGACACATCCCAGGACCCTCATAACAACACTTTAGCATCATGAGGGATGTTGAAGTCAGTGGTTAATGATATGTATTGAAGAAATTTCACTGAAGATTAAAATTAAATGCTCCAGACGCACAGAAATGAAACAGGAAGGAATGATCAAAATGACCACAGCATAAACAAATGACTGTTATACTAATAGCATACAGACTGGCTGTTGTGGTCGAGTCTCATGCTTAATGAGTATTTATTTACTAATTATCTTTAGTCTGCTCGATCCAGGAAAGTAAAAAAAAAAAAATAAATAAAAAAAAAAACATTTCGAATGAACTCAAACTCAGTAAAATGTGACAGCTGCTGAGAAGGAAAAGCCACTGAGGAAAAACTGAAGGCGTTAAAAAGATGCAGTGGGGCATTCCTGTAGAGGTCTACGTGTCCAGCAGCCTCGATACTCTTATCACAGTCTACACGGTGTCAAAATACCGAAACCCTTATTCAACCCCACATTTTATCCCAGCTGCAAAGTAATGAGGACATTAAATAAAACAACAATATCCCACAGCGGAATATCCTACCTTCTGAAAAGCTTATCAATCCTTTTCAGCTTTGCTCGGTGCCCTGGAGACTTTTTTTTTAATTTTTTTAACTTTTTTATTTCAACACAGTGGCAAAAAGTTATGAATAAGGCTCAGACCGCTGAAGACTCGACATAGCTGCTGTAAAGAGCGACGTTTATCCTGATAATTAACAGCACTGCGACTCCTAATAACCACAGATCATAAGTGCGACCTGAAGAAACGTGCCAGATGGAAAGAGGGGACAGGGGCGGGGAGGGAGGGAGAGGGGGAAAGAGAGAGAGAGGAGGAGGAGGAGGAGGAGGAGTTGAGACTGCGGGCAAGAGTGTTCAGAAAGCACACACTGGCCCTTTCAGCGTTAAAGAGCGTTTTTCCATGTTTCCGTTGGCGTGACGGGAGGCGCGTCCTTAAAGCACCAAGCACTACCGTCTCTTCAGAGACCCGTGTGTCTCTGCACGCGCCAAAAACAACGGCATTTCAGCTAGTATGGAAGCATTTTCCTGTTATCTATATCAAGATCATCTGTCAATCAGTATTATGTCAATCAGTATCTATGCAACAGTATTGAAAAGTGACCTTAAATCAGCTCATGTATTCAAGAAAAGGACTTAACTTTCAGAGCTTCACTTATATACTACACTGTACCAGGGTGACTTTACGCCTACGACTCTACAAGGATATTTCTGTGACCTTGTAGGTGGTGTTTTTTTTTTTTTAAGATGAAGGCTAGTGTTTGAAGGCTAATGTTTTTAAAAAAAATAAACTGACTGAACTCTCACCATGGTTACAACTAAGATAAAGGGACAGTGAAATAATTGGGGCGAGAGGCAGGCGTGTGATTAAAAGAAAAAAGAGAAAAACCCCATCCCATGAGATCATTGTTTTAGAACTGTATGAAAGCATGAGCCACGACTATGTAAATCAGATGCTCTGCAGACCATCTCAGCTTTGTTGCTTGACTCAATAAAGTCTAGAACCCCTTGTCTTTGTAATTCAATTTCTTATTCTGATTTGCGGAAGTATTTGCCACGACACTAGTCACATGTGTCTGTGCTCTAAGAACTGAGTAAATATACGGAGTCGAGTACATAATTTAAATATTTTTTATTATAAAAGAAGTTAACAAAAAGTACAAAGGTGGGCCTCAGTACATTCCTTGTAAGCCACCTACCAAGATCTCTGAAGATGGCGATCAATGTCATTTGAAGCAGCTTTACTACATGATTGTCTTTTATTAAGGCACTATTCATGTCATACAGCACACTAGGCTGTAGCTGCTTAATATATTAATTAAAAGTAACAAGAAAGCTTTAGGAAGAACATTACAGTCAGCACCGTGAGGCAAAAGCTGAACTTAAACTGTTGGACCACAATCCCTGTAAATTCCATGTCTTTGGTTAGTCCCTAGCTGGTTGAAGGTCCAGACTTCCATAGAGCTATTATGAAATTCTTTCATACACACATACACCGTAAGAAACGCATGAAAGTATGCTCCCCAGGAAGCAAGGTACATCTGCCTACATTTACAGGATACATAAAAGAAGTAAAAGCTGGTGGACCGTGTTTTCCCCATAACATTTTTTACTGTGTACAGCCACAAAAAATGAAGATGTTTCCTTTGTAAAATAACATGAACATACAAGTCAGACAATTAAAACTGTCATTCTGTCTGCAGGCCATATTTAAAAATTTACAGCAAATTTTCTCTAAAACCCTCTAACTACATATTTAACAACTTCTTGAAATGTACGTATATTATTGTAAAAAAACCAAAACAAAACAACAACAAAAAAAAAAACCATGAGAGTAGGATGTAAAGATAAACATTTTAATAACAAATGACTTCTGAACCTATGGAAGCCATGTGCCTCATTTATGATCATTAATACAAAAACAAAGTACTGACTGGCCTGACTTGGTCTCTGCTGACTCTACACATGGGAACTGCATTTCTCTTACGCACACTTCACTGCCTTTATACCTTTAAAAAAATATTACACTGACCGTGTTCACTATATATATCATGGCTTATGCCTTTAACACTATAACAAAATAATGCAATAGTGTAACTGGCAGTACACTAGTCTGCTCATGACCTAGAGGACAATGGGGACACCTGGCTGTACAGATCCAAAAGAATTGGCCAAAAGATAAAAGTTTTACCTGAGTCAACATCTAGGGACCAGAGCTACAGTACAGCTAAGGGATGACATTATACATAACTAATAATGTCCAATAATAATACATGTATTATTACTTCTTCTCATGGGATAATAGCCAGACAGTGAAGGCGTCTGTGGTGAACCCCCAGAGGTACTGAGAATTTTGGTAGTAGTCTTGAGGTGATAGCAATGATCAAGACGAATTTGACAGTTCCAACAGCGCCCCAACAGCACCAAAGTAGCCCTTTGGAAATAACAGACATACAGAAAGATCACTCATCCTTAGAAGTCATTTCTTTTTACAGTGTTTTTGTATATTTTGCGCTACAACACACACACACACACACACACACACACACCCACCTCATGTCTGAGGAACAGAGCTTTGAGCTGTCCTTTACTCCAGTAGTCCATAGCATACGCCAGCAATTTCATGGATAATGTGTTCACCCGCAAGAAGTTCCCAACAAAGACCACTCTCTCAATGCTCTAAATAAGACACATTTATCAAACGCACCCTCGAACAAAGTTCCTTGAACAATGAAAGAACATGGTCCACAGCATGTGCTGCATGGACCCTGGCCGCTCATAGCCCTGTACAATGCTGCTTGATCCAGATTCCACAAGGCAGCACCGTAAAGAGGCTGAGAGACAAGGGCAAGGACAAATTGGACTAAAAACACAAAGCACAAAAAAAACGTATTAGCATGTAGCAGTGTGTGGGTCTTACCTCATTTAGTGCACACATGCGTGTGATTGAACCTATGTTGTTTGTGATGGTGACAAGTGTGGCTCTAGCCAAATCCTCTTTTGAGACAGACTCTCGCTTTTCTTTGCACATCATGCTCCCAAAACTAAAAATATACAAATAAAAGTATATATCTACAACAATCATACATATATTGCATGTTTACCATTTACATAACATCATGATTGTAACACAAGAGAAACGTCATATTTCATAATGAGTCATCTCAGTTTATAGAACTATCAGATTCCCAACTTGGAGTTATGGCTTTGTGCTTGTGACGAGCTGTGTTTCGTACACACCTAGAAGCAACAGCCCATCCTGGCAAGCCAAATCTCTCATAGCCACCCCCGTAAATATCTCTGACCAGTTTATCCACACGAGTGCTTTCCCCCCTTGAAGCCATTTCCAGCGCCTCTTCAAAGGTGGAGCAGCCAGTGAGCAAGCAACTCAGCCCAAGGAAGGTACCACCACCCAAACTAAGAAGAGAGACAAAAAAAAGAGCAAACTGATGCTACTCCAGTGTCTCGCAATTATTTTACAAACTCATTCTACCGATCACATCAACTGACTATATGATACCTAGTAATTAAATACCAATGAGGTCTTATTAGACATTTAATGAAATGTACCCCTTTTTTTTTAAAGCCCTGACTGACCTGGTACCAGTGACACGTTTGTAGTTGTCTTTGGAGTAGACGGCCAGTATGCTGACCCCGGAGCCGATGTTGACCAGGAGCAGAGGGTAAGGGTTCTCCAGATTGTAGGCTTTCGGTTCACAGTGCTCCGTGTCTGTGGGGTTCTCATAGTAGTAACACTCAGGAGGCCCACTTGAGACCACTGAGTCAATGTAAAGGACACCCTTAATCAGACAGTCCAACTCGTCCAGCTTCAGAAGCTGCAAGTCTGCCATCTTAGAAATAAGAACCAGGATAGGTGTCTATTTAATGAAACACACTATACTGGGACACAAATCTCAACATTATGATCTATGTAGGCATTTGTGTTAAATGAATCAGGCAGGTACACACTGTGCGGAAATCATCCTCAAACTTGTATGCGCCACCACCGGTGGCACAGAGAGTGGTATGCAGGCTGGAGAAATGCTTGTCGCGGCCCATCTGCAGGAAAGCTGGAAGCTCTTGTGTGGGAAAGCGAATGAAGTGTAGGCTGCCCCTGCGCCCCCACAGTGTCAGGCCCGGCAGTTCCAGGTGCACATCTCGGATGCCAGTTTTGCCATAGGCTGTGTGTGAGGTGAGGTAATGGCGGATACTTTTCAGACTTTCCACCTC
The DNA here is from genome assembly GCA_022985145.1 of Pangasius djambal. Taxonomy (NCBI): domain Eukaryota; kingdom Metazoa; phylum Chordata; class Actinopteri; order Siluriformes; family Pangasiidae; genus Pangasius; species Pangasius djambal. Next base: position 18,830,130 of record CM040977.1, read on the forward strand.
CTCCTGCTCTTCTTCTGCTGTGATGTCTTTGGGCTCAAAGTAAACCAGCTTTACCAAAGTACCACCTATATCCATGCCAAACCATGGGAAAGCTGTGAGACCAGTAACAAACAAAATATTACACAATTGCATATGGTGGACAAAACTGAACCAAAAACATGCTTTACCCAGGTGCTCTATAGGTTTAGGTATAATAAAATAAACCTAAATATTTTGAGACTGATATACAACTCGACGAAAATGACATTACAATGTAGATTATTTACAAAAGCACACTTTTATTTATTTAGAGCTCGTTATAGATTACCTTGAACTAACTCGTTATTAGCAGTATTACAACGTTAAACGTTGTTATTAGCGTATGTTGTGGGCGTGGCACAACCTATACACTACACTCCGGAAAATGCTATTTTATATTTTAAAAAATATAGCTTTCATAAGGCTTACACAAAAAAATTACTGTTTCCTCAACCTGTCGCCATTATATAATAAACCGGTTCCTGTGGTTTTGTGTGTATTGTGAGAATTACTATCCCTTAAGCAGTGCAGTTAGCTTGCTAACGTTAGCGCCAAAACGGGAACACATACGCGGCCTGTTTTTCTTCAGCGAGTCGATCCTCTGTCTCCCCGAGCTCGAGTTCGACACTTGCCGCTCTGTGTGAGCGCCTCCGCCGGCAGGGCTGCGCTCCCGGTCCGCTGTAGCAACGAAGCTACAAGGCACTTCGGCCCTGGAGCGGAGCGGCTGTGTCTCTGTCGTGTCCTCATCTTTGACCTCACTGTCACAGTGGTAACCATTCAGCTCCATGACAGAGGTGCGCCCGCCTTTCTGAAAGAATTTAAAATTACAACCAGAGCATTAAAATCGGACACATCCTCGCACTTTTTATCTAAACATTATCCATTATTATTCGAACTGCGTCTCCGGCTGAATTCACATCTGTGTTTACAACACAAGCATTAGCCATATGATTGGTCACAGGAAGGGTGCGTCATGCCAAATGAAATGGCGACGGACCAATCATCTCCCGAGATATCCAGAATTGTGATTCACCAAGAAACGGGATCTTCCTTATTTGTTAAACAGTAAATCACTGTCTTGATTAGCGGGCTGCGTTAATTTAAAGACTGATAGCATTAATAAATATGATTTAAAATAAGAAAATGAACGGTAAGACTTTATTCTTGAGTCATAACCTACTAACCAACTTTCACTCATGAAGTCTACACTCAGAAATCAGTTTATAGATGCTTTTTAAACAGTTGTTAAGGTTTGATGGGTTGATTAATTTACATCCACATCCACCTCAACAGTAAATAAAAAGTACTGGTGACCAGTTTGCAGGACTGTCACATGGGCGAATGGTGGAACTGATTACTCTGGGACCGGAGGTGGATTTTGTGATTTGGGGGCCCAATTCAATTGTTTTAACATCGATATTTAAATTTTCAGCAACATTATTTAGCATTAATAATTAAAAATATAAATTATTTGCATTTTTAGGGGGTCCTTGGCTTCTGGGGGCCCAAGGCAGTTGCCTATCTTTGCCTAGTGCTAAGTCTGCCCCTGTCTGGGACCCCTTGATAGAATGGGTCTATCAAAATTGCACACCTAAGAGGTGGTAAGGTGGTAAAGTCATGGCATCTTTAAAGTTAAAGATGCCAGTTAAACCTCAGGCAAGAGAGCAGATCTCATCTGCGTAGGTTATCAGGCAACCTCCTCTTTCACTCTTTCTCCACAGTCTGGATTCAGTGAAATAGTCAGCAAATTGCTTCTGTGCTCAAAGCTGCTACACTGTGCTAGGCAGTAAATCAAGATATTGTCTAATACCAAGTTCACACAGAGTTTCCTCTAGTGCACTGTGGAATGTATAATCAAGTATACTCAAATCCCCATAGGATGCATGCACGCAATGTAGCCTAACAACAAACAACAGAATCCTGTGGAATTTGAGTATACTTGAGTATACTTTCCACTAGCACACTGTGGTGTACTGACATTCCTCATTAGACCTACAGTGAAAATTCCCACAGGGTGCATATAATGTAGCCTAACAAAACATTCTGCTGTTTGTTGTATTGTGTTCTTGTTGATTGAGCAGACAGCTGATATTTTCCCCAGATACCGTTTTTATTTAAATTCCCACCTTTCCTTTGCTTACAATTATTTCATAAACATGCTAATTTATATCTGACTCTAGAGCAAATAAGATATACAGAGCATAAACCAAATAGATATTTTGTAGCTGCACCTATGGAATCGTTACTTTATTGGTACACCTACTTTATGACTACAATTACTGGCTGTTTATTCATGCCCATGCAGCATATGGGTGCACATTGTATGTATATAATTACTAGGCAGTTATCCTCTAATGGAAGTTAACCCATCCATTAAAACCTTAGACCTAAAGAGTAGCCACAACAGTCAAAGTGTACATAAATAAAGTGACAGTGTATACTGATGCAATCTCAATTTCATTAAAACAGTGCAGGAAAGGCTTATAAACAATTAGCCAACTAAGATGGTACTTATAAGCATCACAATGCAAAAACAAAGAGAGACAGGCACTAATTATACATGGCTGGCAAATGTATGTGCACTGCCATAAATATATAATATTTACCTCTACACAATGTTTTTTCTTAAGTCTGCAAATTTATAATGACCTTTTCTAAATGAACATAGCACTATGCAAAATTAAAATTAAAATTAAGGGGAAACAGGATATGGAATCATACTTGATGATTTGAATTACAAATATAGCATAGCTGATACAGCTATACAAATATAGGCACCTCATATATATGATGTGGCAAGTAGTTAATATACCAGTGGTGGAATAATTTAATTATGCACTTGTATAACCATAGGGCTTTGGGGGGGGGGAAGAGAGGGGGAAAAAAAAAAAAAAAAAAAAAAAAAAACAGTCCTGCATTCACAGTCAAATTCTGTTAAGACTGTACTTAGTCTTTAAGCTTTAGTGCTTTTGGTATAAGGATCGGTTTGGAGGTGAAAAAAGTCTGATCATTTCCCAAAATAACCTTCACAGGTTTTCTCTGGTTCTTCTGTAAGGACAGTACAAGATTCCACTTGGAATGAGTTTGTGGCGCATAGTGCCCTAAAACTAGACAATGACAACACATTCAATAATTTCTACTACGAACATATTCAAGATGATGTCTTTAAGACAATCAAAATTAGAGTGCAGTATATTGCAGAAGGAGCCACAGGAAATGAATGTTTTGTGAGGAAGTATGCTTAATATTAAACACAGACCGGCTGACTGAAAATGCTTGAATGAAATAAAATGTGTAATTGCAAAGATCACACAAGTAATAGATTTAACTGATTACATGATGCACATGCAGCTGAGTTAACTGTCAGTAAGTTTGAAATCAAAGTGGTAAATACCAGGTTTACTGGTTTAATCACTGATTTAAATCTCCACATGATCATCACAAGCACAGGGTTGGTTACTTGGTCAGTGTAAATTGGTCAGTTATGGGACATGATATAGTGTAAAGGTAATAAATAAAACAACATGGCCAGAGCAACCCTGTGGTACATTTCTTATGGTAAGACAATTTGGTCATGTTTTAAGGCACCGATGGTGGCGCATAGCTGCCCCGATATTAATACTTGAGCCTCCAGGCCACAAAAACAGCAGCGATGCCAACAGCTGCAGCTGCAATAAGGTGTGGTTTAGACTGAAATCGGAGGAGCACTCCCTGGGACTCTTCCCTCTGCTCTGATTGAGGGAGGTTAATCTGGCCTGAAGCATTTAATTCTGACTCTTGAAAAGTAGATGGGGCTAGTTCTGCATAGGTTGTTAAACCTGCAGCAGGACTAGCCAGCTCACTGGCATTATTTGCCTTTATGTACTGTGAGCTGCCCTGGATGTGCCAGCTAGACTGATGTTCAGAAACAGACTGAACAAGACCCTCACTTTCACTATTGTGGCTTAAGCCTATTGCAGTTGGTCCAACCATGCTTGGAGGCTGACCATTGAGATTTTGGAATGATGGCCCTTCAGAAACCTCAACAATGTGCACTCTTGTCCCTGGCTCGTTCTGCAAACTTTGAGAGAAAGACTCATAGTGGTCCTCCACTGGCTGATGGGGATAGGAATTACTATCACCTTCTGGAAAGGAATTTTCCACTGCCCTAGGTGTAGAGTTTTGAACAGGGGCTGTAGGATCAGAAACACGCCGTGTTGGAACAGTTGTGGTGGAAGAGCTGATCATCAGATCATCAGTAGAGATCGAGACAGACACGTCAACAGGTTCTTCAGCCCTGTGGGGGTTGGACACAGCTTGAGGCCTGGCTGGTTGGATTGGTGAATGTTCCGTGGTCATATTGCTGATCTGCAGATGATCAGAACTGACTGAGTATGGTTCCTCTCCTCTTAGGACACCAGGTTTGCTAAAATTCTCTTCATTTTCTGCTGTGAAGCAGCCAGCAACGGCGTCTGGAGATGCTGAAGATGAGGCCTGGGCTGTTCCCTGGGATGTTTCCTGAGTCTGGGAGTTTGGCGACACTGCAGGATGTGCCCTCTCTACAACCTGCAGAGAAAATGAAAAATTTGTTAATATGAAATATGCTGTAGAATGCAGGACATAAACACCTTATGCGCAAGCCAAGGTTTCTACATGTATATATCAATAGATATCAATCAATATCAATAGATATCAATCAACAGAAAGAAGCTTGGGTGGAATAATTTATACTATGGGTTTGATGGGTCTACAATGCATAGCACAAGCTAAATATTTTGCTTAAACATACCTGCTGCCGTAATAAATAGGAACTTCACTCAATAGTAAGTAGTTTCTAGAAATTCCTTGTACTGGATTAGAGTAAAAAAAAATTCTATAGACCAACTGTAGCACATGGCTACAAGAAATCATTTGTTGTTGGCATTAGTCTATATACTACAATCTACACAATAATAATAAATCAATAATACATAGGGATGTAACGATACACACTGGTCATGATTTGATTCACAGTACTGGCTTCACGAGCTCTATTCAATTTGATTCTCACAATATTTTGAGCAAGATTTCGATGAAGAAAAATTACAACTGAAAAGATTCCATTTTTATTTCTGAATCATGAACAATGCAAAACAATTTGCATTATTTCAAAATTACTACAGAGCATTAATACTATAAACAAAATGTCCTACACGTTCACCATATCTTCAAAATAAATTCATAAATTCTCTCAAAATTTTGACTGAATAAACAAATGTCTGGCCTGGGGACTGAAAATGATCAAGTGAAACAGAATGAGCTCTGTAGCAGAAATAAGGCTCAAAAGTCTGTACTTTGCTGTTATTTGAAAGCTACTGAAGAACTCTTTTTAATGGTTATAACGTGGTCATGCAAACATGTTGACTTCACAAATGCAGACCTTGCAGGTTCTCCGTGAAAGAACGCGGTCACGTGACCAGTGTGAGCTCTATATATACCATAACTTTGTCTGTTGTGCAGATTGGGACCCCTGGTGTTCAAACAGTGGAACTGCATTAAATGCGTAATTAACAGAATGCTGATTTCCACAATGTGAATAACATATTTCCATGATGCACATCGTCACATTTTTGCATTGCAATGCATCAAGTCACGATGTATCGTTACACCCCTAACGATACATCAAGCCCTCTTCTATATATTACCTGACTGACTGTTGGGTTATTCTGCGAGTCCTGGGCTAAGACAGTCCCTGGAGGGGTTGTGTCCTGGACAGGGTGTTTCACAGACCTGGAGCTCTCTACAACTGCCACTGGAACTTTGCTCTTCTCAGGTGAAGCAGAAGACTGGGAAGTGGCGGAGAGTGAGATACCCAGTGTGGGTGTTTCTCTAGAGCCAACTGGGACTTCACTCTGCCCAACAGAGGGGGTGACCTTAGGAGCAGAGACTGGAGAAGGGGGCATTGCATTTGGTGCTAATACCAACAGTGGGGGTTCATCGGTGTGGGCTGGTCCACGAGGAGGCTGTACTGAAACCTCTAGGGTTGGGCCTTCAGTCAAGGCTGGAGAAGCTATGTTAGAACAGGATTCTGGGGGAGAATTTATAGGGGCAGAAGCACCTGAGCCCCCTCTATTGGGGGTCAATGTAGGAGCAGAGACTGGAGAAGGGGGCCATGCATCTGGAGCTAAGACCGGCAGAGGGGGTTCAGCATGGTGGGCTGATTCAGGAGGAGGGTGTACTGGAACATCTGGGGCTGAAACTAAAGCAGGGGCTTCAGTCAAGCCTGGAGCAACTATGTTGGGATAGGGCCCTGGGGGTGAATTTATAGGAGAAGGAGTAGCTGACTGAGCTGAGGCTTCCAATGAAGGAGTCAGCAAGGGTGGTGTGGAGTGCGGGACACTGTGGATTGTCGCCGTGGTAACTGTTGCTGAAGCTTCTGCTGGAGATGGGGCTGGGCTGGGTGCAGCGGCAGCAGGGGCAGGCACAGGAGCAGGAGGTGCTGCAGGACTGACAGATGCAGCAGGAAGAAGAACGGGAGCTGAAGTAGCAGTGGTGGCTGTTCTCTGGGCTGAAAACAGAGAAATTAATTACAACAAGTTTATAAAAAATAAAAAATATAGTAAAATATTGCATATTGCTTAAATGACAGTTTTGTTGCTTAGAAGAGGGGTGAATGTCCTTTGTTGTGCATTAATTATAGAAATTAACTTACTGTGGATTCCCCTTATTCTGTCATAAGCTTCACTGAGCTCATCGGCCAGAGCCCACTGTTCGCATGTCCGCAGAGCTGAGATAAACTGATCAGGCCAGTTCTCTCGTCTGCGCAGGTTGTCAAGCAGCACCATTATAGCACAGTAGTTTCCAGCGGTTTCTCTTTTAGCCTCTATCTCTTCCTGTAACACCAGTCAGGATAATTGTAAAAACCATTTAAATTGTTTTATTATATTGTAAAATCTTTTAATAACTAAACATCAATTTAGAGCACAAAGTTTGAAAGCGTGTTTTGTACAATATGTTGCGTGTATTACCCGATCAGAAAGTGTGAGGCAGGGCAAGTGAGCTATGATTTCTCTCACTCTGACTTTTGAGGCCAAATCACCCATCTTTCTCCTGATAACCTCATTATACATCCGGTCACCTGCATATGCCATCTTCACACTGGCAGAAAAGTAGAATGAGATGTGTAGTTGTTGAGCTAATGCTGATAGAAACATTTAAGTGTACACATTTCCAGTAAATGTAGTACCTGCTTCAGTTTGTCAGATTTCGTAAGGTGAATCTTTTACTTTACTCTCCTTGAACCTAGGTCCAAAAATCAAAAACAGCACTGGAAAGAAGAGCAGAATGCTTATGTGAGAAATTTTCCATAAATCTCCAGCTCTTGCTCTACAACAATGCTATAAAAGATGTAATAAAATTTGTTTGTTGGTATGATGCAATGCAGTCAGGGCTGTTCACTGGAGAGGAAATGGACTTTAAAAGTGAAAGTGAAAATGGAGACGCTACACATGACAGTCTTTGGGAAAAACCAAGATTTTCTGGTCAGATTTCCTTTGAAAGGAACATTAAAAGTACCAGCTAAGCAGTCTTAGGCAATAAAAACCACTTAATATGCCAGCAAATAAAAAAATGACCGAGAAAAGGAAACTTCCTTCAATGGGTGAAAGTCTCGACATAACTGTCTTGATCACCCAGAATCCCCTGAAAAATCCCCATGGTTCAAGGTGTCTTTATATATGCATGAACTATTTGGGAGGAACAGTAAATAAGTGACTGACTACATGTTTAACTTTACTCAACCTAGGACATAACAGTTATATCTTACCATCCATAGATCTCATCCTCTCTGTTTAAGATGTCCTTCTTCTCATATTTAGACTATATTTGTTTAACCTCTACAAACAATGCACCTACATGATGGAGCAACTGTGCACTCTCTTTAATAGTTTGTTTTAAAATTTTATTTACACTTTAAGCATTCAGCTCATTGTAGTGCATAGACAAGGACTATGGCCAAACAATCCTGATCCTGTTACAAACTATACCGACAATTATTTGAAAAACTGCGAAATATAATGACCTTGAAAGGGAGTAATGATCTTTGGCATTTAGGCATGTTTTTCCACACATGATTGGTGCTATAAGGACCTGGACATCATCCAGCTGGTGACCAATTAATGATTTCCAGACTCCAGCAAAGACCTACTGTAACCACAGACGAGTTTTTAACCTCTTCGTGTTATAGATTCATATCAGCACACAAAAGCAACCACTAATTAGATTGTAATTAATGCGATTACTTGTGGATTATTATGCTCTATTATAAATCACTATCAACCTTTTCAAAACACAACTATACATGCATGTTTTGTTCAAGAGTTTAGACATCCTCAGCTTTGTATGTGTACATATTTACACGGTTAGTATAATCTGTTATGACAGTCTGTCAGATGGAACAGCTTCTGCCATGTGACAGTTCAGGACTGCCTGATGAATGTGACCATGCTGCCCTGCACACATTCATATTCTCTTCTGACTATCATTCACTCACACACACACACACACACACACACACTCACACACAAATATCCTGACTATTACAGTTAGTCTGAGGTTAGACACCAAAGAACATTGATTTTCTCTGCAGAAAGATTCCCTTCTCCCGGTATAAGTGCACTAGATCAAATATGACAATGTTTTCCTGATCATATCTATGGCCCTTTAATTCCAATGAGGTTCAGCCCTTGTACATAGATATACTAACAACAGGAAGTGACATTGTATCTGTATCTACATTCTGTTTACTATGAGTGGAAGTGGTTTGGGATAAACAGCAGGTCTTGTCCACTCCCCTGCACCTCTCTTATTAAACGGC
>CM040977.1:18844483-18885140 GCA_022985145.1 Pangasius djambal
TCCAGACTTCAGGCTGTAATTGACTGCAAAGGATTTGCAACCAAGTATTAAAAAAGTGAAAGTTTGATTTATGATTATTATTCTGTCCCATTACTTTTGGTCCCTTAACAAGTGGGAGGCACATATGCAAACTGTTGTAATTCCTACACCGTTCACCTGATATGGATGTAAATACCCTCAAATTAAAGCTGACAGTCTGCAGTTAAAGCACATCTTGTTCGTTTCATTTGAAATTCATTGTGGTGGTGTATAGAGCCAAAAATGTTAGAATTGTGTCGATGTCCCAATATTTATGGACCTGACTGTATATAAATGCCAAATGCAAAAAATATACAATTCTGTCACTGGCTGTTTGACCACAGAGATAGAATCCTCATACTTGTACAGTAGCTTAGTTATCCCAAGACAGGTACCCTATGATTGAGGTAGTGAAAGAGGTAAGAAAAGACAAAACTGTTCAGCATAGTGGAGTGTTAAGATTTTTGTATGTATATTTTTCTAGTTTTTACATTTCCCAGTCCTTTAAAAGAGTGACTAACCTTTAGTGTCCACTGGTTTTGCTGCAGTGTTTGCTACCAAGGTAGAGTCCTTGACTTGTACAGGAACTTGTTTGCCTCAAGACAGGTACATTGCAGTTGAGGTAGCAAGGAAGGAATGAAAAGACACAAGTGTTTAGTGTAGTGGAGCGGCATTACTTTTGTAAAAGAGAGAGAGAGAGAGAGAGAGAGAGAGAGAAGTTCAAGTGCATTGCTTTTATGTTTTTCTTGTAAATTACCAGAGTAACTAACCTTTAGTTTTAGTGCTGTGTGTACAACCAAGAGTCCTGAACCTGTACTGGAGCTTGTGTGCCTCAGAATAGGTTCACCGGGATTAATGTTGCAAGAAAGGTATGAACAGACAAAACTGTTTAGCATAGTAGAACAACATGACATTTTTTTAAAGTTCCAGTTCCTAGCATTTAAATGTTCCTGTTCTTTAAAAGAGTGACTAACTTCTAGGATTGCCGTTGGTTTGCTGTAGTGTTTACCACCGAGGTAGACTCCTGAACTTTTAAACTAGTCAGGTACCCCGCAATGGAGAAAGAAGTATGAAAAGACACAAATGATTCGCATAGTGGAAGGGCATGACTTTTGTAAAAGGTTATTCTTAGACATCAGATTTGATTTGACTTGCTTATAAGTTTGCCATTGTGTCTAGTCTTTAGTTTTCTCAGTGCTTTCACTACCTCAGAGTTTACCTCAGAGTTACAATCCTGATTGGTGAAAGTGCCTGTGGGCTTCAGCAAGCAGAAACAGGAGACTGTGCTTCTCAGGATGGGTACACAGTAATTAACATAGCAAGAAAGGTAAGAAGACATAAAACAGTTAAGCAAAGACAAGTGACATGACTCATGTTAAAAAAAAAAAAAAAGTGCACTGCCCTTAGGGTTCTGTGTCTCATTCCCTTGTTCCATGTTGTTCCTTGTTGTTCGGCCAGCCCTTCGTGTCTCATGTAAGTTTCTCGGTTTTTCTTGTCTGTTGAATTAGTGAAACCTTTTTGTAATTTTTTTTTTCTTCTGAGAATCTTTTTCTATTTCAGACTTTATTAAACTCTTTGAAGTTTTATTCTGTTTGGGTTTGTCTTAGCACTTGGGTTCATCGACTCTCTTGTGGCCTACTCTCGTCTCGCCCTCATGCCACCGAGCTGAATTCGAGTCCTGACCCTGACACTGAGTAAAGGTTTTCTTTTCTCTCATTAATCTGTGCATGGGCCAGAATCACTTTAAAATTATATTAAATCTGTTTTGTAATATTTTCTTTCTTTTTAAATATGTACACACTTTTATTTTATATCTTGACCTATTTCAGACAGCCTTAAAACGTAACATGCTCTACCTTTATCACTTTCTATAGAGAAAGTGTAAAAATAAAACCGGAATATTATTATTATTAAACAAAAGACAGGTGGACCACCTGGCAGCCAACTGCAACATCCCACATTTCTGAACATTCACTGCCCATCGTTCCGAGTCTCCCATCTGCAGTCCAGGCACTCATCCATTTTGTTAACAACAATAATTAGTTCTGTTCCACTGATTTCCCCCAGTCCACTACATTTCAACTTGAAGTTAAATAAGCAATTTTATGTATTATGTTTGTACTTGCCTATGTCATTCGTCATCCTGGGCACCAGCCTGCACTCCAGACTGACCATTTTTATGGCATCCAGTTTGAACTCATTGATGTTTAGTAGAGCAAGTAGAGGAGTCAGAGGAAATGTAGCCATGAAGGTGAAACTGAACTGGAGTACTAAGCAGAGAGAAAATATGCAGAGAGTGCAAGAAGAGGTTTTGAGAACAAATTAGCAAGATTAGCATCTTCTATAGCCACCATACAGTCCTTTTTTGAACAAAGTCTATCCTTCCTCCTCAGCTTCAGACTCTGGCCCGTATATAAATTACACACACTCACTGTCCACTTTATTAGGAACACCTGTACACCTACTGATTCATGCAGTTATCTAATCAGCCAATCATGTGGAAGCAGCACAATGCATAACATCATGCAGATACAGGTCAAGAGCTTCAGTTAATGTTCACATCAAACACCAGAATGGGGGAACTGTGATCTGTGACATTAACCGTGGCATGATTGTTGGTGCTAGATGGGCTGGTTTGAGTATTTTATAAACTGCTGATCTTCTGGGAATTTCACACACAACAGTCTCTGGAGTTTACACAGAATGGTGTGAAAAAAAAAACATCAGCTGAGGAACAGTTCTGTGGGTGGATTTGTACAAGCTGCCAGGAAGGATATAGTAACTATAGGACATACAATCACTTGTTACAATCGTGATGAGCAGAAAAGCATCTCAGCATACAAAATATTGAAAGTTGGATGGACTACAACAACAGAAGACCACATTGGGTTTCACTCCTATCAGCCAAGTACAGGAACCTGAGGCTATCATGGGCACAGGCTCACCCAAACTGGACCGTTGAAGATTAGAAAAAAATCACCTGGTTTTTTCCAGTCTTCAGCTGTCCAGTTTCGCTGAGTCAGTGCCCATGATAGCCTCAGATTCTTGTTCTTGGCTGACAGGAGTGGAATGTGATGTGGTCTTCTGCTGCTGTTCATCCAACTCAGGGTTTGATGTGTTGTGCATGCTGAGATGCTTTTCTGCTCACCACAGTTGTAAAGTGTGCTTGATTGAGTTACCATAGACTTCCTGTCAGCTCAAACCAGTCTAGTCATTCTCTTCTGATCTCTCATCAACAAGACATTTCCACCCACAGAACTGTCGCTCACTCAGTATTTTTTGTTTTTCACAAAAAACCTCTAGAGACTGTGTGTGAATCCCAGGAGATCAGCAGTTTCTGAAATACTCAAACCAGCTCTTCTGTCACCAGCAACTATGCCATGGTTAATGTCAGAGATCATTTTTCCCCCCAATCTGATGTCTGCTCTGAACATTAACTGAAGTTAATTTGCTGATAATTAGTCTTAATACAAGAACTAGCCTAATTAAAATCTGTGTTTTCAGCTATGTAGTGATTATAAATAAAATATGTCACATTACGGTGTGCTAGACATAATGGTGTATGATAACACCGAAACCTGGATATGGTTTTGTTTTCATTTTGGTTTCATTTTGGTTAAATGTTTACTCAGTGAGTCAGGTACACGCAAACAGGTTTTGTTTAATACAGTGCTCTCACATTTTGATGGATCTAGAATGTTTTTGCAAGCAAGAGTGGGAAAATATTGCCAAGTCAAGATGTGCAGCCAAGTCAAGATGTTTTTCACTATTTGTATACTTTGCAATTTCACATTAAAGGTGGGAAGAGTTCTGACATGATTTATCTTAGTGTCATTCTTTCACTTCACAAAAACCTGACATTTTAACAGGGGTGTGTAGACTTTTTCTATCCACTGTAAATAAAAAGTGCTGTAAATTGGGTGTAAATACCCTCAAATTAAAGCTGAAAGTCTGCACTTTTCATATCCATTATTTAAACTCTGATACACTATTATAGACATATATGAAACTGTCATACTTGGTGATCTCCACTAGGGGGGATAGAATCATAATATTAGTTTATTCAGCCTTTTTTTCTTTTCTTTTCCTTTCTTTTTAAGTATGCACAGGTGTTTTTAAATTAAATCTTAGTGATAACTGGTATGTGAAGACTAGATATAATGAGACCACCTTCTCTAACTTCCAGATTCCAGCTATTCTCACATATCCACCTGGATGTCTGTTTATCCTGCAATAAATAAACACAATTTTTGCATGCTTAATATCTGCTTGGCCTTCTGGGTACCTACACAGGTAGTCATCAAATTATTTGCAGAAAGTTCCCAAAAGTTTATTCAGCCATGGTTCCATACCTGTCAAGAAAGCATGCTGTGTATATGAGTGAGAAGAAAAGAGTGAAGAACTGAAAGGTAAGTTTCCTCACTGTGAAGCTCCTTTCAACAGCAGCATGTGAACACACCTTCTCTACAACATAACTGGATAAATGAACTCAGCATTAGCATATATAGTATCGGAATATCTTTCCACCTACCTAACTCACATAATTTCAGGGCCACTCTGTAAATTATGCACAAAAGATGAAAAGAATGAGAAGGTAATTAGCATGGTTTACTGGACTATGGACTATAAAATTCTCCCTCAAAGCTATGCCGTTTAGGAGCACACAAGGTTTTTACCTGAGACATGATGGTTTTTGTGAGGTAGTGCAGCACTGCTCCCAGAATGAAAACCGCTGTGCTGCTGTTTTCACTAAGAAACCAAGTTGTGTGCTTAGCAAACTCTACACTGGCTATTACCCTGAACACCACAAGGGCCTGTGCCAACCCAATGATTAACAGCAAATATGAACACACACATGCAAATACTTTAAGCTCTGATGTGTAGCTCTCGACTTTGTATGCAATGCAAGGATCAGTTTGGGAAAAAACTTACTAGAAGGAACTCTTGGTTAAAACCACAAGTTAGTGGGGTATCCTCACCATGAGTGACATTAGCACCGTTATTAGTGTTATTATTAGTGTACTGTGCAGGTATGAGTGAATGTACTTCTTTGATTTGCAGTTAAGATTATCTCCATTATCAGCTCCTCCTGCATAGAAATAAATAAATATACATAAAATTGCAGAATCTATTAGTACCTGTTCAGTACAACATAAGGTACCTTAATTACTACTGACATTGTATAATGTATGAAAAAAAGACCCCAGTTATACAGTCATGGGAAAAAGAAAGTACACTCTTGTTCAATTCTAAGTTTTTAGTTATCAGGGCCTAAATATCAACTGGGTGGTTCTCATCGACTTCTATAAACAAACAAATAACCTCAGGTGACAACAAAAAGCACAACAGATTTCAATATGTAGTCATTTTTTTCCCAAAAAAGTAAACCACCATTCAGAAACCAGGTGGGGAAAAATAAGTATACACCCTGTAATTCAGTGACATGTAGAACTACCTTTAGCAACAACAAGTAAATGTTTTCTGTAGGTGTCCTTAACACTGAGTCTCTGGATGTCAATTACAAAACAAAACCCATCAGTTCAGCGTGTGGCCCATCCCTGTGCTAGACTATGTTTTAATCCATGGCTTTGCCTATTTCAAAACCCCGAAAACTAATCAGTTTTAATGATTTGATGATAGAAGATTAAATGGTGCATTCTAGGACAAGAGTAAATAACCAAATATAAGCAACGGTAATTCAATAACCTTCCACTGGTAGTTGTTCTACCTATAACAATATGTGTTTGATGCATTTGTGTGAGAAAACCTTCACGTATGTGCGTGTATCAGACAGTCTCTAGACCTTACACCTCTTATCACACAGCAAGCACATTATATAGTGTCTGATTCACACACCTACTGTCTATGACACACTTTTCCCAAAGTCGTAACCATCTTAATTTTTTTGCTAGCCGAAAGAGACTATGTGTAATTTTCCTTGTTAGTTATTTATTTTTTTTAATATGAGAACTAAACCTAATTAAAATGTATGTTTTCAGTAGTGATTGTAAAAATTGAAAATGTCACATTATAGTGTGCTAGAACTTATGGTGTATGATAACACCAAAACCTGAATATGGTTTTGTTTTGTTTTTGGTTTAATTTTTGGTTAAATGTTTGCTCAGTGAGTCAGGTACATGCAAACAGGTTTTGTTTAATAGCTACAGTGCTCTCACAATCAGACGAATCTAGAAAGAGTGGGAAAATATTGCCAAGTCAAGATGTGGCACACTGATAGATTCTTACCCAAAAAGACTGAGTGAAAAATGAAAATGAATAAGGTTATTCTATTTCACAAAATGAAAAGGTGCTTCAACAAAGTAGTACTTTAGGTGTGTGAACACTTATGCAACTAGGTTATTTTAAATTTTTTATTCTTCCTTTTTTCCCCGAAATATTTTTCTGATTAATAAAATTTCATCCACCTCAAGGTTTGATGTGTTGTGCATTCTGAGATGCTTTTCTGCTCACCATGGTTGTAAAGAGTGCTTGTACGAGTTACTATAGACTTCCTGTCAGCTCAAACCAGCCTGGTCATTCTCCTCTAATCTCTCTCATCAACAAGGTGTTTCAGCCTGCAGACCCTCCGAGTATATCCCCTGCCAATTCTTTTGTTTTTGCTATATACTGAAGACATTTGGGGTTGAGATCAAAAGATGAATATGCAATGATAGCTCATAATCTCAGCTTTCATTTCCTGATATTTACAACTCGATATGTTAAACAACTTAGAACTTGACAGACCACCCAATTTTTTGGTGAGCAAAAGTATTGCAACAGATAGATTTAAAGTAAATTAAAGTAAATAACACTTTAATATGTGTCCTTGCTTGCAATAACTGCATCAAGTTGGTGCCCCACTGACATCAGCAAACTGTCACATTCTTCTTGTGATGCTTTTCCAGGCTTGCACCACAGCTTCTTTCAGTTATTGTTTGTTTGCTTGTTTTTTTTTTTTTTTTTTTTTTTTTGGGGGGGGGGGGGGGGCCTCCCTTCAGTCTCCTCTTCAGGAGGTGAAATGCAGATGAGCAAAAGGGCCATGTTCTAAGTTGTTCACCACATCTAGATGTAAAAATCAGGAAATGAAACCTGAAATTCTGATCCATTGTCTCGTATTCATCAGACTCTGTGTGTGTGTGTGTGTGTGTCCACAGAAACTCATGGCTAATACTAAGATGCTTCATGGATCTATATCAGCCAAACAGTCATCGGTCCTCAGCCTCCTTGATCATAAGGCACTTATCACACCCCACTCTGCACCATGCTCCCTTCAAGCCTCTACTGAAGCTCAGCTAGCGCCACCATCCCCTCAAGGTACAATGAAGACCTGCAGCACAACTCTTCTCTCTCCTGGCACCCAAGTGATGGAATGAAGCTACCATAGCCAGTTGGACAGCTGAATCACTAGTTGTTCTCAAACAAAGACTAAAGACCCACTAAAGCAATTGAATTAGCACTTAGTTAATCTATTTAAACAAGCTATCCCTCCCATCCCCCAACAGAGTTTTTTTTATTTTTTTTGCTTGATAATATACTTCTGTGACCTGGTGAATTAACATGAGGAGAGTATTGTGTTAGGATGGCTATTTTTGCGATGTTTTAGATAAACAAGCCAGGAGAGCTGGTACTGTTGACATGCAACTTTATTCTCCCAACTCTGAGAATAGTTACGCTGGACTATATCCATTGGCTAATGATGTGGCCCGATACTCCATAAGAGCAAGTTATGGACCTGCTGCTTTGCTAAGAAAATCCTTCACAGTCCTCACTGCCCTTTCAGCTTCACCGTTGGCTTGCGGATATCTGGACATGGTGTGAGAGAAACCCCACTCTTTAGTGAATTTCCTAAAGCATTCCACACCGAATTGTGGCCCATTATCTGATATCACCTCAGTGGGAAAGCCATGATGAGCAAACATGCTTTTGAGAGCTCTCTGTTGAGGCTCTCCCCATGCCCACATATTCTTTCCCTGCAGGAGATCTCTCAAAGGCTGTGTTTTCTCTGCACAGTTAAGTAAAAACTCCCCTAGATGGTTTATCATTCCCATGAATCTCTCCACTTCACTTGTGTTTGTTGGCTTGCTCATATGTGTCATTGCTCTCAAATTTTTTAAGGATCTGCATGAACTCCTGACTCATTCAATATCTGTCCAAGGAACTTCACACTTCTCTTAGAGAATTTGCATTTCTCATTGAGAGTCACTCCTTCCTTTTGCAGTTTTTGAAGCAAGCAACAAGACGTTGGTCGTGTTCTGCCTGGGACGCTCCAAACACTATTATATTGTTCATGTGGCACAGGACTCCCACTTGACCCTCCAGCATCTGTGACATTCTTTTCTGGACAAATGTTCTGGAGCTGAAGATATTACAAAAACAAAGTCTGTTGAAGTAGAACTTTCCAAAACGGGTAATAAAGGTCTTGAGGAGGGCTGAATTCTGTGACAAAGGAATTTGCCAAAACCCAGAGTTGGCATCAAGTTTCGAGAAGACTTGACCCAGTGTGTGCTCCACAGAAAGAAGAATGTATCTTTTCCTATTCACTGGGTTTCGGGTTCCTGTGCCACTGGATTTCGGAACAACGATCGTGCCCGCGCCCTAGTCAGTTGGTTGTTCTACTCTGGCAATCACTCCTTGATTCTCCATGCCTTCCAATTCCTGTTTCACTTTTGACATTAAGGGTAGTGGAATGCAATGGGGCATTGACAGAGAAAAGGGCTTGGTGTCTGGTTTTAGAGATATTTCATACTCTCTCTGCAATTTCCCAAGACCCTAAAATAATTTAGGGAACTGTCTTTAAACTGACTCAAGACAATAAAGGTTCACTGTATCAATTCTCTCTATAATCCCTAGCGCATGGATTTCTGGCCTCCCTAGTAGAGCCATTTTCAATCCTGAGATTTCATAAATATCCTGGGTCGTGGTTTTACTTTTTGTGAGAGTATCTTTGAAGTTTTCCTCCTTGAACAGCTCCTCTGAACCCATGGTAACATCCGCTCCCGTTTCCACTTTGACAGCTCCTCTTTATCGTTGACTTTGAGTTTTATCAGCCAAGGGGTGTCATTCTGCTCTGTACTAACAGCACCTAAGGATGCCATGTCACTCTCATTTTCAACACAAGTCATGTTCACTTCACGTATGCCTCTGTTCCTGGAAACTTTAGCGTAATGTACTTTTTCCTGCAAAGTTTGCAGTATCAGTCTCACCGGGCAATGAAATTTGCTGTGAGACTGAGTTTTCCCTCACCTCTTACATGGAATGGACTTTTCTGACACTGTCTGTTTCTCTGCCATCTTAGCAGGCCCCTTCCTCTGCATCATGCCTCTACCATTACTGTAAGGTCTTTGCTGTGCATGAACGATGTCGACATTTGTTGCTATGTCACTTTTGAAATTGGCTTTCAGCTCCTCTTGCTGTTTTTTTTTTTAACCATCTCACTTTGGTGTACACAGATGACAGCATTCTCAGGATGCATCTGGAGTTGCTCTGACAGTCTTTTGTCTTTCAGTCCTGCCACTAATCTGTCCTGAATCATTTCACTGTAGGGCTGTCCATACCTGCAATGCTCAGCTAGGCAATGCAGTGCTGTGATGAAATTATCTGCAGAATTGCCACCTCTGCATGTGGCGAGCTTTTTCTCATCCTCGAATTTTCATTCTCTATTGCGTGAATAGAATCTGCAATAGAGTCTGGCTGCAGACTTGCACTTGCACTCTCCGACTTGCATGCTCACTCACCTGCATTTCCTCTGCCAGCGACGTCACTTGCAATCGCCACTTGCAGTCTCCGCTGTCTGTGACGCCACATACATTCGACTCCTACAATCCGACACGTGTTATATTTATTTTGACTTCCAATGGCATGCAAGAATCATTGCCGTATGTATGATTTCTTTGTCAGTATATAATTACATTTTGTGTTTAGAATTTTAAACACAAAGGACTCCATCAGTGGATGGTGGATAGATTTTAACCAACTGGATTTCTTGCGAAAACTGTGATGAATTTACTGGTTGCACAATTGCACTATTTGTCCATATAGTACACAATAATAGAAGGGATTTATTTATAATTGCACTATCCATTGCACCCAGATGAGGATGGGTTCCCTTTTGAGCCTGGTTCCTCTCAGGGTTTCTTCCTCAAATTGTCTCAGGGAGTTTTTCCTTGACACCATCGCTTGCTCATTAGGGATAAATTCACATATTTACAATATGTATATTTTTTAATCCATTTATTTCTGTAAAGATGCTTTGCGACAATGGCCATTGTTAAAAGTGCTAAACATGGTTGTGGTATTAGCTGACTAGCCAGCCATGTTTAATTAGAGACGCTGCCAAACGTAAACAAATCGACATAAATTTACTTTGTATTATTGTATTTTAGAAATTAATTCAATTCAATTTTATTTGTATTGTGATTTTAGCAATGGACTATATAAACTACACCGCTGCTTTTTGCTGTACTTGCTAGCATTGAAAAGAGTGGCAGTGAAGCTGGTATAGTCATGTTGTTGGCTTAATATCGAATCTAAATCATAATGAAATATAAACTCAACATCGTGCTGCTTGTTTGCAGGATAGACACGGTTCTAATATCAAGAATCAAGCAAACAAACAAACAAACATGAAAAGCAGAGGGATTTGAATGTAACTTTTTTTCTGTTCTTACAGATGCACCAATCATTATTATTACTTAGTGATAACCCAGCGGTTCTACAGTAGACATCATGTTGCAGGATGTGTCATTGTGCCTTATGCCCTGCTCTGAAGCCAACCACACTCAAAAGAATCAAGCAACACTGGGATAGCAGTCTATGCAACTCTCACGGCAAAATGGCCCATTCTGTCTTTCTATACCATTCTCGTTCAACAAGGAGAGCTGGTACTGTAGACATGCAACTTTATTCTCCCAACTCTGAGACTCAACGCCCCGCCAGGGGGCAGTGGTTAACCACATCACTAACCCCCCCATCAATTTTTTATTGATATTGCTTTCTCCACACCAATATTGTTGATACAGTATTGAAAATGATTTATGTTTTATATCTTACATACATTATAAACAGATACTCTACACTGACATGGCCTTTGATGTTACATTCATTTATGTAGTGTGAGAGTTGTTCCCACTTTGTGATGCTTTTCCAGGCTTGCACCACAGCTTCTTTCATTTGTTATTTGTTTTGGGAGGTGAAATGCATACTCAATTAGGTTAAGGTCTGGTGATTGACTTGGCCAGTCTAAAACCTTCCACTTTTTCCACTGAAGAAGTCTATTGTTGTGTTGGCAGTGTGTTTTGGGTCATTGTCTTACTGCATGATGAAGTTCCTCCCAATTAGATCGGATGCATTTCTCTGTAAATTGGCAGACAGAATGTTTCTTCTTCATATGTCTGAACTCATTCTGCTGCTACCATCATGAGCCCATTACAAAAGAAGCCTTGCAAGCCCAAGCCATGCTACTACCTCCACTGTGCTTGACCAATGAACTTGTATGTTTTGGATCATGAGCATGTTAGTATATGCTTTTTAACAGCAAATGCAGTCTTCACAGGCAAAACCCAGGGCACGAATCAAGAGTAGACATTCAGAGCTATTAATTGTTTAAACAATCAATCTAACATGGCACACCTGGGCAACAAGAAGCACCTCTCAGTCACATGTTGCAATATTTTTGATCACTTGAACAAATGGGTTCATTCAAACAAAAGGTCCCATGTTCTAAGTTACCACATCTAGATGTGGAAATCAGGAAATGAAAGCTGAAATCCATCTTTTGATCTCAAAATGTCTTCCGTGCATAGCAAAAACAAAAGAATTGGCCATGCCTTTCCAATACTTTTGGAGGGGACTGTAAATTATAGTAAAATATTTCCTTAGAGCTGGAAAAGGGCATCTCTAAATATCAGCAGGTTTGTCTCCCTCTTCAACCTTCAAGCAGTTTACTTCCCTCATGAAACTTGTAGAGACGATGCCAAAAGTCTTTAAAACAACACATATAGCTCTTGAATAATAATAATAATAATAATAATCATAATAATAATAATAATAATAATAACATCACCGACTAATACAGTAATTACATATTTTAGAAGGCAAATTTACCAAACAAAAATCACAGCTCACTACAGCTCATGTACAGAATTCAGTAAGAGTAAACAAGATATGCACAATTTTCAAATTGTGTCTCAAATATGTCTTATTTTTCAAGTCACTGTCTGACAATCACAAAGACACTTTAAACTTTAAACACTACACTACAGATAAACCCTATCAGATTAGATACAGGAGCAAACACTAGCAGAAGGTAATCACCATTATACTTCAACACCATTTGCATAGTTTTAATTAAACGTGTTTAAGTATACTAAAAGACAGAATATCAAATAGTTTACACCTAAGCATTTATTCTTCTTGTATTTCTTTTATTATAATTATTATAATTCTAGTTTATTCTATTAGGCTATTAGGCTTATGCTTTACATGTGTGTATATATATATATATATATATATATATATATATATATATATATATATATGTGTGTGTGTGTGTGTGTGTGTGTGTGTGTGTGTGTGTGTGTGTGTGTGTGTGTGTGTATGTATATATGTATATGTGTATGTATATATAATTGACGCTTGTCAGAGTTCAGCATGG
Source organism: Pangasius djambal (assembly GCA_022985145.1). Taxonomy (NCBI): domain Eukaryota; kingdom Metazoa; phylum Chordata; class Actinopteri; order Siluriformes; family Pangasiidae; genus Pangasius; species Pangasius djambal. Next base: position 18,857,154 of record CM040977.1, read on the forward strand.
CAGTGCTCCAGTCCTTCCCACGGAAATGGGTTGGTGTTGTCTGGAACTGCAGTGTTCCGCCGACTGTTCCAAAAATGCTGGACATCAGGCAGAGGTCTCCCGAGCGGGTCAGTGTGCATCACCATGCCATCGTCCAGCGCACCGACAGCCATCGCGCTCCGCTCCCTTCTCCCTTCCCACGATGCTCCCCGACACATCATCCAGGCCAGGTTTTCTCTGAGAGGCACGAGCATGGTGAGGAGGATGGCGGGAGACGATGCGCTGGTCAGGTACGTGCACACCTGGGCGAGGACGAGCAGCGCGGCAGGGGGTTCGCAGGTCTCGCGGGAACGGTGACGCAGCCACAGCCATACTGTCCACTCGGGCAGCAGCAGAAGCGCGTTAGCTGCAGTGACGCTCAGCAGCGCGAGGCGGCTTTCAGTCCTGCGCGCCGCACGCGCCCCGTGGCCTCGTGTCACTCGGAAGATGGCACGCACGTGGCACACGGCGGAAAAGATGACCGGGAAGGCGTAGACCACCAGAGCGTAGATTACACTGTGCACGCGCATGAAGTCAGAGGAGTGACTCGGTAACTCAGTGACGCACAGACTGAAGTTCCCCTTCACCTGCAACTTAGAATAAATGATCTCAACGACTGGTAGCGCCAACCCAAGAACCCATATAGAGCCAGCAGCAATGAGAACTCTCTTTATCTTGAGGTGAGGATCACAGTCAAAATTATATCGCGCTCGGCTCATGACTGCCAGTGTGAGGGATTTTGCTGCCAAACAGCCATGCTGGAACCACTCTGCTGTCCGGCAGGCGAAGTGTCCAAGTGTCCATGTCCGGTTGTGATAAGTGATCGCCCGGGTCGAACTGCACACTGCAAGGATCAGCAAGTCTGTTCCACTGAGATTAACAAGCATCAGGACAATCCCACAAGCACTTTTCTTAACTATTATATCGTGTATCAGTATGACAAGGACTAAAACATTTCCTACTATTCCTACCGCGCTGATCGATCCAAAAATGGCAGGTAAGATGACCGCAGTGTCTTCGTCCCTCAGCTGCTGAATCCCTCCATCAAAACCCACAAGACACGCGTTCGGCGCCGTTTCAGGCTCCATGGGCGCGTAAAAGCGTCTCCGGTGTGTTAGTAACGCTTTCTGGTTGAAGCAAATGTGTGATTTGGAAGCGTCATGGCGACCGGGACCTCTGCGCTTCTGAGCACTGTTCTGCTTCTGTGTTGCTCGAGTTATTGTAAGTAAGATGCGCCGGTCACTGTCTCCAAATGTGCACATGAGTGCGCGCTGTGGCTGCGGGGCGCCATCAGACAAAGTGGCAAATTGGCTGTCCATTAATTTCAGCCTACTGCTTCAGTCACGCTGAAAATGGAGTACAGGGCTTGTGATTTGTGTCCACAGTTCCAAAGCCGTGTTACTTCCACATTATCGTAGGCTTATACTGTGATCCATAAACTAGACTACAACTGGAACCAAGTAATGTTCAAAAACTTCAATTAGGTCATGCCTGCGAACCAGCATGACCTGTAGTATTCCCTGTACTCCACCCACAACTGCACTAAATTATCTAGAATATTTAGGTTTAGATTTAATATTTAGTTTTAGCTGAAAAGATTTAGGGGATGCAATAAGCCTAAATGATACTACACTGCCTTGGAAAGGTTTCTGAAAACTAGACGCTTACTAAAGAACATCATTCTCTTTCCCTAGGGTCACATCACAGTTATAATATTCTCAGTATGTGCTTGTGACTGTAACAACAATACATTGTTTGTAACAAGCACCATGATACAGACTGTCATAGCATTTACTGTTCAGTCTTTTTTGTATTTCTTTAATTGTGGATATAGTTATCTTGATGTTTGGGTTGTTTATTATCCTTTGTCTTAAGCTTTATTTTGATTATTTGTTAAAATGTTCCTGGATTTTTTAATGAGTAAATTATAATGAGGCTTTGGGTAAATGTTTTAAGATTATTAAGTGCTGGATTGAGGCGTGAGATGGGAATGCACCCTGGATGGGACGCCAGACCGGGGCACCATGCACTCACTCATTCACCTAGGGGCAAATTACAGTACCCAGTCCACCTACCAGCATGTTGTTGGGAGGTCGGAGCAAAATGGAGAACCTGGAGGAAAGCCACCACAACCCTGACCAGGATAAAGCGGTTACTGAAGTTGAACAAATGAATGAAGGTGCTGGACTACTGATCATTTTAAGAGTGAAGAAGAAAAATGATGAATCAGGCGTTTATATTTATGCTTCAAACATTTGCAGTCACCATTTTACCTAGCATCCGTTAGTATGTTATTGTGCCATTTATTGCCATTTAATTTCTTGCCATTTACGTGCCTTGATTGCTTGATATATATTTTATTTGTTTTAATAACGCATATATTTCATTAATTTATTGTGTGTATTTTTGTAGCCATTAGTCTCATTATACTCAGCTGTTTTGCATTTCCATACTGCTTATAGATCCTGGTTGTTTCACTCCAGACATGGCACGTTCGCTCCGTGTTCACGTGGGCTTTTGCAGAGTGTTTTGGGTTTCCTTCCACTGACTAAAAACATGGGCTAATGGCACAGATTGCCCCTTAGGGGTGAATGACTGTGTGTGTGTGTGTGTGTGTGTGTGTGTGTGTGTGTTTTGCCCTGAGATGAACTAGCGTCCAATCCAGAATGAATTCTCCCACCATGTACCTGGTGTTCCCTGGATTGGCTCTGTATCCACCACAACCCTGGCAGCTTGCTGTTACATATGCTGTTTTTTACTGTTTCTTTTTTTTGTGAACTTTGTCATTTGAATTATGACCTCCTCTGTTTCATGTGATTCAGATTGTGTATTAATAAACCTTATCATCTATTCTGGCTTCTTACTATCACCCTGGTCGCAGCAAGCCAAGTTAACCAGTAAGGTTTCGCTGATCACCACAGTGCAAGCTAACCAGCAGCAGACAGCACTACCCAGCATAAACCGGCTTGGACAATCATGGTTTCACATTTGTCTGTTGTTGTTTTTTTAGTATTGCATGCTGATTAAAGTAGTATCTTTTCTATTTTTATATTTTAGTCTTGTTTTTATTTGTGATTTCTTATTCTTTTTACTGTCAGAACTGTTTAAACAGGGACTGGCTACTGAACTGTCTAAACCAAGCTTTGGGCAATATCTAATTTGGACATATTATCTATGGCAATACAATTCAAATGAATCATTTTTTAAATAAATGAATTTTTTTTTTTTTATAACACTTATAACACTTCACTTTGTGTGTGTGTGTGTGTGTGTGTTTGCCTGCCCAAAAACCCCTCCCCCCTTTCCCCCCCAATCTTTGTTACATGGTGCCCAAGGCTTTGAATCTGTGGTCTCCTAATGCACAGAGTACAATCTACCATCTTAGTTTTTTTTTCTACAGAGAACAGGCTGAACCATTAGATTAATGGTCTTCTTGGGAAATCCAGGTCACTAGTAAAAGGAAATTGAATTTTACTTCAGGGTGTAAATTTTCCCCCACTTCATATAAACTAACATATTTTAAAAGCTTCATGTGTCAGTGTGTCACTAAAAAGCAGCAGTAAAGCACCAAAAGGCTTGGTTAACTTCCTAGATAAAGTAACATGATTCCAGTGGACAATAAAATCCTCAAGCCCCAAGATTATTTTGAATGAAGTAACACATCCTTGACCTAACTTCTACTTGCAGTCATAGTAGAGTTTGAGAAAGAAATACAAAGTTATAGAAGTGTAAAGGGCTACAAGATGGTCCATGTGGTGAGGGCAGCACTTAGTCTGGGGCCCAGCTGGGCTTGTTTAGTTCCCAACTGTCAATGGCTTGAAAATTTTTAACAAATAAGCAATGAGGATATTGGCACTAGCTGGCAGGCATTATTAGCGCCTGATTAATGGAATAAAATTGCCATTTGAAAATGTATTAATTTGAAAATGTATTAATTAATTTAAACCATTAAGATAAGGGAATATTGTAGGAAACCATTTTTACAAACTGTATTACATAGCCTATGTGCAAAATATCACTATATGTGCATGAAGATTGAAATGAAATCTACAGATGGGCAACTAATTGAAGGAAAAATCAACATGAAGTGTTCTAATAAGGTGTTGCCACCTTACCAAGACAGCTTCACTCCCCCTTGGCATAGATTCTACAAGTATTGGAAGGGTAGGGGAGGGATGGAGCACAATTCTTCTGAAGGAGCTACAGCCTAAGCTATTTTGGTAGTGCAAGTGTTTTATGATGGTGGTGGAGAGTGCTATCTAATACATCAGTCCAAAATCTTCCATTGGTTGAGATCTGGTAACTGGGTAGGGTACAGCATATGATTTGCACATCTCACCATATCACTTTTTACCATATGTCTGTGTATTTTGCAGCACTGAACTCTCAAAGGTGTTTTGCCTGTGTAACGAGTGGTTTATGTACTACAAATCTACTAATAATCTCTTCCTCTGTAGTTATTGGAGTACCGTTCTTGCTGTGAATCGGCTCACCTCCTGCATTGTCATTCTCAGTCACCTGAAGAACAGTTGCTCTTCGGTTTTCCTTACATAATGAGCTTCACAGTCACTGAATACATGTATCGGCCACAACTTCTTTTCATCAGATTTGCCCAAGTCTTTCCCTTACATGTAAATACAGAAGTCACTTTAGTCACTGTTCCTAGTCTGTATGACTTAAGCTCCTGACATCCAGCCCCAATCATTTTCTAGCTTTCAGTGTTATTTAGAACATTTCCTCTTGAAACCATTATGTAAAATGAAGATCAACTGGCCTGCTCAACATTTTATACATAATACAGACCAGGATAGAATGTTAATTGCTTAACTGTAAACCTTAGGTAACCTGTCTAGAAGCATCTGGACCCCATGCTTCTCCACTCATTTATTCATTTATTCAAGTCCTCTGTCACACACAGTGACAACCTGCCCTTTAGAGCCTATGACAGATTTAGCTAAATTAGTGGATAACTTAAAAGCGTGTGATTCGCTTTAAATAAATAAATAAATAAATAAATGAAAGGGGGGGGGGGTAGTCACCATACTATTAGGCCATCACAGGCTCATTGTCTGGTACCACTCATTGTTGCAAAAAAAAAAATTTTATGGTGTAGTAGAAGTTACTGTAATAAAAAATTCTAAATATGCAATGAAACATAGGAAGAAAGGTGAAAACCACCACAAAAGAGGCCAGTCTATTCACATATGATTTTAATATCGGGCCTTGGGTTATGTGCAGTGCATAGCATATCCAGCAGATGGCAGCACAGCCCATTGTACAGGCCCAAAACTAAACCCTTTCATTTATATTATATATTCATTTATATTTATATTGCTTAATATGTGACGCGACATAAAGCCGAGTTGTAAATATTTGTTGGGCAAAATGTAGTTAAATGTAGTTGATATATAAGGTTATATAAAAATATATAAATATTATATAAAAATTACAAATTAAGTGTTCATTAGCTTATTGTGCACCATGGTAAGTACAAAAAAGTGTGGCCAAATAGCTTATTTTTTAAAACTCCATTATTTCCTAAGGCATGCAGATACATTTCTGGTATCCAGTGCATCCTGTGCTTCCCCGTAACATCGGCCTGTATGCAGGCATCCTATAGGCTAAACCACAGAGGATATATAGTATGTAAATTAGGCTATTTGTGCTGTTAGGGTTAATTGTTCTGCAGAAAGGAATTTGTCCAGGCCTGGATTTAAAAAAAAAATGAAATTCAATAAATATTTGGAGAAAACTGAAACTGAAAAGCTCCTCTCATCAGAGCTGAGAAAGACAGGATTTTGTCTTCAAACTTGAGGCTGATGAAGTGAAAACTTCCATTAGACTGCATGAAGAAGGGATATGCGGATATAGCGAAAACGTTTTTGCGTATAGGCCATCTTTATTATCTTTATCTAAATTTTTCTGGCTTATTTTGCTGTTCTGCATATTGGACGCGTTAATCTGGGCAGTAATCTCGGGTGGTGTATAATGAAAAGCGCGTATGCCGCAGGGCGCAGCGCCAGGACAGACCTACAGGACTGAAGGCACGTGAGCGCGTGCGGCGCCCTGCCCAGGTAGACTGCAAAAGAAAGCGGAAAAAAAAAAAATAAACCCGTCTGTATGAAGAGTCCAATTTGGGAGAGATGAAAATAAATAGAAGTCATTGCAGATAACGCACACACAATTTCCCCATCTATTTAACATTCATTGAATTGAATAATCCACCCCTTATTATCGTAAATGGTCTGCATATTTACCCTGAATATGCTAATTTATTTTGGCTGGAAGCGGTTCTTGATTTAATAATTTTTTTCATCAGTGTATGCATATCTTTCCACTTTTATAAAGGCTTGCATAGGTTACAGGTTCTATGTGCAGCGAGAATAGAGGTGCTGGGCAGGGATGAGAAGGTGTAGGCTTTGTCTTATAGCCACTGATTGTCTTTGAGGCTGTTATATCCATTTCTCGCGCTGTGCCCGCGGACAAGGCAGTTACATTTCAATCAGTGCATGCACTGAAAAGTCATTACGCTAATCTAGGCGCTGAAAGGCACTGCGTCGTTACTCTCACTCAGTGTTTATAATTGCTTGTCACTTTGCATAGGAGCAGAGCGCAGCCCCTGGGCCAAGCCCGTGCTTATCTCTTCCTTTAAAGCAAAAATAATGGACAACTTATTGTTGATCTGACGATAGAAAATATTAACAAGTTAAATGTCATTTTCCTACGCTCCATATGCTATAGGCTTAAATCCTATTTCCTGGTGGTTTCAGCCCTTTAGCGTTAACCCGAAGTTCTCAGTTTTACATGCTGGCCTCGGACCACAGCAGCCAACATATTCCCATTTGTTTATGCCTCTATTGTCGTTTGTGAAGGAATACTAACAATGATGTGTGCATTAGGAAAGGCTGAAGTGCCGTTTAAGCTATAGACGTAGTTCTTTCAATAGCCTAAATGACAGATCCCCAACCCTGGTCCTGGAGTAGAATACCCTCAGTCCTGCACCTGGGAGACTTTTCCCTGCTCTAACACGCCTACTTCAACTTAACAGTGGCTGCTAATTGGCTGAATAATTGGATAGGGTGTGCTGGGAGCAGGGAAAACACAAAATGTGCAGGATGACAGGAACAGGCTTGAGAACATGTGGCCTAAATTATAATTTAACATGAAGAGGGAAAAAAAATCTTAAATTATAGTTACATATAATTATGAAAAAAAATAATATGAATATAGCTACAAGGGGTAGTGTTGGGAACCTGTGCTATAGCCTCTACTGTCCATCTACATTAGTCAATGCACACTGCAAATCAGTGCTATAATTAATGGAGTTACGGAGGCAGTTAACAAACCCACAGAGTTATGTTTCCTCCTGGTTGTGAACCCCCAAACCCACAGGAATATATATTCCATATCACTGGTATGTTGATCTGTAGCAAATGCATGTGTGGAGCAATATCAGTGGCTCTGGCACTTAATTTTCTAGATAAGCCATATTATTACAAACCTTAAGGGATAGTGAGAGATTTCATGCAGTGGTTTTAACATCACACAAGAATGATAGCATTCCTATAAGCAGATCAATTTGATTTACAGGAATAAGAGATCATTAAAGACCCTGTAATTGCAGGAAGGCACCTGAAACTATTGCAAAAGATGATAGAGGGTGTTAGGTGCCATTGGTGGTACACTGTTACTCTTTAACTGTCTCCATCACGGCGGTGTCTTTTCCCATATAGTCCCTGGATTAGTCGCTGTTAGGATAGAAACAGGCCTTATTTGTTATTGACACATTTGATATGCAAAGAGCGCTCCGGGTCACGGCGATGTACATGTTTGAACACAAATCAATCAACATTCAAGGGCGAAGATTGAGAGAGTGGCAAGCACACCATCCAGACAGATTAAAACACGCGTCTCTGCCTCCAGGCGCATCCTGGCCCCGCGCCTTCACAAGCGATCTTTTACAATCCTGTTGATTAATGCGCACACAACCTCGCCTTTGACCTTGGCTGCGCCTCGTGGTTTTGGACGGCGAAGGCTTTTATACTAAACAAATTCTAATAGCCTACTCCTGCAGACGCTCTTCGATTAGTCCTGACACATGAGGATATTCCCTGTTTCTTTTACACGGTCAAAGTCGCGCATTGTGCGCACTGCCAGGTCTAGATCATTAAAGGAGGCAACAGGGGGCACTTGTTCTGATCTAGGCTCTGCTCCTCGAACTTTACACCTTAGACGCCCTTGATGGAAACATAAGAGGAAAATATTGCCCTATTGAATAAGATCCGGCGCAGTGGGTAGTGATGCGTCCTCAAGGCTCCAGGCTCCCCGGTTGGATCCTGACCTCGGGCTACTGTCTGTGTGGAGTCTTGTACGTTTTCCCCACGCTCCTGTGGGTTTTTTCCGGGTTCTCAGATTACTCCCACCTTCCAAAAACATGCCCGTAGGTGGATTGGCATCTCTACATTTAACTATAAATCACACTCTTGACAGTAAATAGAAAAACTTTACAGAATCATGTCCAGATCTGTCCTGTAGATTCCTTGCATTTCCCTGCCACAGACAATGTATTATATTATATTATATTATATTATATTATATTATATTATATTAATTATATTATATTATATTATATTATATTATATTATATTTCATACATGCACATGATTTGAAAATAGATGGTCACCATAACCTCAGATGAATCAACCTGCTGATAAGGACTTCCTTTGAACCGCCCCTGTGGTACCAATGCAGATAACAAGCTTATTGCCACCACTTATAATACAAAAATCATGTCGAATGCTTGTCAGTGTGGTTTCTAATACTGCATGACTTCATTATTAAGCATAGTGTTATCTATTATAATAAACAAAAGTACACTGCATACTTTAAAATCTGAATTATCTGATGTCATTTATAAATTTTATGTTAAAATATATTTTAAAAAGTGCATTATTTAGGTACATTCCGATATATATATATATTTTTTTAAAATATAAACTTCCATCACTTATCTACATGAGGTCGAAAATGATTTGCACTAGACATTCATATACACTACACAAAGACAAAAATAATGGCAAATAGAGCTAAAGCTCTAGTATTTTGAAACTTTTTAATATTTTCATCTAGTCATCATCCTGTGTTTAAAGAAACTGATGAATTAAACTGCATGTACAGTTTCAGCCTGCATACTACAGCTAATTAAAGACAGGAATGAGACAAACATTGCCTTTTAGCAAACAAAGAAAGTTGAAAATGGCAAATTAACTTCAAGGCATTCATATACTTTACCAATTTATTTAGTTATTTCTCAGTCTGTTTGCCCTGAAGCGTGAGCTCAATGATGAATGTTCTAGAATCAATCAGGGGGTCTCAGCTCAACCATTAATATGATGATAGGAAAGAAAGAAATTCAGCTTGATAGCATTATTATGCTGCAATAATTGTATCTACCTATCAGTATATTACAGCCTATCCTGACCTCTCTTGCTAATGCTCAAACTGACTTTGATGTCAGAATTGTTTTCACTGAAAAATCTGCAACTCAGTGAAAGATACGTGACGATTCAGATTCAACCACACATGCTTTCTACCGACCTCTCACTGTGAGTGAGACACTGTCTGATTCTTATGCCTAATTCTTCATCCAGATGTATCAGTAAACTGATTTTCACAACAGGCAAAAAATTTAGCTTGCAAACTATCAGTGTTTCACTCAACCAGTTTAGGGTTATGGGCCTTGCTCAAGGGCCCAGCAGTGGCAGCTTGGCGATGCTGGGATTTGAACTCGTGACCTGCTGATCAGTAGTGCGGTGTTAGCCAAACATACACATTCTAGACTTTAAGCCTTAGTTCTTCAGCAGGATTGATTATTTCTGTCTGGCTTCAACCCCCTTGACCATGACAATTGACCTCTAAGTAGAAATGCTGAAGATGTGTGTGCACTTGATTGTGAACAAACATGAGTGTGCTTTGTTTGCAAAAAAAAAAAAAAATCTTTTTTATGCATACACACACACACACACATTCAGGAAGAACAAGTATTAGTGCTTATGACGCTAACAGGAGACAAATCGACCACCCATGATCATGACCACAGACCCAGTGATCTTTGCACCCTGACCTCTCACCTTCCAATAGGTCTGCTTTATCCATATCATAATGGACTCTGAAATCTAGCTTAGAGGTCTCTCTGCTCCATCTAAGCTGTTAGTTAAACAGTGCTTACCTCACTGGCAGATCGCCCCATTATCATTCTAACATTGGAGCCTTATTCAAGGTTAATCCCTTCTGCAGGCAAAAAGAAACAAACACTGAATGGAAATGTAAACTGTAGTGCTTTTTTTCTGTTATTCATGAGATAATTCTGTGACTGGAACAGTTTAAGACTGTATTAATGAGACATCTGTTTTTTAGACCATGTAAGAACATTAGTTGTTGTTCTTCTTTAGGCTTCTCCCGTTAGGGGTCACCACAACAGATCACTGGTCTGAATATCTGATTTGGCACAGTTTACGCCAGATGCAACCCTCCCCAATTTTATCCGGGCTTGGGACCGGCGCTGGGAGTGCACTGTCGGTTCCCTGGCCAGGAATCGAACCCGGGCTGCGGCGGTGAGAATGATGTGGCCTAACTACTAGTCCTCCAGGGACCCACCCTGTAGGAACAGTGCAGTGTTAAAAAAGTGGTCAACAACATGCAGGATTAAGAATTTTATTTTCAATTACATCAGTGAATACTATACATTGTCATACATTACTCATTCTCATTTTTGTGATAACACAGCTTACATCACAGAATTTACATTATGAAATTCTCAAACATGATCTCTACCTGTTTTGGTTAAGATGACTGTGTCAGTTCAGCACACACTGAAGGCTATATTCAGGTGGATTAAATGGGAGTCCCAAGGTAGTTTTTCCTTCGTCAAAGACATCAAAGAATATTGGATGAGGCTACACAAGAGAGTGTCAAGGTCAAAGGCATAATATGTGTCATTATTTTTAAGTTAGATACTTATAAGAAAGAATTTTTCTTTTCTGCCTTAGCATATACAGTCCCTTCTGAAAGTATTGTAACGGCAAGGTCAAATCTTTTGTTTTTGCCTACACTTGGGGAAGACATTTGGGTTTAAGATCAAATGATGAATATGAGACAATAGATCAAAAGATAAAAGAATAGGCAACAGACAATAGATTTTCAACTTTCATTGCCTGATATTTACATCTAGCTGTGTTAAAAACCTTAGCACATGGTACCTTTTGTATGAAGCAACGCATTTTTCAAGTGATCAAAATTATTGGAACATGTGACTGACAAGTGTCTCTTGTTGCCCAGATGTGCCATTTTAGACTGACTGTTTAAACAATTGATAGCTGTTTTGACAATTGATGTCTACTGTTGGCTTGAGCCCTGGGTTTTGCCTGTAAAGACTGCATTTGTTGTTAAAAGGGATGAATCAACATGAAGACTAGAGAGCTGTCTATGGGAGACAATCAAGCCATTTTGAAGCTGAGAAAAGAGGGAAAATTGATTGCACAAGCATTGGACATAGGCAATACAATAAAATTTAGAATGTCCTAAAAAAGAAGAAAAACATTAGTGGACTAACAACCAGACATCAAACAGATCATCCAAGGAAAACAACAGCAGTTGATGACAGAAACATTATGTGAGCTGTGAAGAAAAACCCAAAAACAAGAGTCAGTGGCATCACCAACAACCTCCACAGGGCAGGGGTGAAGGAATCACAATCTACCCTAAAAATCTGATGGTCTGCTACCAAAGATGCCAAGTTCTAAGTTGTTTAACACATATAGATGTTGTTCCTCTTCCGGGTTGCTCCCAATAGGGGTCGCCACAGTGGATCATTGGTCCGCGTATTTTGATTTGGCACAGTTTTTACACCGGATGCTCATCCTGACGCAACCCTCCCCAATTTTATCTGGGCTTGGGCCCAGCACTGAGAGCGCACTGCTGCACTGGGGTTGGTTCCCTGGCCGCAGCGGTGAGAGTGCTGTGGCCTAACCACTAGTCCTCCAGGGTCCATATATAGATGTAAATATGCATATTAACATATATAGATGTAAATATGCATATTCATATAAATATTCAATATACATATACATGATAATACATATTTACATGCACATAATCTTTTGAGCTCAAACCCAGATATCTTCAGTGTATAGCATAAACAAAAGAATTGGCGTTGTCATTCCAGTACTTTTAGAGAAGACTGTATATGATATAATTAATAATACTACAGAATAAAAAGATAATTAATCAACTGATAATATTTACTCTATTTATTGTCCTGATGATAGAGGTTTCCTCATAATAAATTATAATTAAAAGCATTACACATACACTTCAATAGGAAAAAAATCATTTAAAATCTCTGAACAAAAAGAAGTCTACAAATGTAGTCCTTCTTATTGGTGTGAGACAGTCATTGAGAATATCCTACATTAGTACACTTGGAAACAAAATCTGTAATGCCATCTATTGCTATTACACAGACAGTTGTTTTCAAGTAGGTGTATTTCAGAACACAAGCCTGTCAAAAGACTGTAGTAAGAAAATGGCTGTAACACATACAGGCCTATACTGGGGCTCTCTCATTAGGGGCCACAGTGTGAGCTGTCTCAGCAAGCATAACTGCACTGCAAGGACCATTACTAAAAAGCACACATAGGCTTGTCAGACACTGGAATAAAACTCTACATTGATTTGAATAAGTTGAGTAAGTTATCTTTTGAGTAATAAACCTACTTGGTCAACAAGTGTTGTTTCAAAGAGATTTATTCACATTTGGTTTTATAGTCTAGTCTTAATTCTGTTTCATGTGATGCAGCACAGTCAAGGATGGGGATAATTTCCTCTTTATGCTATGTTGGATATCACATAGACCACAATTTTCTAGTCAGTTTAAAAGTTTTATATCTTTGTTTATTGTTCATAAAGAATACAAGACTGCTAATATTGCCCCTTATGGTGCCTTTGAGGGAGAATGCAGATCGGCATGAGAAGGTCATTTATCAGATGATTGACGTGAGAGGTTGCTGGACCACCACTTGTTCCCACAATTGGCTTCCGCACACAGTTTAGCAGATAATTAAAATTTAAATCGAGTTAAACCGTTCAAAGAGAAGTGTGCAAGCCTGAGCTCGTAAAACGACACCGTTGATAATCCCTGAAACAGAGAGACGCCCAGCATATGCTCAGCTGCATCAAATAAATGTGTGCTGCCAGAGGACAGCCGTGGCTCTGGAGGCTCTGGTCGGGCGCTACGCATGTCTCCTAATCTGTTCTTACTGCAAGTCTATAGTACACGCTTCACCTTCATTACTGAGATAAACGCTATTCATACAACCAGTGTCTGTTATATCTCACATCCCCCCCAATATGGGCAACCCCATTAGTTGGCCCCATTAGACAGAGATGTGTGTGGGTGTTTGTGTATGTGTGGGCCTTGTAAAATGTCCCCATAAGTTCAAAACTGTCAGATATTCCTATCCTCCATCCTGATCAGGGTTGTGGTTGTTCTGGAGCCTCAGGGATCTCAGGAACCATTTGCGTGAGGCAGGAATACACCTTGGATGGGGCACTAATCACAGGGCACCATGCACACACATTCACACAATTATTCACACCTAGCAGCAATTTATTTTAGCCAAGCCACCTGCTGGCATGTTTTTGGGAGGTGGAGGGGGGGAGGCTGGAGGAAACCCACACGGACACAGGAAGAACATGTACAGAAACTACACACAGACAGTCACATGAGCACAGTATCAAATCCTGGATCATGGAGATGCGAGGCAACAATTGTACCTGCTGTGCCACCACACAATAACCTCTTTCAGCTTTTTTAAACAACAACAAAACCAAAAAACAACAACCCAAAATCTACTGCTTAGGTAACAGGATGACTGTGTGCGTGTGTGTGCCCCACAACATGCAACACAACACAATGTGTTGCAACACAATGCCTGTCAGATATTCCTATCCTTGTGGGGACATTTGGTCCCCACCAAAAGATAAAATCATGCCCCCCTGTGCACACGTGCACGCACACACATTTGTCTTACTATCCTTGTGAGGATAACCCACACTCACTCTTACACATTCATCTCGTTACCAAAGCAGTTGACTGTTTTTCTTAAAGATAAGAATGGCTACAGATCACTGATAAAAACAATAAAGGGGATAAATGTGAAAGCTCACCTCACAATTCTGAAACATGATTTTAGTGACATGTTAAAAGTACTATTGTGTGGCTTTATGTGGTGTTGCATAGTCAGAGAAGCTTCCTCATTTTAGAACTTTTCAATCTTAAATTGAATCATATCCAATTCTAGTGAATAACTGAATAGCTCAATTAGTTGAAAAGAAGTGAATTCCAACATTCACTTTCACATAGAAATTCAGCTTTCACTTTGAAAAACTACAACACTATTAAACAATTGATAGCTCTAAATGTCTACTGTTGGCTTGAGCCCTGGGTTTCGCCTGTAAAGACTGCATTTGTTGTTAAAAGGGATGAACTAATATGAAGACTAGAGAGCTGTCTATGGGAGACAATCAAGCCATTTTGAAGCTGAGAAAAGAGGGAAAATTTATCAGAGCCACACAGTTTACACATATTAGGTCAAATCCCAATTAGCAGTGTATGTGAGCTATAAAATCCGAGGGACATTTTGATATCCGAAATCCATAGTGGCCGAGCTGCACATGTGCATCAGTCACAAAAAAAAAACAAATGGGAGGGGAACAGCCTTTAAAAACATATGTCAAAAGTGCACAATCTGCTTTAGGATGAAAACTCTTGAAAAGCTTAAGCTCAGCAATAGGGAGAGAGAGATTTCAAACATTACTGAAGAACTGAACCTTTAACTCAGTCTCAGCAAAAACTGTACTTTACTGAACTCCACAGAGCTGAAGCTGTTCAGAAATCACTTGATATACTGTACAAGTACCAATGTACAAATTTGTACCTGCAGTGAGAGTAAATCCTGGACTCTATCTCTCAGAAAATTAGGAACTCTAACAATCCAATCTGATTTCATTGGATTTCATGTGAATTAAGTCTAAAAATGTGTGACACCAAACCCTTACCCAAGCAGTTTTAACCTGCCTAACCATTTGAAACGGTCCATGTGAGTCGACTCATGCACTGAATCGGCAATAAGGACACCATAACGTCTAAGCAATGGAGAAAAAGCAATATCACCTTATGGGTTGTGTTTATTCTTTTTGATTACATTTGGATGTTTTTTACAAGCCAAAAGATGCATTTGACCCAGAATGTCTATGCCAGCTGTTAAATATGGTCTTAGCAGCCATCTCATATGAATCGTTGCTATAAATTCATTTTTACACAACCACGTGCATTGTAAGGTCTGTTCCCCCATGATCAGACATTACTGAACCTTTAATCTTCTTCAAAATAAGGGAATAATGGTCCAATATCCCATTACACATTTTAGGATATATATGCTGTACATATGACAGTTTTTCCAAGTTCTGCTATAAGGGGAAATTGTGTTCCAGTTCATTATTATCTAGTTAACATTACTATATTGTTTGGTCCTCGTTATGTTGTCAACCCTTGTATATGTGTGTTCCTGAATGGCAGGGAGCATATCAGTGACAGCTGTTCAGGGCTGTGAATAAGAGCTGATTAGGTCAGTGTGTGTGTGTGTGTGTGCGTGGACGTGTGTTTGTGTAAGAGTGTGGAATTTCATTATGTAGTGCAGCACTGTGGTTCTGATCCCTGATTAGGGATCTAATTACCCAGTTTAGACTGTAAGTGGTCTATTTGCACTTTGGTGCTGGAACTGAACCCTGTTTGGATTAGAGTGTGTATATGGATAAATGAATGTGTGTTTGTTTGCGAATCCTTTCTGTCAGGTGTAGATATGTGTGGTCTGGTTCTCAAGTTACTGTGCTCATTTTGACCCACATAATAACTTCCCTTTTGTATCTCTTTTGGTGTTTACCGGGCGGGTGCTTTGGACGATGACTGTAACGTGACCTGTGTGAATATTTTGACACCAAAACATGTGTATTAAACAGATATGGGAGCAAGCTACAGGTGAGCAGCTGAGTGAATAAGTGTGTGTGTGTGTGTGTGTGTGTGTGTGTGTGTGTGTGTGTGTGTGTGGGGGGGGGGGGGGGGGGGGGGGGGGGGGGGGGGGGGGGGGGTGTATGGGGCAGGGACTGTATGGTCCATGATCTAACTGGTGATTATTATGCAACAGCTGTGGATGATATGGATCACAGATAATGAGTGGATGATGAGAAGAGACTGACATATCATCTCTAAGAATAGCATCTGTTAATTGGGACTAAATCAAGGACGCTCATTGGGGACTCAGACCTTTTCTATTAAATTAAGGCCATTACAGAATTACTCAGATTAGCATGGTGATGTGGATGTTGCCTTTGTATAAATTTTCTCTCAATTGTCTGATTTTTGTAATACTCCTACCTATACTGCAAAATTCAGAGGCTATTATCTACAAGTCAGTATTTATCAAGATTTTTTTCTATTGTTTATTTTTTCTACACATCCTTTTGTAAGGAAAGAGAAAAGAAAGGAAGAAAGAAAGGAAAAAAGACGGAAAGAAAGAAATAAAGAGTATATGTAAAATAAAAAAACCCATGGAATGACAATCTTTTTGCGTAAACAAATAATACAGAATTAAAAGGCAGCAAATAGTGGCACAATACTTACCATTTTTATAGTCATGTAATTCTGTGAGGTTATCTTCAGACACTTCTACTGCAGATATATTTTACTGCACACCATGTCAGAAATGAAATGACTACTGATGACTACATTAAAAAGTATCTCTACTAGGAAAAAATGACCAAAAGCTGTACAAAATGAGGAGCTACAGCCAGTGGAACCTAGGAGAACCCTAGAAATCTCCTCATGAATTCTTTTTGGCCCCAGGACTGCATAATTTAATCTAAAATGAATTTTAATTTTTTCCAAAAAAAAAAAATTTGTTAAGAATTTTTGTGTGTCCTTGCATTCTTGTGGGGTCAAATGGTTGTGTGGCTATCCAGAGGCGTGGACAAAACTTCTTCCCCCAAAAGAGAAATAAAAGTGGCATACAAATATGAATACTAAGCATTAGCATACACAATCTAAAACAAATTGAAATGTAGTCCAGGGAAAAAAAAAAATCAATTATTCCACACGTGTAATTTTTCCCCCCACAAATTAGGACTTACTATTATCTCTACTTATAATCAATGTGCACACAGTGAGTTAATGTATCATCTACTGATATTATGTTGTCTTGTGCTGCTCCTCATGAAACCGGGGGGAGATGTCATGTGCATGAACAGACCCGAAAAATTGGGCTGTAGCCTAAAGCCTAATGTAAAATATGCACATAGCCACGCCCGGATTTTTGGTAACATGCCCCTAATTGCACCCAGATGATAATATTGGCCAGGCGCTGTAGCTTTCAACATTCTAATGTTCTTTGCCTTTATGCACAATGCAAGGGCCTGTCTTCGGCTTTTTGGCAAGTGAGTCAGTGGTGGCTTTCAGTCAGAGCATCTCCGAGAAGTCTGTCCTTGTTCACTAAGCTACCAAGTGTCTCATTACCGCCATCTGGAACAGCATGTCATTATTAGGGAAAATAAGGGAATTCCCGAACAGGACCTCTGCCGGTGTAGGCATTTTGAAGTTTTTAGCACTGAAAAAAAAAGAAAAAAGAAGAGACTTTTTAAAAAGAGTAGTAGCCTACGCAGTCGGGGAGAGCATAGTGGGAGTTCGGATTGCAATCTAAAACACTGCATCCCACGCAGCATATGGTCGGAGTATGCCAAACAAGCCCGGTTAATACAGTACTAAATACTACAAACAGTGGCATACTATTTCGACATACTGTGTAGTAGGGTAGGATTCGCGCGGAGCTTTCCGGTACTTCCTCGTGTTGCGGGAGGATAAAGCAGTGACGTCGGCGGACTGATTCGGTGGCAACAGCGCCGCAAAGGCAAGACTCCTCGGCCGAGCTGGAGAGAGATACGACGCGAAACACACACGCACACACACACCGGGAGAACGTGATTCATACATTTATCTGAGGCAGGCAGTCTCATACCGTAGCAGGCGTACCCTCTGACGGAAATCATGCTTTGTCGCGGGGAAAGAGATTGAGGCTGACGATCACTCTGCTGCAGCAGCGCAGTACTCGGGCTTCACGCGACGGTGCTAGACTTGAAACGTCACCGTCCGTCCCGCGGTCTATGTCACGGAGCCGCGAGCACGCGCGCCCATGGCCTCGGTAAACAGGGACGAGGAGCAGCGATGGGTGCCGACGCACGTGCAGGTGCTGGTGATCCGCGCCCGCGGGCTCCGCGCCAAGGGCAAGCACGGCACGAGCGACGCGTACGCCGTGGTGCAGCTCGGCAAGGAGAAGTACTCCACATGCGTGATGGAGAAAAGCACGGAGCCCGAATGGGGCGAGGAGTGCTCATTCGAGCTGCAGCCTGGAGTGCTGGAGGACGGGGGCCGCGACGCGCACCCGGCGGGCACCTGCGACCTCACCTTCACCATCATGCACCGCGCGCTCATCGGCCTTGACGTGTTCCTGGGCCAGACCGTGATCGCTTTGGACAAGGCGTTCCGTGAGCGTGCGTGCATGAGAAACGAGTAGGTTTATTTGCCTTTAGGTTGGCTGTTTGCTTATTTGCTTGTTTACTTTAGTGGTGTCAGTAGTTCCTTGTTCCTGCACAAAAAAAAAAAAAATTCGCAGTAAGGTTTTGTTGTATTGGTAAAGGTGATGGACATGATAGCCGGTGCGTTTGCCTGGTTTTCAGTTTATGTGAGAAGAGCGATCTAGCTTGCAGAGAGAGAGAAAGAGAGAGAGAGAGAGAGAGAGAGAGAGAGATCTGAGTGCTGCAATCCACTCCGCAGTCACGCCCTCCTTCATACAGCTCGCAGAGGGAGAATTGTGAAGGAGGCCTCCGGACAGTTCCTGATACCATCTGAGCAGCAGCGTGGTGAAGTCTATACAGTTAATCTATTCATCATGTGTTCTCCAGAGAACGTGTTAGCCTCAACGTCACAGCATAAATAGAGTGACCTCTTACAGATGCAGAGACTAGACTTTCTGGTTTCTAATGTGGAAATGATGAGCATCCTGTTCTCAGAGAACCCATGTTCTCCTCTGTCAGCTTTTGCGTTCTATAAATTTAAGCTACCTTTAAGCCTACACAGGCAGTCCTCATCAGTAATGTAGTCCAGTCTGAAGTGGGAATACTAAATGATAATTAGAAGTTACAAAGCAGCTTGTATACTAAGTCTGGATGGCATTGACTATGCCACTGATGACTTAAGGTCATGTGGTGTCTTTATGATTGGACTTTTCTCAAAACAGTCAGTCATATTTGTTTTCTCATACAGAGATCTAACCCTAAACAAACTGCTTGGAACGTACACCACTGGACTCTACTTGCTTTGAGGATACAGTGGTGTATGTCTGTAGGTAATCTGCGTTTCGGCCCAAATACCAGTTTCCAGTATATTATATAGATTAACTTGTTAATCTGCAGTACATTGCAGTGTTGACCTCTGCCAGAGGCTACAGTACAGTAGCTTGAAAAAAGCTTTCTGCTATATATAGTAACCTGGTAGAAGAAACTTTTATTATACTCAATTTCTAATCTAACATTCCTGTTCTAACTAATGAAGGTGTAATTGTGCATGAGCAGTTAGTGATGATTAGAACTGGGTGTGCTGGATGTTCAGGAATGGGGCTGGGCAATGCTGAACTAAATATAATAAAGTAATACATTGCACGGTTTTACTTTGCTATGCTAGTCATACAATAACATTCCAATGAATCACAAG
Organism: Pangasius djambal; assembly: GCA_022985145.1. Lineage (NCBI taxonomy): Eukaryota > Metazoa > Chordata > Actinopteri > Siluriformes > Pangasiidae > Pangasius > Pangasius djambal. The sequence continues at coordinate 18,877,048 of CM040977.1, forward strand.
CTTGACAATTGTGAATATTTTTCACAAAGGCAATGCAAGTGATTTTAAATGTGCCAGATAGAAACATTTAGGTTCATCTGTGTTAGCCCATTCCGTCACAGTATGTGCCAATATAATTTGTGACCTTTTTATTATAACATTCTATTTTGACATATAGACTATCAAAGCTGTGAATCGCCAGTTAGCAAAGCTCGAAGGTACTGAAATCTGCTTCCCAACGTTATGTCAAATTTATAGTATGAAAATTAAATGACAAAATATTCAATTATTTTTTTTAAACACTGCCAGATGCAGATGCAGACCTCCTTATGGTCATATATACTTTTAGGTTTTACTTTTCTCAGTGTATTTTCAGAAATGTAAGACATTTCACTTGAAAATTTGAAGTTACTCCTAAACAAGATGTAACCTTAATAGCCATTTTAAAACATTTAACAATGTAGCCATATTGAAATACATTAAAACATAAGGTATATTCTTCGCAAATACAGACACACACATACACACAGAATCCAGGTTACACTGGAAGGATTCTGGTTATTAAGGCAAAAGCATGTAGCTAACTAATGTAGGTAATATTTAATGCTGTTATCCGATGTCAGTTACATATATTAGGTTTTTTCTGCACCGAAGACTATTGTACCAGAACGTTTACATGTCTTAGAATAGGGTAAAACAAGACCAATCCTGGTTTTATACTTGCTTTTTGTCAGTGAAAATATAACATGGTTGTTGACTGGCTACAGCATCTAGATGAGGATTGGCTGCCATATAGAAGCTTAGAAATCCAGGTTTATCTGTGAATTTGGAGATCTTTGTATTTTTTCAAATGATAACACCTAATACTTTTCAAAATGGTAATAAATAACACCACGGTAAATTGAAATTAACTGTAATGATGGAGCTTATGTAGTTAACTAATTCTTTAACAAAATGCCAGACAGAACCATAATAATACTAATGTCACAAACTGAAACACAAGTTAGATCCTGCAGCCTTACCTATTGGCCACTGTCTAACATACACACATCATCAGAATGAAGTAAAATGTTATCAGTGAGTTTATTATTATTATTATTAACCAAGGCATGATTGTTGGTGCCAGATGGGCTGGTTTGAGTTTTTCAGAAACTGTTGATCTCTTGGGATTTTCACACACAACAGACTCTAGAAGTTATACAGAATGGTGCAAAAAATAAAAAATATTCTGTATGCCAAGGCTCTGCAAACTGAAACACCTTGTTGATGAAGGAGATCAGATGAGAATGACTATACTGGTCTGAGCTGACAGGAGTTTTATAGAGACTCATATAAGCACTCATTACATCCATGGTGAGCAGAAAAGCATCTCGGCATGCACAACACATCGAACCTTGAGGTGGATGGGCTACAACAGCAGAAGACCACATCAGGTTCCACACCTGTCAGCCAAGAACAAGAATCTGAGGCTATCATGGACACAGGCTCACCAAACTGGACATTCAACCCGACCTGATCTTCTACTGTTGTTGCCCATCCACCTCAAGGTTTGATGTTTTCCATGCTGCTCACCATGGTTGTAAAGAGTGATTATTTGAGTTACTATATCCTTCCTGGCAGCTCAAACCAATCTGGCCATCTTCTTCTTACCTCTGTTATCAACAAGGCGTTTCGACCCACAGAACTCTCACTCACTCAATGTTTTTTGTTGTTTGTATCGTTCTGTAAACTCTAGATACTGTTGTCTTTGAATCCCAGTTCAGCAGTTTCTGAAACACTCAAACCAGCCCATCTGGTACCAATAACCAAAGGTTAAAGTCATAGAGATCACAAACATTCTGATGTTTGATGTGAACGTTAACTGAAGCTCTTGTCCTGCATCTGTATGATTTAATTCATTGCGCTGCTGCCAAATGATTGGCTGATTGGATAACTACATAAATGTGCAAGTGTACATGATGTCTCCAATAAATTGGACGGTGAATGTATGTATGATGGTATTAAGCTAATTTATGGCTCTAGCAATGATTGTGCCCAGTTACAATACCATCCATGTTCATGTTCATTATAGTCATTGTTTATTAAGAATTTAACTTTTGTTTACTGTAGGTATTATGGCGAATTAGTATGGAGCAGTAGAGTTAGACAGACATAATGGGCTTTATTATTATGCTGGATACAAACTGATTTATTTGTAAATCGTTCGTACAAGCATTTACTCAAGAAATCTGGTATTCATGAAAGACCTGTAATTTCAGAAGAACGTTCGTATCTTACCCATACTCCTGAGTGTGTGCAAATTTACACATAAGAAGACTAATTAATATAAACCTTGATTGAGCAGCTCCTGGCTGACAGTCGCTGAGACACTTTGCTTTGAATAAAATCAGCCGTTTCCCTGTGTGACATGCTTGGTGTCCACGATCACATGGGTATGGTAGATAGATATTTCTTTTCTCCGTTTTCATGTCAAACCATTTTCTGTTACACTGGTAAATAATAAATATTTTTATGGGCATAGATGTGAATCAAATTAACTTTCACATTACCTGTTCTTTTTTTGCCGTATACTTGTCATTTCAGCTCTGTGACCTTTTCCTTTTATGGAATTTTGTGGGCGTCACCAAATGCAAATCAGCTGTGCCATGCATGCACCTGGTAATTTACGGTTGACTTGGTATTCATTAACATACATATGCGAGTACAAATAAAATTAGTGGTTCTGAAATTTTTCTAAACGGGCGAACGTTTTTATTTTGGTTTGGCTTACGCAAACATTTCCATGCAACTTTATTAAAGATTGATAAATGATGCCCAATGTGTGTTAGTTTGTGTGTTTGCATATATAGAATGCATATATAGAAGATAATGAAGGTATTTCTTGAGACAACTGTTCATCCTCACCACTTCCTTTGCATGTCTACGAAATAGTAAATCAAGTTGGTTGGTGACTAATGGAAGAAATACATGTACTAAGAAGTATGTTGTGTGTGTGTGTGTGTGTGTGTTTGCTTTGCATGCTTGTTTCTCTGCAGTATTTGGTTACTCTTTTACCGTGTGACTGTGTGTGTGAGTCACGCTTGGTAATTGGGTAATTTCTGTGTTGTGTTGGTGTTTCCTGGATATGGAGGTAAGGCTAGGTTGTTGATTGTTTGAGTGCCTGTGAGAAAGTATAGCATGGCATCTTAAACATTCACACAGAAGCTAGTAGTATACTACACTCTATTTTAAATATGTTATTTGGTATTTTAATGATCAATACTCATTTGAGGGTTAAAGCCACTATTTTCCATGATTTTCTGTCCTGGCATTTGTGGTGTGGCTTCATATTCTTAAGATAAATGTTCACCATGTCTAACAAAATTGGGTGGAGTGTGATTGCCGATGTTTAAAGAGGAAATGAAGTGAGCATATCTACAGAATTTGGCAGACTTGCCTATCTAGAGCGAATAAGAAACGATATGTTAAAAAAAAACATTCTAGTGCAAGTAGGTCAGACTCTAACAATACATTTAAGCTAAAACCTTGAGTATGGATGTAGATGATACTGAAGTCAAAGGAGCCAGGCAGATAGGACACTAAAACAACCCTTAAAAGACGAAATTGTCTGCATATTTCCCTTAATACGTTTTGGTTCCATTCCATACACAGACATTTTAGCAATTAAACACAGTGTTATTTTGGCTAAAGCTGCTGGATAAGAATAATCAGCAGTTCTGATTCCAGCATTAAAGATCACTCTCTAGATGTAGCCAAGTTTAAGAACTACACTTATGCTAGTAGTGTGTGTGTGTGTGTGTTTGGGTGTGGGTGTGTATACATAAGCAAAGAGAGAAGCAGGTGTAAAATTCTCAAAGGAAGTAAAAACTGCACTTGAAAGCTTACTAGACATGACCAAATGTGAACTGATTGCATTTTTCTTTCCAGGGTCCTGCTCCCCTTTTACTTTAGTGACAGTATATAGGAATGAAAGGCCTAAAACGTAAGCCTAAACCCAGCTGTGTCTGTGTGTGTCTGTGTGTCTGTGTGTGTGGGTGGGTGGGTGGGTGTGAGTGACAGTGACTGTAATGGTGTCATGTGTGCATTGGTGCAGCTGTGTGCAGAAAGAGAAATTTGTAGCATTTTCTTGCAGCATGGTCATATTAATCTCTGGGCTCATTACATTAGGAAGTAATGTTAGATGTAAAGCTAAATGTGTGCATGTATGTATTGCACAGTTGTGCAGATCAGTACTGCTGATAAGCATTAAACTGAACTTTTGATGCTGGTTATGTCAGCATTTTTGCATGTGTACATAGCTACACCTAGCTGTGATATACAATGATTCATTTTAACACAGCTTGCCTAAAGCAAGATAAGAAGACTAGGAAGCCATATTGTATATGTGCATTTATGCCATTTCACCCACAGATAAGTGTACAGTTAGCATTCAACTGGTAGAGCAAAGAAGGCATGAATGACAAACCAAGATGTGTTCTGTTAAAGCTCCATTTGTGTTGTTAAACAAATGCTGTGAAGGATGAAGGCAATAAAGCCCATCTCATTAAATTGAAGACTATGTGATCTATCTTTATAAAAAGCATATTATTGAGATATAATAGGTAAGAGGATTGTTGCATATCTTATTGTCTCTGTTATAAAAAATGGAGTATTTTATAGCTAGTTCCATGTGTTTACTGATGAATGAACCAATAGAAATGGTCTAAAATGTGGAATACAATCTTCTAAGTCTATTAACTAGGAATGCTACTATTTTCTCATAGAATCATCAATCATTGTTCTTACAACATTCCATTTTTTTCAAAATTATTTAATCATTCTAGATGTTTATTTATAACTTAATGTTGACTTTAGTGAATAATAGTTTATAGTGTCATAGCATGTATTGGGTTTGGTATAAGTAACACATTTGCACACTGTTGTATGAGGTAAGTTAACCCCCCACCCACAGGAAGTGCATCAGCAGTTTTTCTAGTTTTCATCTTGAGGCTTCATCTTAGGTTAGTTAACAATAATATTAAATTGACTGAGTTGATTCACATGAGATTGTTTCAACCTTTACCGGTTTATTGATCTACTTCCCTTCTTTGCAGATCTAATCACTGTTGGGTTCAGCAGTACATTTCTGAGCATTACCATTATATAATATTATGTACCATGTGCTTATGCATACAGCAGGTGCAACTTGAAACTGATAGCTCAGCTTTCAGCTCTGCTAGGTCATGATAGATTTCTCACATTTCCTCCTCAGACAGTCGTCATATGTCTCAGCTGGTTAATTTTGTGGCTTCATATACAGGTTTTATAAAATAAAATATTTGCTTCTATGTCCGAAGCCTCTGCATCAGTTCAGCCCTTAGTAGGAATATTCATTAACTACTTGAAAAAAATAAAGTTATAAGTATAAAGTTGTCTGAGGATATGAGGATAATCGTTGTTTATGAAGTTGTTTATGAACTTAGTTTAACCTTGACTAATTCCTGTTTCCTGTTGGAGAACAGTATGTTGACATATATGATAAAGGAAGGAACAAAAAGAAGGAATAATTGTTCATCTACTTTTTCTGTGTTCATCCTACTAAGCTGCCTATTTTCTCCCCCAGATGGTACAAGCTTCATTCTAAAACTGGCAAAAAGGAGAAAGAAAGAGGGGAGCTTCAGCTAACAGTGCAGTTCACTCGCCATAACCTGACAGCCAGCATGTATGACCTCTCCATGAAGGACAAACCAAGGTCAGCCTTCATTAGACTGCGTGAGCGCATGCGTGCCCGGAAACGTGGAGGAGATGAAGAGTCTTCTTCGGCCATTGTGCCTGGGGGTTATGGGGCATTAGCGCGCATGCGGGGCCGTCTGCCAAGTGATGGTGGTGGAGAGGAAGACTATGAGGATGATGAAGGAGGGGAGTTGAGGAGGAGTAAAATGAGGAGTTACTTCCTCCATGGAAGGTTACGGAAGTCTTCGGACACACGTTCTAGCACGTCTCTGGGCTCCGAGAGCAGCGAGTCATCTTCCAGAGGGGGCAGCCTTAGCCCAACTGCTGGCATCAGTGTAGTGGTCTCTGACCTCTCCAATTCACCCAGCAACAGCAGCAACCTGACTGCAGACAACAGCCCAGGTACACCCACACTCACCCACACACAAAGTTACTGCTGTATGTGTGAACTGTAAACCTTCCCGCATTCACTGTTTAACCTTAATCATTATTCTGGTCAAAAGCTAAACCGGAACTATAATTTGAAAGTTTTTATTTTAAAAAGACTAATCCCAAATTTCTGTAGACTGTTCCAGACCGATAAAAGATTTTTAATTTTGATATCTTTTGTTACCTATAGACATTTGGTCTCATAGAAAGATAAATACACATTCACTTTCTATGTCTTTAATTCCTCCTCTTCTCTCTCTCTCTCTCTCTCTCTCTCTCTCTCTCTCTCAGAGCACACAGTAGCCCCCTCACCACTAGTCTCTCCTGTTAGACATGTGTTTGATGAGGTGTGTGACCTTAGCATCCCAGTGCCTCATTCCCTGACCACTGACAGTGATGCCCCCATTCTCCTGCCCTCTGTCTGTGTTAATGGAAATCCGGTGGAGACATCTCCTCTTACTCATCAACCCCCCTCACTGGTACTACAACAACCTAGGCCACAGATAAAAGAATCAGAAAAAGAATCAACGAAAACTCCTCAGACAAGCCCACCAGAGAAAGGCACACCTACTCAGGCCCAAACAGCCCAGCCCTCAGATATCAAACCTCAACCCAGTCAAAAGTTTCAGACTCAGCAGCCTAAAGTAGAGTCTAAATCCAAGCCTGACTTGCAGTTCCCTGCAGTAGGGCTGCTACAGAAGGGTTCTGCACTCTCTCTGTCCTTGCAGAACCTCTCTCGCCGTAAAGAGGAGCAGCAGGGTGGAGGGCCTATAGATGGCCGACGCTGGTCCTTTGACAAACCAGGAGAGGAAGAGAAGGCGGCCATTGCTGCAGCACTGGAGCATACTGGGTTGATGGCCGATGAAACAGTGGTGGAGACGGCTGTGTCTGAAAGCGAGATAGAAGGTCAAGGCAAGAAGAAACGAAGATTGTTCTCACATGTACGGGCTGACCAAGCTCAGCTAGCTGCAGAGGGAAGACACAGAGGCTGGTTCAGCTCTAAGGATCCATACAGTAAACCAAGGTAAAAAGATATGTATTACTGACTGATTCCATATGATTGATCATGTGCATATAGATGTGTTCTCAGTGTTGATGACACTACTATCAGCATAGCCACTGCAGATAGGATATCACCCCATTTAGCACATTCTGTCTTTGCTCCTATACTTTCTGCATTTGTCCTCAGTGTATTATTTGGCTGTTTGTTTCCTGTTATTAGGTCACTAAGGATGATGTACAGATTGTATGGCTGTGTGTGTATAGTGTAGCTGTAATTCTTGATCAGTAATCTTAACTAGCTGCACCAGTGGCATAGCTAGTAGTTAATTTGGAGTGGATGAAGAAATATACTGTATAAAAATATTGAATTGCAATGTCTTCTCTACAATTACGTATTGATAAGTGTAATGCGCTCATGCATTTCAGGTGGATGCCAGACAGTAGTAGGAGCAATGATGGCACAAATTTGTTATTTAATCATTTAAGGTGCAGTCTACCATCAGTCAATCTTGGTATATTAATAAGGTTGCCATGAAATACCTTTATGACTGCTCAGTGGCAGCAATTCTGAAAAACATAGTAGTAATAGAGTAGATATACTATATCTACTAATAGAGAGAAAATTACACATTATATTATAAAACCATATCTACCATTCTTTTTCTCCTATTGTAGCAAGATGGCTATTTGCTTTCAAACAGAAACAAGAGCAATGCATGATCCTGATAATATTTTTCACTGTAACAGCTGTTAGCCAAACTAAGGGACACATTCATTTGTGGTTAGATATGGAGGAATTGTGGTGATTACTTCTTGACCTTTTTCTGAACATCATTATAGCGCAATTACTGTGTAGAGCAGTGTTATTTGACACACACACACACACACACACACACACATATATACATACATATATATATATATATATATATATATATATATATATATATATATATATATATATATATATA
>CM040977.1:18885240-18917740 GCA_022985145.1 Pangasius djambal
TTGGAAGAATGGTCAAAAATTCCTATAAACACACTCCTCAACCTTGTGGACAGCCTTCCCAGAAGAGTTGAAGCTGTAATAGCTGCAAAAGGTGGACCGACATCATATTGAACCCTATGGGTTAGGAATGGGATGGCACTTAAGTTCATATGTGAGTCAAGGCAGGTGACCGAATACTTTTGGTAATATAGTGTAAATATATATATATATATATATATATATATATATATATATATATATATATATATATATATATATATATATATATATATATATATATATATATATATTATTAATAAGCTGTGCTGTATGTGTGCTATGTTAGCCACCCACAGATAAGCATTTGGAACTATCATAAAATATTTCAGGGAGGTTCAAACCTAAAATCCTCCCAGCTATGCCCCTGAGCACCAGGTTAGTATGCTTTTTAATAGGTGGTAAAGATGCTAATGTCTTGTGGTTGTTTAAGGAAAAGAAGGAAATTTGGTAAAACTGGTAAATCTACTGTCAACTCCAGAACTAATGGCACCCTTCATGAAAATGAGCAAACATGAATATACACACATGGAGCGCTTTATTAGAAACACCTGTACACCTACTCATTCATGTCATCCAATCATGTAGCAATAGTACAACGCATAAAATTATGCGGATACTGATCTCAGTGATTTTGACTGTGGCATTATTGTTGGTGCCAGACAGGCTGGTTTGAGTATTTATGAAACTGCTGATCTCCTGGGATTTTAACACACAACAGTCTCTAGAGTTTACTCAGAATGGTGCAATAAAGAAAAACCATCCAGTGAGCACCAGTTCTGCAGATGGAAACACCTTGTTGATGAGAGAGGTCAATGGAGAATGGCCAGACTGGTTCGAGCTGATAGAATAGCTACAGTAACACAGATAACCACTCTGTACAATTGTGGTGAGCAGAAAAGCATCTCAGAATGCACAACACATCGAATCTTGAGGTGGATGGGCTTCAACAGCAGAAGACCACGTCGGGTTCCACTTCTGTCACCCAAGAACAGAAAGTTGAGGCTGCAGTGGGCACAGGCTCACCAAAGACTGGAAAAACATAGCCTGGTCTGATGAGTCTCGAATTTCTGCTGAGACACACAGATGGTAGGGTCAGAATTTATTGCCAACAGCATGAATCTATGGATCCAACCTGCCTTGTGTCAATAGTCCAGCCTGGTGGAGGTGGTGTAATGGTGTGGGGAATGATTTCTTGGCACACTTTGGACCTGTTAATACCAATCAATCATCACTTGAATGCCGCTTCCAGCATGATAGTGCACCATGTCACAAAGCAAAAGTCAAATTTAAAATGGTTTCATGAACATGTCACTGGATCCGAACACCTTTGGGAAAAATCTGCATGAATTGCGTGATACAATTATGTCAACATGGACCAGAATCTCAGAGGAATGTTTCCAGCACCATGTGGAATCACTGCCATGAAGAATTGAAGCTGTTTTGAGAGCAAAGGGAGGCCCTATCTAGTATTAGTATAGTGTTCCTAATAAAGTGTTCAGTGAAATGTATAAAAATGCACTGATATACACTGCATGATATTTTGGGCTTAAACTATGCGGACATTATACTTTTTTATCTTTTCAAATAGCTGTATAGATCTTTCCTGAAACTACAAGTTTTTTTCTGCAAAACACTTGTTTCAAAATGTGCTCAGCACCTTCCAATTCATATTTAGCCATGTTTTCCATTGACAGAGCAACAGTACTGAACTTCTTTTGTAACATCTAACAATGTCAGAGACACTTGTAGGGGGATCTTGGCACACTTCTCCATACAGATCATTTCAAGCTGCATTATATTCTTAGTTTTGTGCCTGTTCACAGTTTTCAGGAGGGTTCAAAACCATTGTGAAACAATTATTGTGTCCCACGCTATTGCTGTGTTTATTTGGATGTTTGTTTTGGGTCATCTTGTTGAAAGTTTCATCAAGGGCCAGCTATTAACCTCTTGGCAGAGGCATCCCACTTTTGACGTTAAATATAAAATTTCATGATGTTATCAGTTTTATACCAGGGCGTCTTATCTCTTGTTATTGAATGCCAACCAAACGAGACATTTGTGTCTTACTTACTGGTTCATTTGTGTATACTGATTATGGACAGTGTTTGAGAGATTCAGCGAAGATGGCTGCTGAAACTCACTGAACAGTCATATTTTCACGGAAATGTAAAATTAAACGAAGGTGTCCCAATTGTACACCAATGTGATTATGATGCATTACAGTACTGAATTATTTTATTCACTGCCCTAAATCACATTTAGACTATAGTCACCTTTTCGTTTATATTCATTCGCTCCATGCTGCTTGGCTCTGCTGCTCTCACTCTTTCTTTAATATGGTTGGATGATCATTATGGTGTGTCCTAGCTCTGCAATGCTAGCAGTCTGCAGTGCTGCAAGATAAAGCAGGTCTGGTATGATTCAATTACTTTTACTCATTCTAGGTACACATACTGTGTAGTTGTGTGGATGTGTGTTTTTAATATATAAAGAGGTGTCTTTAAATTAGACATAGGTTTTTACAGAGAATTGTACCCTGACTCTGTGCCACACTGACCTTAACTGAAATCATTCTAGCCTTCGGTGCTTCATTTTAAGGTTACTTATTAAAATACAAACATGACTACCTAATCTGTTATGTCATCTAACCTGGTTTAATGAGTTATATGATCAGGTACTTCATCATAAAGTGTTTAGGAAAGGCCAGGTTGTTTCACAATTCTTGATAACCAGTAGTGGCTGTGTTTGTTGTACCTGTACAATACAAATCCTTTTGTCATTCTCATTAAAATGGTAAACAATATAATGCAAAGCACAATTGGATTATACCTTGTCATATATGGGTATAGGCAATTTTAATAGAATTTTAATAGGAAGTTAGGTGTTGATTGTGTTCTTCAATGTATATTTTATTTTGGCATTCACAGACCACTTATTAGGAGGGGTTTTTATCAAATGTGGCTTGGAGAGATGCATTTACACTTGCATAACGTGGCTAAAATGCAACTCGGACCTCCTCCTGAAGTGGTTTTAGTGATCAGACTTAAATGTGATTTAAATGTGTCTGGGGTGCATTTACACTTTCATCTCTATGTCCTATTACTCACGATGCATAAAACAACCAACCAAGTGTAAACAGGGTATCACTGATATGCTACCAGTTAGCCTGATATGCTACCAGTTAGCCAGGATTCAAGTCTGAATTCTTTGCAATGCTGTGAAATAAATGCTGGTGTTGAGAAATATCCTATGCTTCCATCTAGTCATAAAAATGTTGTAGTCACCTTTATTTAAATGGTGTTTATAAACGTAACATTATGTAGCTTTACTAGATTAACATTTCAACCATAGCCTTACTCCTGAAAATATATTGCCCCCAAAATTCACAGTACACACAAATACTCACAAAAATGAGAGATCATTTATGTTACTAAAAGTTAAATTAATAAGACGGGTGTTGTCTCTAATGGGGTGACTATGTGTGCCTTTCATTCACAGCCAGCTGGTTGCTCCTCAGACAGACTGCAGCCCCAGCACAACCCTTCCCCTTTTATCCTTGTCCCCCACTGACCTCTCAGAGGGAATGACTTACCAACACACTAACCCCTTCGCTTCCGCCTCATTCATCTCTCCCGCTAACCCTTTCTTTTCACTACTTAAGCAGAATCCATTTTTCCAGGAGCTGCATAATGTCACTCCTTTAACACCTGCTTTGCCCTTTCTCTGTAGCCCAGCCATCTTTCAAACTGAAGTGCCTGTCTCCAGACCAAGAATCCCCACCGCTCCTCTACACTCAGTTGAAGCTGGAAATGCAAAGGGAACCCTAGTGGATGGATCGTCACATAATCTTACAAATTCTGTTTGCAGAACTGATACTTCAGATGGCTCTAACAAATATACTCAATGGGATGATTTCATTGGTGATAGACTGAAACTAACCTCAAAGATTGGTACTCAGAAGATGACTGTCGTTCCTTCTTCCTACCTGATTGAACCAACATCCACATGTGGTGAGGGTGACCTGATTGTGTCCGATAAAGCTAATGCCCTAGTAAGTCTATGTAATACAACCCCAGCATGCACTTTAATTGAAGATGCACTTCCTCACTTTGAAGCTGAAGCTTATTTTATGCATTGTAGTACTCGGAAGGCTGATATCAATAATTTTGTTCCTCAGGATGCCTCAGAATCAGCTTCTGAATTTGACTCCTCATTGACTCATAACTCAAGCATAGAGTTCTCTGAACTCAATGCCCTAGCATGCCCTTACCCTACACTTTCAAACTGCACATCTAATAAGGACAAAGTTAGCGCAGTCTCAGACTGCCCAATAAATATTACACCAAATGAAATGTCAGTGTTGTCTGTGACTCCTGAACCCTCAGCACTCAATTCTAAATCATTGGATTGTTTAGGCCTGTATGAAAAGTCTGAACATGAAACAGTCAAATGCATTTCCTCCAAGAGGCAGACAGATGATGACACTAAAGGGTCTGTAGAAATCCAGAAGACATCTTTGCTTTACTGTAACTTTGATATTCTGGAAGCATCTTCCATTGTAACATCTGAATCTCCAGGCAGTGGTCGTAATGTCCTATTGTCAAAGTCCCTCCCAAAAGGCCAGGGGAACTTCAAATCAGATGGTGGTATTCGAACAGGAGATGGAGATGTAAAATTGAAAGAGTCTGCCATTAAAGAAAGAACATGCTTGGATGTCCACCCAGCAACATATCCATTAGGGATGTCCATTCCCTTAGGACCCAGTGACTCTGTGTTACAAGGAATGACAATGGAGAAAGATGCTGCAGGTAATCAAGGTTGTAGATCATTAGACAGAAGTGAAGTTAGTTTTGTAGGGGAAGGTTTTGATATCAAGAACCTCAAGATTCTTGTGGATTCTTCTTCTACGGACTCAAGCAACATGTCATTTACAAAGGAGAAAGTCAGTGATTCACCACCTAATCTGTCTAAGGGAAGTTTCAAGGTTGACCCTTTACCTGAAACCCTCAGTGCGCTTTGTGGGGTAGGGACACCAAATGGTAGCAGAGAGACACTATCTTTAGCACTGTCTCCTGGGTATATGCTCTCCCATAGCCTGTATGAGAGTGTAGACTCTGAGCAATATCTCACCTGTATGTCACAGCACAGTTCCCCTACCATTTCCCAACTCTCTCCAGTGGCCATTCTGGAAAGTGACAGTTTTCAAGAAGGCAAGCCAAAATCTGGTTCATCCAAGGAAGTCCTGACAACAAATGACCGATCTCAGAGGACCATTTCAGAACTACAGCAAGACCCAGCTGAGATTTCTCAAGAAGCTTTGCCAAAAAATGGAGGTATTTCTCAATATGATCCTTCAAACCTACCAGTATCTCTTACCTTTTTGACAAAATCTGTCTCTTCAGAGAATACTTTAGCAAAAAGTGACATTATAAAAGAGGCCATAACAGGTACTGTTACAAATGGATCAGTAAAAAAATATGATCCCCCAATGGACACAATGATAAACCATGATTTGCTACATGAGAGAATTCCTGATACCTTTGAGCCGATGACAACAAGGGCAGGGGAAGAACTTTTAATGTTAGATCCTCAAACATTTATGGATAATGATATTTGCTCAACTGAGCCTCATCAGTCCCACCATGTGCAATGTGATGGTGCTCTAGAGGATCTGGAGATTATCACAGATTTTTGTCAGTCCACTGAGAATATGCGTGTCTCTGATTTTGTATATGAGCCAAACTCTAGCGTTACTCAGGACTTGGTTATGACAGATTTGCTCCTGGAGAACATGTTTGTGGCCCAGCATGCTGTGACACATTCTGTTGGCACAAGCCCTGTCACACACCCTGTGCCTAGGGAGACTTGCACAAACATGGAATTGTGTCCTGATTCTATTAAAGCATCACAAATAAGTAAAAATACACAAGCAACAATGACTGCAGCTTTTATTCCACAAGGGGAGCACTTGGACAGCGCTATACACTGGTCTACTGTTCAACCACCTCTCCCTGAACCTTCATCCCTGGACTGGCTGACTTCAGGGCATGATCTCTTGATGAGCTCCCCCTTATCTTTGCTTGACCTCTCACCACTAGCCTCATCTACACCACATGTAGCAGTAGGTATTAATAGTCTGCCACTGTCCCCCTTTCCTATGCCCAATGCTCCAGCAAAATCATTGCCGCATAATGCACTGGCTGCTGCCGCTCTTCCCCCTGTATTTGCTGCATCGCATGATTTTTTCCCTCAGGAACAACATCAGGTAGCCTGTCATCTCAGCAGGTGAGGTCAAAAGTGTGATCTTTGAGATTAAATCAGTTTGAGGGTATGTACGAGTAACGCAGTCTCTCTGCAGATTCTGTTGTACATGTAGTTGCATATATATAAAAGAACTTATTAAAGAAATAACTAAAATTGTTGAGTGTTCAGATCTGCTTGAAATCTGCACTACTCAAACATCATCCCAAATTCTTGTGGTTTCTCATTAAGGAGATGGTTATTAGATTGGATTAGATTAGAGTGTGGGGATGCACTTTAATCTTATTCTTTTTCCTGGCTGGTGTCGTTCTCGTGCTTTCAGTCTGAACTTTGCTTTAACTTTCTTTAATTAATGTATAAATCAGACTCTACAATTTATGGGGTCATGTGGTATTTTTATTTACTGTTGTGGAGTATTTAACAATAGTTGTGCATTCACTCTGTTTTTTCCTTCTTGGTGCATAAACTCCCTCACCTTCCAATTCAGTAATTAATTTCTGATGTTTGCATGCCTTGTGTTATTTCTAGACTCAAAATACACTTTCATTCTCTTGTGGTTTCCGCAGTGGTGGGTGCATAGCTGTCTTTTGCCTGGACCAGGGGACTATGTGACTGCTTCCTACAACACATTATTTTGATTTCAGAGATAGCCAATTAAATCTACAACAATTAATGTGTGGTTTTGATGGTCCTACATTACTGTCAGTGAGTACTTACATATCTTTTGTTTCTCCCATCTTCGGGTGTTTTAGTCCACATCCAGTGAAGCCTTTGACACCTCCAGATGAGAAGAGGTCAGAAGGGCGGTCTGTGCTGGAGAAGCTCAAGTCCACCATTCATCCAGGAAGAGGTCAACAAGGAGACCAGGAACCTGAGAAGAAGGTATGTTTAGCTGTTTAATGTTACTGTTACTAACAATCAAGAGAAATATGCTGTGACAAGAAGTAAAGAACTGCCATTAAACATTTGTAGGGTTTCACTGTTACTGCCTTATACTCTTAGGTTAAATGATATAACCTTCAAAGCCTCTATGTAGAATTACTGAGAAAAACTGAGTCTTTCCCTATCATGAAGAGTTCCAGGTAGAAGCCTGGAATCTAAGAATCCTTAACTATGCAAAGAACCCTAGAAAAAAAGCCACTGAGTGCAGGCAAGCTTCACTAACATGACTATACAGATTCTTTTTTTAAATGTTGTTTGTGGTAATGTCTTTTCAACAACTTCTCAGCTTTTGGTGGAGGGTGGAGGCTCCTACTACCATCTAAACCACAGTGAGCTGGTGTCCCTCCTACTCCAGCGGGATGCCGAACTCCAACTGGAGAAGGAGGAGTATGAACGCCGTGGCTTGTTGCTAGAGAAGCGGGAGGTGGAGATTAAGAAGATGAAAGTTTTAATCCGAGATCTAGAGGATTACATCGACACTCTGCTAGTCCGCATTATGGAACAAACGCCTGCACTGTTGCAAGTACGTTCCAAAATGAAATGACCCGATAGAGATTCAGCAAACATTTCACTGTCACTTCACAAATCTTCCACGATCCCTGGGCAGAAGTTGCAACCCTGCACTGCTACTGCTACCATGAAAATGTAGAATGAAGCATTATTGAACAGGCACAAAAAATATATTTTTGGCATTCTTTGCTGTCACAAAATACAGTGTCTACCTTTGTGAGCCTCCCATATGTGGTCAGGTGTGCCCACCCCCTCCCTTCCCGACTCCCACAATTCTTATTCTTATAAGAATTTCTGAGAAATTTTATTTAGTTGATGCTCACCTCCTCTAAACAGATGGACAGGTGCACCTGTCCAGCTAGTTACCAAAGTTGCCTGTCAATCAAAGGAAGGTGTGGTCTGGTTTTAGGAAAATTGGGTGAATAGCCTTTGCTGCTTGAAATAATGCGTTATCCAAATGTTCTCTTTTGTTCTTCCATTCTCCTCACATTAATGGGACCTATCTCATTTAAGCTCATAAAACTATGCTGCTTGAACAGGCCGATTCTATAGATGTCAAGTTAGCAAAAAAAAAAAAAGATATAACTTCAAAAGAAAGCAGAATTGGTCAATTCACATCTGCTTGTGCCTCATGTCATGTCTTCCGCACTTTACTGATAAGCATAAGAGTAGAGGCACGCATTAAGCTGCTGGTTCCTCAGTCTGTGTCCCACAACCAGTCCCCCTCCCATCCTGCTCGAGCTAACATGAACACATTGCTGCCAGTGCTTTCAGGTGTAATGAACAGGATATATACTGTTCTTACTGCATATATGCCACTCTGGTGAAATGCCAAATGCTGCCTTATCATATGTCTCTGTTCTGTTATTGGTGAAATCATCACTTTTCATCTCTGTACCTTACCTTGAAGTGTGACTGTAAGGGACTGTATGTTCAGACCTGATTACCAACAGACTGTTAGGTTAAATCAGGTAATGTCATAGGCTATTACTGCCTCGGTGTTGAGCGATGAACAAACAGTACTGTCTATAAGGGAGGTGGATGATTATGGAATACTAAATGCCAGAAGTTGCTATAATTCAGTGTTGCAGTATTCCTAGTGCAGCCATGGCTCCGGCCTGTGTCAGTGTGCCTGCAGTGTTATTCTGATGTTACTCAGATGTTGCCACTGTCAGTGTTTTTTGCAGCATAGCACCATCTGTAGTTGTGTGGTAGCAGCCTGTGTAACAGCACTTTCAAACCACACATACACTTAATTAAATGGTTCTTCCTCAAAAGCATAAGTACTGAGCAAACACAAATACATGCACATATACACTGCACTAGCTCATTCTCTGAACCTAAGATATTTACAGTATTCCTGTGCTACTGTAATTCTTATAGTCCAGCTAAGCTAGAAAATCAGAGATCAATATATTACATGTAACTTGTCAAAAACATACAATTAGAAGCACTTAAAGTTTCACATGTTCTGCCTCTTACTGAATTATGATCTCTAGCTCTTAGGTTGTGATTGATTATGTAAATTGAATGACTTAGAGTGGTATGGTACTGTGTTGTTTGAGTGGACTCATGGAATATTAATGTCAGTCAGAGACTAAAGTTTACAATTCTTAATAAACCTGTTGTTTTACCTTTGTATGTCCTTATTTAAAGGATATAATATTTAAGCTTTGTTTTCTTTTTTCCTTTTTCTTTTTTGCCCATTAATTTGCTGTTCCACAGAGGTTACGTAAAGTTCTGTTATCTGTTCTAAATTCACTTTTGTGTCACTTTTACTTTCTTCCCTTTGGTTCCATTTTATCATCTATTGAAGTTGTTTATTTATTTTTCCTTTTAGGTTTTACTGCCTTTTATGCTTATATGCTGTTCTGTCAAACTATGTGTTCATCAAGATGTTTTCACGTTTTTCTCGTTAGAAGTCTTATAATGTAGGAAGCAATAGTGCAGAGTGCTAGAGAACTGTGAAAAGCCAGATACAGCCTGCAGTCCAGTAAGGAGGAACAAGTGCCCTTGACTTAATGTCATGTTGTAGAATGTGTCGGTGGAATGAGTATAGAAACCATTATTTGTGATTTTAATTGTTAATTTGTTAATCAAAGCTGCATTTCTGTAGCAGAACCTCTGGTAAGTTTGAAAATAAAAACAATTATTTGTGTTTATTCCATTCCTACACTTTTGTTCCTGTAATTCTAAAAAAGCTAATTTACCATTATCCTTATTTTGTTTGAAATAAAATGGGCTATCACACTGCATTATTTAACAGTTGATTGGTATATATTAACAGTTACATACATAGTTGACTTTTTTGCATTTCTGCATTGGACAGGACAGGTCCAGGTGAAGCTCACGGATGCTGAATACTCCTCAGTAATGTTTCATTTTTAAATCAAGTCTTTCCCTGAGGTGCTGTTCTCTGGGATGTCCAGGTTGTCTTATGCCTGTCCCTAGATGGTAACCGTTTGCTTGTTTGATTATTGTATTGATAATCCTATTGATAATCGAAAGGGAACACTAAAATCAGATCTCTGATTTGTCCTTTTGCATCTCTCAATGAAATAAACTCTTTTCACTTTAGGATGGCATTTTGGATGTTTTTTGTAAATCTTGTGTGGTCAATGGGGGGATGAGAAAATTTGAAGTGACATTGTTTAGTTTTGTATTAGTATATAACAACATGGGGTCATACAGACTACAGTGCAAATATAATAATAATTAAAAAAAAGGCCAAATAGTGGCTAAGATTTAATTATTGTGAAAAAAAATCTTATAGTGATATACATATCAGTAGACCCATATATATATATATATATATATATATATATTTTATTGGTCGACACCTTAATAATTTTTATTCAAATCCAGAATACTTGTTTAATTCACTTAATAGTTGGTCCAACATAGCTGAATTAAATGGCCGGTTTTATTTATCATATTAAGCTAAAATGGACCATAAAATATTTTTTCCCTCAATAAAATAGTTATTTTCCAGCTCTCAACATTTTGTATTATAGAGGCCATAAACAACATGGATAATGTAAAAATACCTCTCAATGATTATGATAATATAATCAACCTTATATAAAATTTACAAAAAATATTGACTAATTGTTTGGCCAAAAGATGTGGACACCTAATCACATGTACTTGATGAACATCCCATTCCAAAACCATTAATATGGAGTTTGTCTCCCCTTTGCTGGTATAATAACCTTCACTCTTCTAGGAAGGCTTTCCAGTAGATTTAGGAGTGTGGCTGTGGAGATTGACCCATTCAGCCATAAGAGCATTAGTGAGTTCAGGCACTTATGTCAGGTGAGGAGGCCTGGAGTGCAGTCAGAGTTCCAGTTCATCCCAAAGGTGTTCAGAGGTCAGGTTCTTCCACTCCAGACTTGCCAAACCATGTCTTCACGGAGCGCACTTTGTGCACAGGGGCATTGTCATGCTGGAACAGGGTTGGGTTCCTTACTTTCAGTGAAGGGAAACTGTAACGCTACAGCACACTACTACATCCTATATAATTGTGTGCTTCCAAAATTAAGACAGCAGTTTGGGGAAGACACACATATGGGTGTGATGATCAGGTCTGCACATATTTTTGGCCATATAGCCCAACTTACCTGACAATAGCCTATAATTTTAATATTTAATATATTTATATAATAAAATTGAATGGAATATAAATACATTTTGTTTAAAAAGCATCATGATGTGTTCTGTATAAACGGTAAGTAGACTTTCTTTTTTGGGGGTGGGGGGGCTCAAAAAAAAAAGACAAAACAAACTAAAAACAAAAAACAAAAAAACTACATTACCCAAAATGCAAGGAAACGATGACTAGACATTTAGGGGGCGTGGCCGGATTGGGTGTTATTTGAATCTCACACTGCATAAGACCGAGTGCACTTCAGCACCAACTTTCACTGCCACTGCGCGGGGTTTGGTCAACTATGTCTGAGTCCACACTGTATCCTCACTTTAGACTTGGCGAGTCTCGGTTTGATCAGGTAAATGTGGGGGAACCCCACTGCATGACACACACACACACACACGCACGCACGCACGCACGCACGCTGCCCGATCGGTTCACTAATTAATCAATATTTGTGCGGAATAAAAAATTAAAATAGTAAGACGTGCTATATGTTATGTGTGCTGTGATAATTTGACCGGCTTGCTTTCATACCGGAGATTTTGTGCGGAAATCACACTGATAGAGACCCCTATTGGTGTTAGAGTGCCACTGCACAGACACATGGCTGCATGCAAGACAAATAGCAGGACATGAGGTTGGTTGTCACTCTTTTCAGTCTGGCTGTCATAATTCTTGAATCAAACTGATAATAGCCACACTTATATGTAATGAATGCACAGAGTGTCATGCACAGAATGAATGCATCATTGGTAAAATGATTTTATTAGCATGATAATAAACCAGGTATAATGACAGGCATTAAACCTCATGCCAAACTTATGTGGAAGGAGTACTGTAATAAAAAAAAAAAAAAAAAGAAACAACATAGAACATATGAAACATGAATAGAATGTTGGGAGTATGTACAGGACTAGAGGCAGCTGGTCATGATATTTGATCTGAGGACTAAAATCTAATGTCTATCAGCAGCTTGACTGTGAAATTGTTCGAGTTGAGCAATGCATTATATCACAAGGCCTAAGGCGCAAGAATGATGTGGGGCAAACTATTACACCCCCACAAACACACGCTTAAAGACACATAGGCAGCTGCATTCTTGATTTCAACTTTTCCTGTACTGGGTTCATGCCATGTTTGCTCCAAATACAAAACATGGTAAACAGAAACGTTGTAACCCTTCTACTCAAATAAAAACCACTAAGCTTAAAGTGCTGCCATTTGTGCTTTTGTGTGATTTTTTTTAAATTAAAATTTTGATTGGACAATGTGTGTTAAGTCTATCTACTTCATAGTTTATCCTCCAAAGAGATATTGGGGGGGGAATATGACAGTAAATAATCCTCGTTAATTAATTCATTTGAGATAATTAAACCCATGACTATATTTCATATGTGCCTTCTCAGTAACTGCTGATTATTTGTTATGACTGTGTCAGAGAAGCGTGCTGAAAAGCCCAAATGGACACCAAATCTTAGGCACATTTCACTCTGTGTAGTCAACTGTTGCTGCATGAATCTACAGTCTGAGCTAGAAAGACATCGGCCTAGCCTTGCTTCTTCATACCATTCTGTTTTTTTTCTTACACACCCATTGGCAGTGTTGTTTTGTTTGGTCCCTGCTAGCCCATTTATACCAGCTGCCCCTGTAGGACCCCTGTATCAAAAAATCATTTTACTTGACTAAATTGAGCAATAATTAATTAATTAGTAACTAATTCATAATTAAGCAATAATATTCAAAGCAGTTTATCAAATGAACAATTTAAAGGCTAAATACAAGAGAGATGTAAATATTGGTGGACAGTGTTTAGATAGATGCATTCATGCAATTTATATGTGTACATGTGCATAATCTATGTGTTGTGAATTTATAATTACGAAAACAATTACAAAAGTGAACCTGAAGGTCGTGAGTTCGAGTCACAGGGCCGGCAGGGATTGTAGGTGGGGGGAGTGAATGACCAGCGCTCTCTGCCACCCTCAATACCACGACTGAGGTGATAGGAACCGAACCCCCAACTGCTCCCTGGGCGCCGCAGCAAAAAAGGCTGCCCACTGCTCCGGGTGTGTGTTTACGGTGTGTGTGTGTGTGTGTGTGTTCACTACTGTGTGTGTGCACTTGGATGGGTTAAATGCAGAGCACAAATTCCGAGTATGGGTGACCATACTTGGCCACAAGTCACTTCACTTCAGTAAATTGATTTTAAGGTGTTTTTGATTAGCAACCAAAATTTTATTTTGAGGTATGAGGTAACAGAAAAACTCTCCCCACATCAAATTTCTTGCAACCAGTAATAAATTAGATTACCTTCTGCCTTTATAGATTAACATTTCATTATTTTTCATTTTTAAACAGCATTAGATGATATAAACATGTGACGCCTAACTCCGTTCTCTCCTAGTGATCTCTGCTGCACTTGAAACAGTATTTGAAAATCTGTACCAGTTCAAGGCCTGATCTTTGCTGTTCTCTCACTAGCTGGTGCCGGATGGACGTGTGTGTTTGTGTCAGTTTGATCAGCACGATTATGCTGTAACAAATGACAATAACAAATAAGCCATGCCCCAGTTCACTATACCATCAAGTAACCTACGCCTTACATCAGTGTTTTTGTGAGATGTACTGGCAAAAAAAAAAAAAAAAAAGATTTATTCTGTCTAAAAGAATGAAAGTTTCAGGCCACAAAGTTGTGGCTTTATAAATGATTTATTTTATACCACATTTGCCTACATTATATGTTGTAAATGTTGAAAAAATCCAAATGATAAAATTTTCATGCTTAATGATGGGCTCCAAATAACTATTTAATTATCCGGTGTTCATGATCAGTGTCAGTGCTCGAATGTTAAAGGATATTCTGAATGCATAGACTGCAGATGTGCTGTAATTAGCTCCATGCTAAGCGAAAGCCTGGGAACAGGTGAATATAGCCGTCTGTTTTCAGAGATATAGTAGAGTAAAATATGGTGTGAAAAGCGGAACTTTGCCAAACACACACACACACACACACACACACACACACACTTGTGAAAACTTTAATTGCTTTCACTGCTTATGAACTAGCAGACAGTTGGTGTTTGTAACAAGGCAGTTGCACCTGGTGGCAAAAACAACTGGCTAGTCCTGCTGCTGAGACCTGCATGCACCAGCTGCCTCTTAGAACCTACAGACTGAGGCTGGGGCTTTAGAAATCTGTAATATGATCTAATATAAATAAATCTCAAAATAATTAAAACTAATTAAAAATGAATTGGAGAAAAGCGTACTTTTTAAAATTTCATTTTGAAACAGCTGCTTCAGAGGGTCATTATATTCATCTGTCATTATGTTTGAACCATTCCTCGCTTTGAGGAGATAATGCTGCAGGATTGTTTATTGTGTTTTCTGTGTGTCCCAGGGGTCCTTTTATGGGAGGTTAAGACATTTCCTGGATGTGATTGACCCTCGTACGCTCTTTGTATCAGAGGTATGTGAGAAATGCATTTGCATTCTGGGTATAAAAAGAAAAAGTGGGTGTGCCAGAATAGAGCAGCTTTGAAGTGAATGGGGAAAAAAATGCCAACTCTTTGACTCAGTGACCATGTAAGAGTGTGTGTTATCGGCAGATAGTTTAGAGTTAAATCATGTAATGCCAAATCGTTTACTCCAAGTCTCAAACACATATGACTAAAAATTTGATTATGTAGATATGAAGCAAATAATTGTTTTGACTAAAATGAAATGAGTAAAAGTGTTTGGGGTGGTTAGTGGCAAGTGGTTATTTTCTTAGCATTTGAATAACCACTTCTATTTGGTTGAAACATATGAACATGTCAAATGTTTACAAAGAATGTCTTTGTATTTGAAAGGGTATACTTTTCCATCTTAGAGTCATCTAAATGAATGTGTGAAACTCTTGGAACACTTTAAAGATGGCACTTTACCCACAGGTGTGACAAATGCACAGGTAAGGCTGTTATACATCATATTTCTATACATTTAGTGCACACACACATACAAACACATGCAAACACACACAAAAGAAAAGAGTATTATTTAAATAAGTGCTCCCTAGAAAATAATTTCTGCTTTGCGGATCTGGATTTATGTTTGGTTTGCATTGATTGGCTGATTCAGTAAGCGTTGGGGAGCTGATGACAGGTGTCGAGGAGGTCATAGTCCACCGTGAGAGGGTGTGTGGTCAATATGTGTTTTGAAACCAGGTTCCATGTACCTGAATGCACCTAGCCTATCCATCCCATTCACATACCATTACTTTTGTATTTATTCATCGTTTTTTTCTTTTCAAAAGGTCACAAATTAAGTATAGCTCCTCCTTTCCTATTTTCTAGCTTTGGGAGGCTCAGAAGGTAAAACAGGTGAGTCCAAACCTTCATTAGTGATTCCTGAAATAAGAGCCTAACTCTTAGACTCCTTTAAATGATCAAATGCTATGTACATTCACTCATAAATACTCATGGACAGATACTCTTTTAGTGTTAAGTAGAATAATGAAGTGATCACAAGTTGTGTTAGCCCTTGTGTTTGTCTTCTTATACCCCGCGTCTCTTTCTTACTCCCCCTCGGTGCTTTCTGTGTGGCCGTTACACCCACAGGCCATCTTCCATCCAGACACTGGAGAGAAGATCCCCATGCCCTTTCGCATGTCAGGTGAGGGTGTCAGCATGCCTCTAACGTGTGAGTGTGTGTCGGTTGGCTGTTTGCTCCTTGTTACCAGCACAGGAGACCTGGCAGAATGGCAGGCGAACTGTGTGGACTGAGCGATTGGGAAAGGTCACACTCAGCTGGATTCTGATTAAAGCCTTCGGCTCCTGCTGCCTGGAACTGCTGTTGGGCCTCTCAGAAATAGGAGTGTTTTAGCCTGGTGTTAACACAGCTATTTAAAGACTGAGAGAGAGAAAGACAGAAGAAGACCTGTTTGCTGAAAAGGGTCATGGCTACTTCAGGAATGAATGCTAGAGTCTTTTTAAACTAATCACAGTGGTATTACCAAGTGAAAGGTCAATGATAATAATATGTTGGAGTCTGTCTATAAGGTATTTTTTCCCAGTTTTTTAAAGCTTTCACTTATTCAGCATTTTCTCTGTCATTTTTTTTGTTTTCTTAGGTTATATCCCCTTTGGTACGCCAGTGGTAAGTTATTTATTATGCAAAATGAAGAGCACGAGAGCAGCCGTACTATAAATTTAGCTTCTTTTGGTTTGTTCGAAGAAGACTTTCCAGCCAAACTATATTTTATCACATGGAACATTTATTAAGCTGCTGTGTACTTTAAAAACCTCTTGTTTCTCATAACTGCTGTCCACTCTGACAGGTTGTGGGTCTCCTACTTCCCAATCAGACCCTTGCATCTACTATATTCTGGCAGGTACAGCCCTTTCTTTGCGACAGTTAAGTGTTCATTGATGAAAATGCTAGTTTATTGATGATTCACTCTCCTGTCCTGTTTTTTTTCCCTCTGTCTGGGTCTTTCAGTGGCTGAACCAGAGCCATAATGCTTGTGTGAACTACTGCAATCGTAACGCATCTAAGGTGCAGTATAAGCAGCGCAGTCTCCTCCAGGGTGCAGTAGAGATGTACAAGTAGTGTTGCAGTTATTCCAACTTGAAGAGCACTTCTGGTGGTCTTAATAACTCAATTTGATTTATTGGAGTCTTGAATTATTTGAGTCTCACACCGGTTTTTACTGGAGCTCTAAAGCTGCGTGTACATGTAACACACAGTAGATATAAAGAAATGAAAGCCTTTGTATTAATTAGTTAACTTCAATATTCCATCTACCTGTCTTTACTGTTCTCACTGCCATTTCAAAACCATTGATTCTGTTTTGTAGTCTGCAGGGATGTCAAAATTCTTTCAGGGATACCTGGGTGCAGTCAGCAGTGCAGTTACCATTGCAGTGAGTTTAACACAGACATGCAACACAGGACACAAACCCCTAGTTTTCAAGTGCGCCACACAAAGTGTTTAGAATGTATTTGATCCTAGATGTCAAGTATAGATTTGTCAGTCATTGCCTCTGTGCACCAGCTAAGAGCTCAGATCTCAGCACATGCGTCCATATGACCACGCCCCCCTGTGTCCTCTAGAGCCAATTAGCTGCCCTGCTGGGTGGCGGTTTGATGCCCTGGGGCACGACAGCCATAACCACGGTGACGGCAACTACAAATGGCCCCATGCCTGTGGGAAGTGAAGGGAGGGGTCACTAATTAAAACTCAAGTCCTGACGAGGCCCCCTGCTGGGGAGGGGAGATGGAGGGGAAAAGGGGAGGGCTGTTAGATGGCAGTTAGACGGGCCTGTAACAGGAGCTGCTGGAAATGACCAGAGACTCCCAAAGACAGGCAAGAAGCAACTTCACACGGCCTGTCATGACCTGTCACCAAGCCTCATGGGTCCTTAGGGGACCTGTTGTCGTTGTGCAAAGGAAAACAAATTTATTAATTAAGTGTGAGAGTTTTCATCCAAAGAGTTCTACTTAAGGACATTTTTGCTATGTTTAAGATATTACTGATATTACTGATAATAAGATATTACAAGTGTACTTTACAAGGAACTGCTCTCAACATGCATCTACTACCCAGCGAAATGATTTTGTGATTATAAGTCATTCATGCAGTGCATTTGTGTAAAGGTTATTTAACTGCGTACTGATATTGTCCAGTGACCTACCATCACTATAACGGATTCTCTCTCCTTTTATTTCAGTTCTGAACAGTGATGATAATGATATATACTCAGACCTGTGATGAACGTGGTCTTCTAGCAGCTCTGAAAGATTTATTGAGCAATATGGATGCTTGTAAAGCTGCCTGCCCAGAGATAATAAGAAGCTTACTGAAGAACTTGGTGCTGTTGTTAATGTGTGGATTAGGGTTGAGTTTATACTGAAGGTTTAAGTTAGGGTTAGTATTATTATGGTTAGGTTTTGAGATGAATTTGTGTTATAGGTTAGCTTCTACCCAGTGGATCATACTTGGTTTGAGTAGTGTTACATAATAGCTTTTCAAGTGTGTTTGTACGTACATGTGTGTACTTTATAGGTGGGACTGAATGTTCTGATTCAGAGAGCTGAGCGTTTCAGCCCAGCCACAAGACTTCTGGTCCAAAGATTCATCCCTTTTCCTGCTGTTGGTATGTATGTATACGTGTGTGTGTGTGTGTATGTGTGTATGAAGTGTGAGTGTTTTAGAGTATTTCTTGTCAAAGGTACCCACCTCCCTGTCTTGCAGGCCTTATGAATACTTAATGATTAGAAACAAGACGTAATTAAATGATTGAATCAGTAGAGCTAAATATTAATTCATTAAGATCATGCGAGTGTTTATGTCATGTCATCTTCTGTCTGAACGCTCATTGCTCTGTGTTTGTAATTGTAATGACACGTGTGTGTGCTATCCTTTAACCACCAATACATTAAGTGTTTGTTTATTTTTGTTTATTGGTGTGTTCTATTTTGACTAGTGTCAGAGGGGAATCGCTGGAATGCTATCTCACTGTTCCATTAGCGTTCTGCGGCTCTAACAAGGCCAGAGGGGCTCTGAGAGACAGTCCCAGGATGCCGTGGGGATACTTGGCTGTAATTAAATTGTTTTTGTCCCCTCACCCCTCCCCTTTAATTAAATCAGCCAGTCCCCCCTTACCTTTTGGCTTGGGTAACACAGCCTCGTTAGCTCTTGGTTGCTGCTCTCTAATTGGTTAATTAGGCCTAAAGTGCTCTCTGTGTCAGCACAGGGATACGCGTCTCCAGGTCGCCATGTCATTGTTGTTGTTATTGCTGTTGTTTTTTCCCCAGTGTTTATTTATAAAAGGTCATTAAAATGAGCTAATTGGACACAATAGAGATGATTGGTTTGAAATACTGCCTTAATTTTCATTTTTGTCCTTTATTTTGATGTTTTGACCTTATTGCAAGTGTCTAGCTCAGGTCTGGAATTCTGTTAATGTCTGAAGACATGCTTCAGGCGTGTGTAAGCTTAGTGCATCAGCTTCATTTATCTGCACTGTGTGTGATTTTCATATCATTCTGACACACATAGGAGACTTAAAGTAGAGATCATTTACTGTACATGTTCTGATTGAAGTGTTTTGCTGTTTTTAAGCTTGTTTGTTTACACGTTAGTTTGTGTGTGTGTGTGCGCGTGCGTGCGTGCGTGTGTGTGTGTGTGTGTGTGTGCATGCGTGCGTGCGCGCTCATGTGTATGGTTAATTGATCTGGTCTAAACCCCTCAGAGGTGAATAGCTATTTACTCAGCCAATTAACTCAGCCCCATAACACTGCAGCGCCAAACACTGATAACTCACAACACAAGGCCTGCAAATTAAAAATGCTTCAGGCTTTCTCTCTTTCTTTCTCACACACACACACACACACACACATACACACTCACACATGCACTCACACACACTGAGTGAACTGAGTAAATCACTGTCCTGTTTTAATGTTATTGGGATTTGTGTAATGTGTCGAGCTACTTTAAAGTTGTATTTTAATGTTTTAATCTTATTACTTTGTTAATTAAATCACCAAACACATCCTTTAACTTTAATTATAACAGTGTGTTTTGTCTGGGTTGTTTAGTACAGCACTGTTGCTGACAAAGATTTCTTAATCATATTTTGAATCATTTTTTCTGCTCCATTCAGTAAAAATAGAAGCATATGTAAGTCTTCTCAATTAAGAGGATCTCTCCATCCACAAGATGTCCAGTGAACATTTATTTATTTACAGCTCCTGTTCTAACCACCTTTTCTGCCTTTTCTGTTCCTCATAGCAAGTGCCAATGTGTGTAATGTGTTGCTGATGCGCCACAGCGAGCTGTCTGAAGGCATCAGTGTGCTGGATGAGCATGGTAACATAGTGGCCACCTCTAAGCTGGCAGCCAGACGCGTGAGTGGACACTGAGAGCTTCTCATATACATACACTATAAATACAACACATATGGCAACAAATAAATTCAGTCAGGAGATGCTTGACTCTATCCACAGTTGTGCTCAAAAGTTTTTGGACCCTTGGAGAATTGGTAATATATGTACCATTTTTAAAGAAAACATGAGTGAGCAGGCAAAACACATTTATTTCTTATGGGATTCATATTCAACTGTAGGATATAACGGAATGGCACAATCATAAACAAAACATGGCAACAAAGAAAAAAATGAAATGACCCCTGTTCAAAAGTCTGCATACCCTTAGTTCTTAATATTGTGTATTGGTCCCCTTTAGCATGAATGACAGCGTGCTGTGTTTCGTAATAGTTGTCTATGAGGCCCCAAATTCTTGTGGGTGGTATAGCTACCCATTCGACTTGGCAAAAAGCCTCCAGGTCATGCAACGTCTTTGGTCATCTTGCATGAACCACATGTTTGAGATCTCCCCAGAGTGGCTCAATGATATTAAGGTCAGGAGACTGATGGCCACTCCAGAACCTTCACCTTTTTCTGCTGTAACCACTGGAGGGTCAGCTAGGCCTTGTGCTTAGGGTCATTGTCATGCTGGAAAGTCCAAGAGTGTCCCATGCGCAGCTTTCGTGCAGAAGAATGCAAATTGTCTGCCAGTATTTTCTGATAACTTTCTGGCAACTGAACCATGCAGCTCATTTTTGTTCAAGTATCGTCATATTGTGCTCCTTGAAACAAACACACTGTCTTTTTCCGGAGCAGCCTGTATTTCTCCTGAGGTTACCTGTGGGTTTTTCTTTGTATCCCGAACAATTCTTCTGGCAGTTATGGCTGAAATCTTTCTTGGCCTACCTGACCTTGGCTTGGTATCAAGAGATCCCCGAATTTTCCACTTCTTAATAAGTGATTGAACAGTACTGACTGGCATTTTCAAGACTTTGGATATCTTCTTATATCCTTTTCCATCTTTATAAAGTTCCACTCTCTTGTTACACAGGTATTTTGACAGTTCTTTTCTGCTGCCCATGGTTCAGTATCTAGCCTGCTCAGTGCATCTATGTGAGAGCTAACAAACTCATTGACTATTTATACACAGACACTAATTGCAATTTACAAAGCCACAAGTGTGGGAAATTAACCTTTAATTGCCCTTTAAACCTGTGTGTGTCACCTTGTGTGTCTGTAACAAGGCCAAACATTCAAGGGTATGTAAACTTTTGATCAGGGTCATTTGAATGATTTCTGTTATCATTATGATTTAAAAAGGAACCAAACAACTGTGATGATAAATGGCTTCATATCCTTAAATAAAATACTTTTTTTTTGCATGATCAGTCATATTTTCAAAATCAATGATTTTGCCAAGATTTCACAATTTCTGCCAGGGTATGCAAACTTTTGAGCACAACTGTGTATGTGTGTGTGTATGTGTGTGTGTATGTGTATGTGTGTGTGTGTGTGTGTATATTTATATATGTATATATATATATATATATATATATATATATAGTATGTATGTATGTATGTATGTATGTATGTACTTTTAAGCAATATTGTGGTCACATGTATTCAGTGGCATGTAAATTATAGTTATAAACTTAGCTTATTTTGTCAAAAACCTTAATTCCAAAGTCTCAGATTTCCTATTTGTTAAGTCTTTCTTGATTAGGAGCTTGAGTGATGAGTGGTTTGTGTGCAGGCTGTGTTGGAGACAGCCGTGACCCGCATAGTCCTGCCCATGCCTATCCTGGTGCTGCCACCCATGCTGATGGCCATGCTGGAGAGGTCAGCACTTGTTTATTCTGTTCTGTTTACAGTTCTGAATTAGAATACTTGATACTTGTGTAACTATTTGTCATACAGAGTAAGTCCTAGCATGTAGCAGATAGATGATATGTTTTATGTGCATGTACATGCAGGCTTTTCACCACTTTAAGCAGTTTTTTTTTTTTTTTACTGTAAAAAGATCTTAAGATAATTTTTACAGTAAAAAAAAATTCTATTCTAGATAATTAATAATTAATAGATAATTTTATAGATAATAATTAATAGATAATTCTAGATAATTTTTTCTAGAAAAAAAAGCCTATTTCTAGATAATTCTTTTTTTCTAATTTCAAGTATTTATTTCTGGAAAAAAAATAATAAAATTAGTAAATTAGTCTAGGAATTGGCTTAATGGTTTTAAGTGTTGCATAATAATCTTATAATGAGAAATATTAGATAAAAGTTCCTTTATTCAAGATATCTTCAATTCCTAAGATATTATATTTTGCAGTGTTGTATTTGTGTGTCTGTCTTATTATACCTGTGGGTAGCTGTAGTACCTGTAATAGTCTTCTTCTTGCATGGGACAGGAGCTCTGGGAGCGTTTGATAGGGCTGACATGTTCTATTTCACCTACTCCTCAGTTTTCATAACATAACTCACAGGTGTGTGTGTGTGTATGTGTGCGCGCGTGTGTGTTAGCAAACGGTGAGTTGTTCTGTGCAATGCTGCCAGTCAGCTCACCATCACTGGCGTTCAATAGAGCGAGAACATGAGAGGAGAAAGGTCAGTCTAATGTGGGGTTTTGAAAGAGAAGTGTGTTTGATGGATTATCGTGTTGAGAGAAGTGTGTGTGTTACATGTGTGTGTGATGGTTGAACCTTTAACACAGATTTCTACCTGCAGGTCTCTTACTGTCTGCCGCTTCCATTCACTATGAGTGTTCATGCGCTCCTCTCCTTTTCTCCCGGCCTTTCTCAGACCAAATTAAGAGTGATTGATGACCATGATGACATATCTTAAGCAGCTGATGGACATGATAAAAGATCTTTAACATACTTCTTTCATTACAGCATTGCTTGGTCCCGCCCCTTTTCTCTCCCTCCCGTTACACACACACACACACACACACACACACACACACACACATATAGTTTGCGCACATGCAGAGTGCCTGGTCGTGTCTGTTGGCCAATTAAAGCTCATCACGCGTATGTGTTGATGAAGTCGTCATTAAGCAGCCGTTGCCTTCATTAAACCAGGACTGCTATGGAGGACTCCTGCCGAGCACGCTATCCCACAAGCCCCCACGCCGCACTGCGGCCGAGAGTGAAGGCTGGGGGAGGTGTCAGCACAGAGTGATCTCACACCACACAGAGGAAGTGTCAGAGAAAGAGGGATTTTAATGATGATTACTGGAATGCCCATGATGCTGAGAGTTTTTATTTTGTTGTGGAATTGTGTGTGTGTGTGTTTGTGTGTGTGTGTGTGTGTGTGTGTGTTAGACTCCCCTTACTGCAGACGTACCCTCGCCTTGTGCTGCCTGTGCACAGCTTGGTGTGTCTCTGTGCATTCAGTCTGGCTCTGCCCCTTGCCATCAGTCTGTTCCCCCAGAATAGCCAGGTAAGAACAGCAAACACCCTGTATATACAAAGCACAATACAACATGCCTAATACAGCACAGCACAATACACACAACCCAACTGCATAACACAACAAATCTCAGCAGAACCATACCACATTACACCTTAGCGCTTAATGAAACGCACAAAACAACAAAACAAAAACGCGGCAGCTCAACAGGACACTACATGACACAACACAGAACTACTCTTCTGTCCCATCTCTCTCTCTCCCTCTGTCTTTGTCTCTTGTGAAGAGGGTTATGATTTAAAATGGTCTGTAATAAGCTGTTCATCCATATGGTTACTGAACTGCAGACATATGTGCTGCCAACTTCTTCCATTCCTCTCTCTCTTCTCCCCTCCTCCTCTCCTCTCACTTTCTCGCTCCCTCTTTACACGTTTCAGAGGGTTCCAGACGAGTGCGTTCCCAAAAATCCGCCACTCCTGTACCCCCACCTTTTCACACCCCATGGCACGTCTGTTTCAGATTCTGCCTCACAAACTCGCACACTCCTTGCCATCTGTTTCTGAGCAAAATATTGCACGTTTTAGCTTTGCCTTGGACGTTTACCAACTCATCTCTTTATTTTTGCATTTATTATTTTTTTTAAAGCCTGCGAAAAATGCCTGTGAAAAATGCTTGAGGCTCTCATGGAAGAGATGGAAGCAGTTCTCTTAATTCACGTTTGATTAAACATTTTAAACATCTTAATGAGTGGATGTTTACGGTTAATGAATGTAATTTTTAGCTAAGAGATCAGCTCCTTAACATGGATATATAAAAAGAGGTACACACAACTCTTAATATTGTAGTACTCTAGGTAATTTAAGAGGAGTGTGAGAGGCATTGAGTTGAACAGGCTAATGATGACCCTGGCCATGTGTACATATTACGTCTTAGCTAAAACGAATTAGGATTAACTGATGATTACGCTTGAGTCAGAGATTAGTTCAGATTTATGGATATGTTGTGTCTGTCGAGTCACTAAACACTGTGTGTTGCTTCTCTCTCTGTCTGTATTTTTCTCTCTTTCATTCTCTCAGATTCATGTATCTCAGCTTGAGCCAGAGATCTCTGCAGCAACTGAATGCAAGTTCCTGACCTACAACAAAGGCCTTTAACCAATTAACCAGCTTGGCACTATGCGATAAACGACTCGGGAGACTCATGACTCGGATGTGTGTGTGGATTTTAGAATCACTTGCACACCGTGACAGGTGCATTCACACACCAGCGCTAATCACTTGTCTTCTTTGCAATCGAGCACGCCATTGGATAATCAAGGATATTACTGCCAAATCATCAGGAAATTAGCATCAGAATGACAGAACGAGTGCCTTAATTTTCTCGATTGTCGGTGTTTGTAAAATGCACGATAATGTAAATTGATTCCATTCAGTCAATACTTAATCAGTGACTATTTGACAGTGTTGACAGTTTAGTAAATTATCTGATGTTTTAATTGTCCTGCAGTGCAGGCGTTCAGACATGAGCTTGATTTATTCCTTAGAATAAGTAATACTAATAAGAAGCCATATGAGAGAAGAGTTTTTATGTACTTATACACTACACTAAGACCAGCTTGCCTACCTAAAAGATCAGTGTTGTAAATACCTGCACTTTATGACTGGTACATCAGTCTAACAGCAAAAATACACAGCAGTGACACTGCATTGAGGCAAATACTGTAGAAGTATAGTTCCCTATGCTAAGTTTTTTCCCTATCAAAATTAAACATTGTTACCTATTGCATAAAGCACTCTCCATTACGTACGTGCCAAACCACTTGTGTCTCCACTGATGCAGAAAATTGCTACTTATAACCTGCTTTGTCTTTCTGTGTCCGTATTTGTTAAGACTTATCTGACTTAGCTTAGTCTTGACTAACTGAGCAGCGACAAAGGCTCTAACAGTCCACCAACCACAAACACAGACACGATACAACACAATAATATTTCACCCAATTCTGCCTTCATACGCTTATGGTATTTGTATATATAAAACAAAGTTTTATCTTTATTTGTCTAATTCTCTTTTGCTTGTGGTGTTTTGTCAGGGCTGTAAGTTGAGTGATGTGGACTTTTGTCTTATCATTAGAGCCATCTACAGATTTGGAGGGAGGGGCCCTTTGTTTTTCTACCTGGTTCTCATGGCAACATGTCACGGTGGGCCATGGTGATAGAGGGTGGGACATGAAGCTGCATGCACAATCATTAACCATATAGAACAGCCTTAGGGATGCCACACACACACACACACACATTTACTACATTAAACCCTTAAACCATGCTTAAAGCCTTCATTCATTTTAAACTGTCAATTCTCCTGTCTTAAAAAAAGATTACCTCGATTCTCGATTAATGCTTTGCTTACTCAAAAAACAAATCTTGTAAATTTCTAAATAGAAATGCATGCAATGTATAGGGAAAAATATATGTGAATATACAAGCCATATTGCCAAGACTGTCCATATGTCAACATGGGAAAATAATGGAATTTTGCTTTATATTATTAAACATGAAATTAATTAACATAAATAATGACAAGCATCCTTAAAAGTTTAAATAAAGCAAGAACTAAGCAAATGCTGATTTTTTTTTATTTTTTTGACATGCATTTCTATTTAGAAATTTACAAGATTTGTTTTTTGAGTAAGCAAAGCATCCTATACTTGTGCCTATTTTTCACTACAGAGCAACAGGTCACCAGAAGTGATATTTTCCAAGTAAGCTATATGTATGGTGTGTGTGTGTGTGTATATATATGTATATATATATATATGAGAGAGAGAGAGAGAGAGAGAGAGAGAGATTCTTCATGAAAATATATAACATGCAATAAGTGGTATTTAAAACTCAAACATACAGACATTTTATTATTTCGAACAAGAAGTTTTTCTTACCATTAATATCTTGTTTCGCCTGCCCTGTAATGCCTAACAAGGTTGGAGACACTTGTTGATGGATCTTGGACCACTCCTTCATGTCCTCTTCAATTCAGACCACAGGTTTCCCATAGGGTTCAAATCCACAGACTGAGCTGGTCATTGCAGAGCACTGATTTTGTGTTTCTGTTAAAGTTTCTATGCAGATTTGGAAGTATATTTGGCTCATCATCTTGAAATCTTGAAAGGTGAAAGTGTACATATGGCCAAGTCTGAACCTCCTGGCAGAGTCGGTCATGCTTGGCAGAATTCATGATGCCATCAGTCTTTACAAGTTCACTTGAACCACCGGCCAAAATCCAGCCCCAAGGCATCAGTGATCCACTGTATTTTACAGCAGGTTTCAGGTGCTTTTTGTTGTATGCAGTCCTCCTTTTTATCACCAAAGATGCTGATGGTATGCATGACCTAAAGGTTTGATTTTGGTCTCATCTGACCACAACACACAATGCCATCTGTAGTTCTAATGACACTTGGTGAAGTTCAGATGCTGCATTTTATAAGACGCTCTCAAGAAGGGCCTCTTTCTGGCAACGCTTCCAGACAGCTTGTTGTTATGAAAGTGGTATTTAACAGTTTATTTTGAAACTTGACAACCACAAGAAATAAACTGTGCAATTCTAAAACTGTCATCTCTGGGTATTTTCCCCTCCTTCACCGTCATCCTCACTGTGTGTGTTGCAGCATTCTTCTAGGTCCAGATCCAGCTGTTTCAGACATGTGAAACTTTTTGTTATGGCCCTATTGTGCTTCATGGCATTTTTCTTTACTATTTTTTATATCCATTACCTGCTTTGTGTAGGTCAACAACCATTTCTCCTCATAGTAAAGGTTGAAAAAGTAATTTACTTATGTGCAACCTTATGTTTTTACCTTAGGAAAACAGGAATTCCTGCTGACCGAGAACAAATGGGGGGGGAAAAAAAAAATTTTTTTAAAGAATTAGTTTGCATTTATTTAAAATATTTTTAGGGGCAGAAATACTTTTAAGAGAAAATACTATTATTAACAAAAATAGCTATAGTTTGTCATATTGTTTAGATGGAAAATTTACAAAGTTGTTTGCATTGTTAATTTTATACAGTTGTTTTTTGCACATTTTTTTTGATTATATGAGGATCATCATCTATGTAGTCTTATCTAGGTGAAAGTGATTCTGGGTAATAATTTGTTAATGGATTGGTGTGAGAACTGTCTCTCTCTAGGAAAGCAGCCAAAAATACACACAAGTGTGGTATTTTGTGGTATTTTTTTTCCCCAAATCTTTGAACCCTGAGCCTTTGGCTATATAACAGAACAAGCGAGACTGAATATACTTTTTGACTAATGGTTTAGCGAATTAATCTATCATGCATATATACATTTATGAATCACTGAACGATATTTAAAATGAATTTTTTTTTTTACAGAATCCTTAATATACCTAGGAGTTTCTGCATGTTTATCCTTTTGTTTCCTTTCTTTTCGTGGTTGCATATGTGACCAGAGAGTGGGCTTTAGGAATGAATGGTATGTATGACGGAACGGTGAGCTTTTGAAGATGCAGTATTTGTGTGCACCTGTGTGCAGGATAAGGTGTCCTGTAAACTCATAACAAACCTACAGACACCTTTTTTTTTCTCTGCAACGTCTTTCTCTTTCCATCTAGCATGTGCCATTGTCTGTTTTTCTCAAGTGTCATCGTACTTGACTAAAACTCAACTGCAGACTTGGGGTCAAACACTGGGTTGAAAGGTCACCTCCAGGCTCCTTTAACACAGATTCCTTTCCTTTTTTGAGACTATTGAGGCATGATAAATAACACAGCACCAGCAGATGTTATCCTGTAAAAGGAAATGAAACGGCACTTTTAAACTTAAATGAAGTTTACTTGGTATGCCCTAATAATGTTATCTGTCATTTTATTCTTTTGTGTGTGTGTGTGTGTGAGAGAGAGAGAGAGAGAGAGAGAGAGAGAGAGAGAGAGAGAGATATGAGGTGGTCTGCTCACACCATATGTATGTCTTTATACACAGAATGAGAAGTAATTATTAAATAACAATATGATATAATTGGAGCGAACAACAAAAAGAACTACTGCAGAGGCAATTAGCCAAGAGCTGTTTCTAAAACATATTTATTATTATGGTCCCTTTCTGGGGAAAAAATTATATTTTAAATGTACTGTACATTATACAGGCATTAATGTGACAGTTGGCAAATATTCAGTAGTTTCTGTTTATGAGTCAGAGAAATATTCAGGAGCTGCCACACTGTAACCTGCATCCAGCAGCCTGCATTACCATGACTGAACAAGAACCGAGCATTCAGATCATCTCTCACACACACACACACACACACACACAAGCACTTACTCCTACACTGAGGGTAGATCGTGCCTAAACTGGCCTGTAAAATGATTCCTTGCATCTCGATTTGTTTGTTTTGCCATCACTGTCAACTGCTACCGGAAAAGCTTAATAAAAATCTGAAAAAAATCTAATGGTAGCAGGAATGGAAGTCTCAGATTAACGGAACTGTTCCCTTAAATAGAGATGCAATATAATTTTGTTTTAAGTAGGTTTAATCTCTATAACCATTATTAAAGAGTGTTCTTGTAAGTACAAAGCTAGTAATTGACATTAGTAGGTTAAATGCACTGACATGACAGTTGTGTCATGCTGGAAAATGAAATTATCTTTCGTGGTAGAATTAGTCTTCTGATGCCAGTGTTGTGGAGAAAGAGAGCAAAATCATACTTGAGAACATTTACAAAGAGAGAAAAAGAACATAGTGAAATTTACATGCTGACTGAATCTCTCTCTCTCTCACACACACGCACACATCAGCCAAGTTTAGACGCATACAGTCATTCCTTAAAACATAAATAAATAGAGCTTTTCATGGCCTTGTCTGTGGGTTTCGGACTGGTACAAATGGGTTCTAGGCATCAGAAGTGACATCTATATCCTCAGATCCAGCCTGTTTGGTGGCAATTCTCCACCGGTTGATGTGGTGATTACCCTTCTTCTTTTGTGTACTCTCTGGTCCTTCTTCTTCCAGCTTCTGCCGTTTGTACTTGGTCCTGCGGTTCTGAAACCACACCTTCACCTTTTGGAGATTAGAGCACAAGGCACAGTGTGAGTGCAAAATGAAGCTTAATACAAAAGAGTACATATATACTCTACATATATACTGGACTCATTCCTAAAAACAAAGTGGCACCTGTGGATTGCCTCTGTAATCTGTAATCTAGAGTGAGTGAGGATTGTTCACTAAAAAAAAAAAAAAAAAAAAAAAAACATTTAAAGTTTTTTATAATTAGCACAATAAAGTATAGCAATTGGATGTTTAAAATTAGAATTTAATTTGTAGTTAAAAGAGCCTAGACACTACAATCAGACAAACTGATCAGGTTGTGACAACTGAGTAAACAGCCTGTAATTTACATCATAATACATAATTTCACACTCCAAGCCAATTTCAAATTTAAACACTAAATGTAATGCACTTTCGTTTTTAATATTCGTGCGTTTTTTACTCAGATAATTAAGTGAGGAAATTTCAGAACAACAGGAGACATTTCCTTATTTTGAAGACAAATATATATATATATATATATATATATATATATATATATATAGATCATATCCGTTCCACAGCAGTTTGTCTAGTAAAAGTCCGTTTTTTTCTGTTGCGCTCGCGCGTGAAGCGCATCAGCTGTCTGACGAAATCACTGGCGCTACTTACCATAATGACGTAACTGCGTAGTTATAACTAATGTTCATAATGTTGAATATTATTTCAATTATTTTACTTCTAAAAAAATTCCAGTGATACGGTTCCCATTTCAGTGGCCGCAGTAGTTATGATTAAGCAATGCGTCTACATCAGGGACACAATTATCAGTTTTCGGGGATATAGTTTTTCATTGTTCCCCCTGTTTATATATATATATAAAGAGGTTCTGACATTAGGTGATTTTTACAGAATCGCTGAAGGGAATAAAAGAGTACAAATTTGGTTGGTGGATTATTACATTTTCTTGCTTTGTTCAGCCGTGCTGCTGTCTGGGATGGTTTTGAAAGAAACACTGTTGATAAACCGAAATTTCACTGTTTCCAATTCTAGACCACACTAACCTCTTTCTATTGTTTATCTGACGCATTTAATCTCCACACCGAAACTGTATGAAACCCGCGAAATCTATTATATGAAAGCATCAGGATATTTTGAGATATGCGACATATTCTTAGACTGTGTATTTTCTGTTTTATATATTGTGCTTCTATTGTGTCCTATAAAAACAACAACAACAACAACAACAATAATAATAATAATAATAATAATAATAATAATAATAATAATGAAGCGTTTCCATATATTTTTTTTATTATAGGTAAAGATTTTCGGCATGCGCCTTGAACTTTTTCTTCCACGTTTAACTGTCTTTTTCTCATTTTTTCATCACTTTATTATTTGTTCTTAGCTTGTTATTATCTAGCGAGCCAGCGAGAGTACATTGCTCTTCAATTCAAACTGTTTGGTTTTATTACTTTTACTCTGCATATCTTTCTAGGGGGTCAGCTGTGTGCTGAGTGTGTGAGACAGGAGATCTGAGGGATTAGTACTTACCTGTGTCTCGGACAGGCTGAGGCTGTTGGCGAGCTGTTTGCGCTCTGCTCCTACCACATAGTGGTTCTTGTCGAAGGCTCTCTCGAGGCGCAGGAGCTGTGAGGGGGAAAAGGCTGTCCGGATCCGCTTGGGCTTCCGCGAGAAAGGCCCGTGAAGCAACAACGAGTCATGTGACATGTCGTTCCCTTAAAATAAACAAAAATGAAAGAAGGAGTCACAAACAGGGACGAGAAAAGAAAGCTTAAAATATGCTGAGATCAAATATGCGCGACTCTTAACATAAGGCAAAGGTTCATTATCCCATGCGGACTGTGCGTGCGTGTGTGTGTGTGTGTGTGTGTGTGTGTGTGTGTGTCTAAATCTTTCAGTCTCAATCTATAAAAATTATGAACTAGACCTAACCTGAACCACCGCTGTTATATTCCACCATAAATTCTGATTTATATATATATACACACACACACCAATGCTGTGTTGGAATCCAGGATTTTGTTTTTTAGCATTACATTTTTCCTGATATATCTGCAGTGTCCATCAGTTATAATTGTTATTTTGTATGTAGAGGACTCTCATGTGTTTTACTGTTGTAGAAGCAGGCCATTTGACATCCTTGTCGCACTACCAGAAATATCACAATAAAATTATTTTTTAGCGGTTTCATAAAAATACATTTTAAAAAACCCTCAGTTAAACCTGTTTATAGGCTTTAAAAATGAAGAATAATGTCACGTTTTATTATTTTTATTCGTATTATTATTATTATTATTATTATTATTTTATGAGGATTAATCCAAAAGCCAAAAGGAGAAAAGGCTGGAGGAAGTGTTAAACTGCAGAACGACTTAACAGTCGGCTAAGTAAATTTTCCTCATTATATTAAGTAAAACTCATTGTTGTTGTTCTTGTTCCCGGTTGATTGTTTTCCCCCCGTGATAATTAGACTCTATCAATCACAAATATTACTTCATTCATTAGTCTAATCTATACGTTTGTCCTCATTTTATCCTATAGACCAAATTAACACTATTTATAGAAAACTAATTAAAAACCCAAATGGGATGGATCAAATCCAGTGACGGGGAAATTCAGCAGTGCTCTGTTGGATATTTCTGATGATAAATAAAATGCTGTCTGCAGAATTCTTTCTGATTTCAACAGCAGTTTATCCTGAAGAATCGAATGATGTGAATAAATATAACGAACTTGACGTAGACTCATGGCTTTGATCTTGAACTTGCGGTG
>CM040977.1:18922740-18928282 GCA_022985145.1 Pangasius djambal
GTAATTGATTCTTGGGCTGTGTAATTTCTAACTCTCTTTCTACCTAACTTTTGGAACAGCTTTTGCAAGAAAAAAGCCCTCCCTGAAATCACAGTGCCTGAACATCACCAAGAGTCATTGGAGTTACAGTTGAAATCACGCATTGTGTTCAGATGAGACCAAAATCAAAGTTTTTTTTCCCATGAAAATTGTTTGCATGTTTGGCAGAAAATGTGGCGTGCATACAAGGAAAGGTTCTAATTCACTGTATAATATTGAAGTGGATCATTGACATTTTGGTGCTGTTTGGCAGCTGCTGTTCAGGGGCTCTTGTCAGTATTAATGTCACCATAATGTCCATGTTGTGACAGGATATTTTTGCCCAAAACGTATTTGTCTCTGCCAGGAAATTAAGATGTGACTATAGACGAATCTTTCAACAAGGTAATGACCCACAACATGCATCCAAATTAACATCCAAATTGTTTGCACAATCACAACATAAGTGGTTGGTAATTTTCATCTCAGTCTCCTGAACCCTACTAAAATACAGAACAGCATAAATAATAATAATAATAATAATAATAATAATAATAATAATAATGATTCTTTTTAATTTAATAATAAACATTTCTTCATTCATGTATACCTGTTCCTTGGCAAGGTTTAAATTTAAAGTATTAAAATTGCAGTCATTTAAATAAATTAAAAAAAAAGTGAAATACAGGGTGTTCAAAAATCTTTGACTGGCCATGTATGTTCATGTGCTGGCATGTGCTATTTAGTTTATTTAATCACTTTAAAAAAAATGGTGCCAACCATTCTTAATTCCAACACTAGGGATTTCTGGAATGCATTTCTTTTCTCAGATGCCTTATCAAGATTATGCATATGAGCGTGTGTTTAGTGATAAAAACTGAATATTGTTGTATATGAGTGTAATGATCTCCCGTAGTGAATTGTCCCTCTCTGTGGTCAATAAAATCTTAAGGTGAAAGACAATATCGTAACACGTATACAATCATCACTTCAGTGTTAATGATTTGAAGGTTGTGAGTTTAAATCCCATGTCAGAGAGTCAGAGTAAGACACTTAAACCTCAGAACTACTCATTCTGCCTCATTTGTAAGTTAGTTTGGATGAAAACATCTATCAGAGAAAAAAGTCTAATGTAAATGTAAAATAATCTTCCTCATGGAAATGCAGAGTGTGCTGTGTACACCTGTTATGCATTACTGAGTCTCCTAAGGAACTACAATAATTCCAAGGAATTCTAATTTAAGGGAAATATACCTGTGCAGGTGTCCTAGATCACTAGTGATACGAGACCATGGCCTTATTGCCCCTGGAAACTGAATGGTAATTGTAAGTGCTCCACTGCCCCCATGTGGACCACTTTAGCACAGCAGAATATAAAGTCGCAGCTCGTCTTTACATTATGGATTGGTGCAGGTGTCCTGGAAGCATGAGAAAGCAAAAGTGTATTATCTTAGTTTGAAATGCAAATGTATAACTATTAATATATATTCCATACTTCATAGTATATATAACTCTCCAATCACTCTGTCATTCTGTCAGCTGTTGTAATTACTGCAGAGTAGACAAGTAAATGCACAGCTGTAACATTGCTTATAGCCACTCTGTGAACAGATTGGACAACCTCCCAACCACCACTTTTTAAAAATCAAACAAGTTTTAAAACTCACCTCTCCTTTTTTTTTTTTTTTTTTTGAGACCTGTGGTAGAATAAGAAGATCTACCCTCACACAAAGTGAGTGCTTTAATGCAGGCACACTTGGATAGTAATCCCTTTAAGATTAATAGACAGTGCTAGCATGAACTGTAAAACACATGTGATGTGCTAAAATGCTTAACTAGAATGATAAAGATGTTGGATTTTTTTTTTTTAATTAGATTAGATCTAGATTGTTCCAATAAAATTAATGTATTTTTGATATTTCTCAATTCAACAAACATGTAATAGTGAGCATTTCTTGCATCACTTATGCCTATTGGTTATCTTTTCAGGTTTTGGAATAGGCCTATTTAAATGATGTCAGCTAAACAAAATGCTAAAACAGAACATGTTCAGAAACTTCTGACCTGCAGTGTATGTATCTGTACATACATTAAAGGCAAAATTTGAACTTAAAACAGTGGAGAAACATAAAGAGTGCAGATCCTGACAGATAGGTGTACTGCAGGATAGCATTAAGAAGTTAACATCTTCACATGCTCTGTGGCAGCTATAAAAATGCTGAGCAGTTGACACGGTTGATTCAAGATGGCTACAGGAAAAGCTCCAAGTGTCTCTAAAGAGAGTGCATTATTAGGGCATGGATGTCAGGAAATTCAGTCACAAAAATGGCTGGCTAGCTCTTCAAAAAAACAAACAAACAAACAAACAAACAAAAAAAACAGTGACTATAGTGGCATCTGTATTTACATCTGTGGGAAAGACATCAGTAAATGGGGCCAGAAATGATGGTTGAAAGCACACATTCGATAATTAATGTGTTAGTGCAATATGTAAAGAAAAATGGAAGAGCGACACTTCTTCAGGTGAATAAGAATGTCAATGCAGGACATAAACAGTCTGACAGCAAGAAACATTCATTCATCTTCAGTACACCCTGAACAGGATAGCAGTCTATTGCATAGTATCACACACACACACACACACACATACACACACCAATCTACTGTTCATGATTTGGGTAGTGGAGGAAGTCGAAGACCAAAGAGGAAACCTACACACATCTGGCACGAACATGCAAAACTTCACCCAACCTCAGAATCAAACCCAGGACCCTGTGAGGAGGCAACACTACTCACTG
The DNA here is from genome assembly GCA_022985145.1 of Pangasius djambal. Classification (NCBI taxonomy): domain Eukaryota; kingdom Metazoa; phylum Chordata; class Actinopteri; order Siluriformes; family Pangasiidae; genus Pangasius; species Pangasius djambal. The sequence goes on from CM040977.1 coordinate 18,925,557, forward strand.
CACTTTCTCTCAGAAAAATGGTTCTTCAAAGGTTATCTGGATATTTGAGGGTTCTTTGCTTCCTAAAAAGTTTCTTTTCAGAGGAGCAACTGAACCCTTAAGGGTTCTACATTTTACCTTTATTCTTAAGAGGCTCTAAGAATGTAGACTATCCGTCTTTTTGACAGCCTAGAATCAGTTCAGTCAAAAAGAATCGGTTCAGTCCAAATGAATCATTTCAGTCAACAAGAATCGGTTCAGTCAAAATGAATAATTTAAGTCAAAAATAATCAGTTAAAATCAAAATTTGTGGCCCTTAACAGGAAAGAGATTTACATTTAACTCTTATTATCTATGAGCTATCATGAAAGATCATTTTAAAATTCCCTAATTAGACCTAGCCATTATCAAGCTTTTCTCGTGCGCTTCAGATATTAGCCTTTTACACGTTTTACACTAGGCAACAATGCTAATAGCAATTTCTGCTTACAGTTTACCGATAAACACGGTGAAACACAATAGCTCGGAGGCGTGACACGGAAGCTGAAAGGAGACAGCCTGATACCTCGGTGGCTGAATTTATTATTCATCACAGCTATAAATGGAGGCTGTTGATAACAGCAAACAGAGAAGAGACAGAAAGCGAGAGGATGCGCTAGGTCAGCCGAACCTGTTTAAACGCGCTCGCACCTCGATTCATTAATAAACTAATTGACCGCATTGTTTCACATTAACTCTGTGTGTTCAGCTAATCTGTTCTCCTTAGCTAGCTGCTGGTTTTCACTCGCCCTGAACGAGCTGGGAAAAGTCACTAACAACTCTGCTACTGACACCTGTGTGTCAAATGAAGCAGCTTTCCACCTGCGAGAGGGCAGGACACACACACACACACACACAGAAATAAGGTACTGTTCAATGGATGCTACATTAACGTCGCCATATTGCCGCCATCTTTTTAGTGGACTTTCTACAAGTTCCGTTTCCGTTGGAACCCCCCCTCCTCTCTCTCCGTCCCTCTGTCTCCCTCTCTCTCTCCCTCTGCCTCCCGCTCTCCCTTGAACACTTGAGAAAACAGGACCGACTCAATTTCCTGAGAGTAAAAAGGGCTTCATTGAAAAGTTACAGGGGATGTGGCATTAGCATAAAGTGCTCGTTTAGAACAGGCCTCTCCTTGTGCTCTTTTCAGCCGCCTTAGCGCGCGCGTTAGAAGTCATTGTGTGTCCCATACGAAACCCTTCACAAAGACACAAAGACCCTCGTCTACTTCAAACGTTAGTAATGAATGCTAATGACCGCCAGATTGAGTGGCAGGGCAGTGCTCTGCAAATAAAATGCAAACACCAGGCTTTTACAATCACCTACGTCGGTTTTTAACGTTTAGAAATACACAACATAGATTTCATGCTCTTTTTATATGGCTGAAAGAATGTCTCTTGCCTTTGGAAAGGCCAGATAAATTTTTACCATTCCATAAGCCATGATGGTGAATAAAGTAGCCTATAGTGTGTGTTTTGCTATCTGTTCCTTACAAATTACTCAATGTAGTAAGATAATACTCACACTGGTGAAAGTGTGTGTGTGTGTGTGTGTAAGATGTTGGACTACTGATTGGAAGGTCATGGGTTCAATCCCCAGCACCACCAAGCTGCTACTGCGAGGCCCTTGAGCAAGGCCCTTAACCCTCAACTGCTCAGTTGTATAAAGTGCGATAAATGTAAGTCACTCTGGAGAAGGGTGTCTGCCAAATGCCGTGAATGTGTGTGATGCTATGCAATAGACTGCTATCCTGTTCACGGTGTACTGAAGATGAATGAATGGTTCTTGCTGTCAGAATATTTATGTCCTGCATTGACATTCTCATTCGCCTGAAAAACAGTTGCTCTTCTGTTTTTCTTTATATATTGCACTAATGCATCAATTATTGAATGTGCGCTTTCAACCATAAATTTTGACCTCATTTATTGATGTCTTTCCCACAGATGTAAATACAGATGTCAGTATAGTCACTGTTCTTATTGAACTGAAGTTCCTGCCATTTGATCAAGATCAGTTTTATCTGAGAATTTGTCACATTATAATATGATGCAGTGGTGAAGTGATGAGCCATAGTGCTAATGCTGACTGTAGGGGGTGCAGACTGAAGCACATTGGGGGGAGTAAAGACGAACAACGACTAATTGGACTGGTGAGCTCCACTCCCCTTTCTTGTTGTTCCTGTGGTTTTCTCAAGGCCCCCCCCCCTCCCCCTTGAATCTCTCAGTCTGCTGTGGATTACACTAGATCACATCAGAGATGCTTTGTTTATACATAGTCACACACACACTCCACGAGTTATAGAGAGAGAGGGAGATGTAAATGGGCACAGTGAACATGCAGTTGAATATGAAGAGCATATTAGTGTCTAATTAATATGTCTAATTCCTTTTAAAGGCATTTTAACACCCTTTGCCCCTCATATGCTCGTCTATCCCCCTCTTTCTGTGCATGTTTTACAGAGCTGTTACAAGTACCTGCTGACCTGCTGAAAGGGGAGATTAATGAAGCACTGGAGGCTTTTCCTGACAGTGATCCCCTAATAGGCTTTTTCATCTCTAAAGCCAATAATAATGTGAAATGTAGCCCACAGACCAGTAAGTTCCAGGGGAACATAGATCAGTGTTCAAGTAAACTCAATTAGCTGCATTTCCACGTACAGATTAAGCATCCTGGGCTATATAACTTTTTTTTTTAATTGGTGATTGATCATA